>BSBM01000647.1:3912500-4512500 GCA_027924585.1 Larix kaempferi | reverse complement strand
CCATGACAAGAATGACCACAGTGAGAACAACAATGTGTCGTTGTTCCAGTCGAACTATATGGCCCCGCCTAGGTTCCACCTGTACCTAGTCTGTCCTGTCCACCATCCATAGACCATGCAACAGTGTGTGTCTCATCATTGTCCTCCCGGCTATGTGAAGACATAGCCACAAATGTGGTATGTCTAAGGGTGATTCCATGAATATGGGTAACTCTTTTTGGCCAAATATGACGGTGAAAAACGGAAATTTTACCCATGTATTAAATTGAAGCCCTCAAAACTCATATTTTCCACATGAATTTTGACATGCGGTTGAAAAACAAAATGTAAAGAATTATGTTGGCTTTCCAATGATATTTGTTTCGAAATATACCAATGCCATTTATCGTGTCGAATTTTCATTTAATGAAACGTGTCTACTTAAAAATTTGAAGAGCAATTAACACGTAGTTTGTGTTTGCGCACAATAATTTAATGTTAAAGTAATAATTTTAAAAAATGAAATATGTGAACATGATCTAGAAAGAATGCACTAGTGCTTACCTATTTTTCTTTTATTTTTTCTCGAAAAATTATATTTATTATTATTTTTCGAAACTGACCAATGAATATTTCAGTCGCATTTTGCACACATGTTTGTTCGTGCACCAAATATTTTGATTGTTTACATAATTTGCAAAACTAAAAATACCATTTTGAAGAGGACACATTTACCTAGTGCTTGTGTATTTTTTAAAATTTTTTGGATGTGTATTTTGAATGTTGTGGATTTATCTTTGAGCTCAATCGAAGTTGTCGGCAGGGTTTTTTAGGGAAAGTTTTTGTAGAAATTTAAAAACAAAAGACATACAAACATAAAAATTCGTAAATTTTATGTATTTGGATAGAGGATTCATTGACGAATCCAATGATATCAAGTCCGCCCATTAATGTGCATTTAATGACATGGTTTAACCCTCTGAAAGGCAAACAAAACTTTCATTCTGCAGTGAAAGGGCTCTCGACCTGTTTTTAGGTCCTCCATCGAGGTATTTAAAATACCTCAATCGAGGGTTTAATTAGACCTCAATCGAGGGTTTTAACTAGACCTCGATCGAGGTATTTTAAAACCCTCGATCGAGCAAATTGCTCGTTTGAGGGCCTAAAAAAATGTTGCGGGCCTTTTTTTTTATTTTTTTCAAAAGCTAGATCTAGCTTTTCAAAAGCTAGATCGAGCTTTTCAAAAGCTAGATCGATCTTTTAAAAGCTAGATCGAGCTTTTCAAAAGCTAGATCGAGCTTTTAAAAGCTAGATCGAGCTTTTCAAAAGCTAGATCGAGGTCTTGTTTCAACCCTCAATCGAGGTATTTTCAAGCCCTCGATCGAGGTATTTTAAAACCCTCGATCGAGGTTTTAAGCCTCGATCGAGGGTATGAAAAACAACCTTTTTTGGGTTCCGCTTACCAAAAATGGTGAACCAGCTTCGTGGATTCACCCGTAAGAAAATGACGTGTGGCACATCTAACAGAGTCATCAATCTCATCTAGGCCGCTACCAAACCCAGGTGGCTGAGGAGGGGGATTTGGCTCTCGCTTGGGTGCAGGTGGTCCTCTGAGTGGGTTGTGGCGGGCCTGAGGTCGATCTTGGGCAGAGCCAAGATCGACACCCTAAAACTTAGTGATGTCAAAATAATTGACATGGTAGCCTAGCTCAAACTCAACCCACAATTTCCTAAGAAAACACCGTGGGACCTCCAAATTGTTTTATGGGGGCTTGTCAAACACCATAAACTATATCTTTCTCCAGTTATCTCTCCATGGTTGGTAATTACACTGAGTCCATGCAAACCCATCTCTTCCTCACATCTAGAGGTTGCCTTGTCCTAGGATCTATGAATTTGTTGTACAATTGTGATTCCGTGATGTTGACGTCTTTAATTTGTTCTTTTGATATCCCGGTGGAATAGTGCTCCCTCATTCGAGCCCTATATTGTCTGAGATTAGTGATCTCACTGTGGGAAATGTTGATAGACTCAATGATGTTTTGCATTGATGTAGCCAAGGAAACCTGAGAGGGTTCCTTGGTGTTCTTGAAATCACCGCTTAAGACCCTTAATTGGTTTAAATCTTAATGTAATTCGTCCTTGGGGTTTTCAAATGGTTCATCATCAGGTTCATTGTCCATTCCAATGTTGATGTTATCGTCTGATGATTCAGTTTCTTTGGTTTCCTCTGATGGTTGTGGCGTGTTTCTCATTTTGTTAGGTGTATTTTATCTGCAATGACAATTTGTTGGTTTTTTAATTGATTGTAATTTTTTTTAATTTAAAATTGTAATGGAAAACAAAAAATCAACAAAAAAATGAATGGTTGAGCACCTACCTGGAGGCACTAGCAGCTACGGAGTGGAGGTTGAGTTTGATGTTGAGTAGGAGGTTGTTGGGTGCTCCAACATGCTCCCGTGGGGGTCCAATATCTCTACTGCTCGCTCACGGGATTGTTATTGTGATAACAAACCCGCAAACTATTTTTTTTTATTAAAAACACAAGTGCGCGCAGGCATTAATAATGCGTGCGCACAAATATTGTCCACATCAACTCACAAACGTGGATGATCGACATTTCCGAAGCAGATGCGCGCACGTGTGTTTAGAAGCGCGTGCACGTCTTGGGTACCATCCTCATGCGGGTGCCCACATATCTTCTCCATTACCCCCTCTATAACTCTATGTTGATAAAATGAGGATTTCTCCAGACTAATTTCCATGTCTGAAGCAGAACAAATGTCTATTACACCATAAGTTATATGTTATGAGCTATCCATATATTCATGCATCAACCATCAGTTATTTTTTATATTCTTTATTAAATTCTCACATTCTTCTAGTTATCTTCCATGAATGATTGGTTATCCATTCATGAGCTACGAGTTATCTATGCATCTGCTTCCAATTATTCATTCATCAACTACCACTTATTTTTTATATTCTTTTTTTTTATAATTGTTTATTTTGAATTTTGAATCAATTTGGACAGTACATTTGTCTCATCCTCATATAATCCTAGAAAAGCATAGGCCGCAGTACACCCCAATTTCTAGAATAAAAACATCTATCGCCGTAATTATTTCCACTTAAAAAACAAGAAGCACATTTTTATTAGTAATGAATGGAAAATGCCAATTAAGTATCATATTTAAACCTAAATATACTATGTTTTCTCTCTCCATTTTGACTATTTTATTGATTAAAATCTATTAAATATATATATATATATATATATATATATATATATATATGTGTGTGCATCATTATTTTGTAATTACTATTCAAAATAATGTAAAAGTAAATGATTATATGGTAATTTATAGAACCTAGCATAATAATGGTAATTTATCCTTATCAAGCTGAATTTATCCTTATCAATCTGGGCACATAATTTTAAAATAGTGTACATTGCATTTAACATGTCAATTACATAAATAATCTAGCCTATTATTGGACAAAGGAAATGTGACACGGATCAAGTTCGTGTTATAATATATGCTTAAGCGGATGGCGGTTTGGCTATTGAACGATGATGATTGAAAATAGATACGACTATTGGATGCATCCTCACCCTTTATTCTAGAACCCTCGGTCTTATTTAGAACTAGCAATTGCCCCAAAAGGTGTAATAAAACGTCAAAAGGGAAAAATGGGAAGAAAAGGTAGATGTTATAAAGTGGAAAAGAGAGTGGTCTTTTAGGTTGGGATCCAACCCCATGATGATCTTCTACCCAATGTCACACAACATGATGACTCTTTGTTTATGCTTGGGATTATGGAAACCTTGTTTTTTGTATCATGGACTCTCAATTATGTACGTGTAGTGTTTTTTGAGATGGTTTAAACTTATGGATACTTTGGTAGATGGTCCACCCAATTTTGAGATTTGCTAGTACTTGTGGGTGCTCAAGTGGACACTCAAATGCTCTACAAACTCAAATTCTTTTCCTTCATCCATTGTTTTTCCTCAAAGAGGGTTATGTACTCCACAACATTCAATTTCACGGGGCCCTAGAATTGTTGGAAGTTTTGGAGCTATGTTTCCATTTTAACAAGTATGCCATGACCCCTTCAAATGAAAGTGCCAAGCAAATTGACATATATTCAAAGATTCCAAAGATTCACAAAATGGACCACATTTTTATACCTAAAATTTTTTGCACCTTTTCACAATCCTAAGAGATGTTGTCTTTCATCAACTACTTGTGTAGATGACTAACATTGCAAGATGGTTCAATTACCTCACACTAATGGGTGGGTAGAAGCACCTGAAATTGGATAAACAATTTAATGAAAATAGAGGATTTGAGTTACGCAGAGAACTATTTGGCCAACCATGAATGAATATCTCCTCATAGGGTGTTATGTTCACTTGGAACTGGATGGGGGGCCCATCTGCATAGCATTGGCCGAAGATCCTACTCAATTCTTATGAATCTTTTAAATAAGAAAAAATCAACCCAATTGAACAATACCTGATTGGGCACTTTTAAGGATCAAGAATTTATATAAAAGCTGCATCAGCTCATAAGGGCCCAACTCATCGATCACCGAGCCCACCTGAATATTTTAGCACTTTGTAAGTCGCTCTGAATATCTAATTGGCGATAAGTCATTGCATGCAACCTTTGCTATGTATAAAACTTACATTTTAATACAATTCCCCAGCATGCATTTTTTTAGTAAAGAAAGTTCCTTATTCAACTATAACAGATCAACTCATGTGCATCTTGAGATGTAAATTTTTTTTATTTTTAATTAAATTGATAATAAGAGAGTTCTATATGTTAAGGAGGAGATTGGACATCATGATTATATCTCTTTCAATCATATTTATCGGGAGCACAATGGGTTGGCTGATAGTTTATCGAAGCAAGCCCTTTTTGGTCCTGAAGGTACTCTTATTTGGGAAGAATCGATGGATTCTTTAATGCTGGATCATGGAGAAGTCCCTTTTTATTAGTAGTTTTTTTTTTTTTTTTGTTTTTTTTTTTTTTTGTTTTTTGTTTTGTTTTGTTTGGGGGTTGTTGGTGTTTTTTGTATATGGACATATAGTAGTGTCTAGTTTTTCTTCTAGATGCTTTCAAGACTTGATAGGTATTTTGGACATACTGGTCTCTTGTTTTTGGGCCAGGTTGTAACCTTTTGTGTAAGGTTGTTTATCATTGTATTATTTGATTCGAATGAATAGAAATAGTACGTTTTTTTTCGGTTGAAAAAAAAAAAAGAGTTCTATATGTAATAGTCCCTAATTGCGTGTGAAAGTTAATTGTCACAGTCAATGGTGGGTTGCGGTTTTCACAAACATTTCATATGTGCTGCCACCTCACCTGCCGTTCTATTAATTTGACACTAAAAAGAAGGATTGTTAACATCCACACGTCTTAGAACCAACTGAGCTCTTCAAGCGAATGACCATGCTATTTCCATACATCTACTCTTTTAATTTATATTTTAGTTTAGAAATTTGACTTTAAAACCAAGCGAGCTTATTAAGTTATGTAACAATTAATAGGCAAAACACAACATATTGAATTAGTGAAAGTATAGATCAAGTGGCCTCTTAAAAGGTATAATTATAAATTTAATAATATATTTATATTTAATTATATAAAATTATTTTAAATTTAAAAATATATATTATTGTAATTTAAAATATTCAATTACAAATAAAATTATAAATAAATTTTAATAAATATTTAGTAATTTGAAAAATTAAAATATATAAAATATATAAAAACATAATTATGTAGCCTTTGAAAAGAAATATAATTACGCCGATAGGCGTATTCTTTTAACTTTTGGGGGTGGAGGCTGGGTGGCAGATTTATTGAACATTTAATAATCAACGGCTGGATTTTGAAGGTGAGGGAATATGCTTCGTCTGGTGCATTAATGAAGCGTTCAGATCTGCTGAAATAACTCACGGACATGTTTAAATCCAATCGTCACTAATAATTTTTAAAAAAATAAGGTTATTACAGATGGCTGGCAGTTTCAAACCTTGGCAGGGCGCTCCTCTTCAATGTAACGCTTACTACCTTCACCTCCTTGGCCGATTAAGGATCCACCACCCACCGTTACATTTTATATGTTAACAGATATCTACAATGGCTGCCGATCAAGGTGTCAAGGATCTCTATGGACGCCCGTATGGACCTGGGCGCGTTGTTTGTCTTCTGCTGGCGATGGCGATTTCTGCTGGTGATGGGAGTTCCAATTTTGGTGACAGATTTCGCTAAGAAGATCTGGTTTAGCTGGTGCTTGCAATGGTGACACACGGGGGCTGTGGCCCGCAAAAGAATCATATCTGTGCAGACAAGAACTGCGTCCGTGGTAATGGCTCTGGAAGTTGATACCTGAAGATCTTGAGGATATAGATATGCATTTATTTTAAAGATCAAACAGTGTTTCAATTTCATTTTATTACTGACTTTCATTTTAAACTGAAGGTGGGTCGTGAAGGCAGCCATCTCGGCTGCAGTGATACCTGAAGGCACCCATGATCTCGACAGGGTCTCTGAAGGTGGCTCTGATCGACACAGTAACAAAGTTTTTAATCCGTAATGAGAGTAAAAACCCAGAGGCTGCGTACTGGACTGCATTGGCGCCGAGAGTGGAAGACTATAACAGTGTGGTGGCCAAGGCCATTTCTTCAGGGTCGCGGTAGATCATCAAGAGATTATTCCTCATAACAGTGTGCTGGCCAAGGCCATTTCTTCGGGGTCGGGGTAGATCATCAAGGGATTATTCCTCTGCACAAATGCTTACGTTTCTCAGGTACAGAAAGGTGGAGCATTCGTCAGAAGCCGATTAAAGAAGGCCGAGAGGAAAACGTCCGCAGCAGCTGATCATGAAAAGAAAACGAGTACTCATGCGAATATCAGTCCTCGCACAAAGAGAAACATTCGAAGGTGATTGTGAAGAAAACTTATCTGATTTGTTATTTTTTCTCTAGATTATGTTTTATTCAGTGATAACCCAGCCCTTGTGATAAAACCTAAATCTGGATATTGAATTAGGAATTGGTATCATGGTGTGTATGTAGGGTTAAAAAGCTGTCAAGAATGACAGAAAAACTGAGCGAGAATGTGCTGGAGGGGATTGTCACAGTAAGCAGATCCGCGACTGCTCCGGTTGTGGGGTCAAAGGCTGGCCAGAATTTCTTCAGCATGCTACCTGGAGATGTTACGAATCTTGAATAGTGTGTTATAAATTATTTGCATCCCGTAAATCTCCCATCTGCGTTTATGCAAAATCGACTCTGAGGTCGAGGCTTATCAAGGTAACGTGGTCAGTTTTTGACATGCCTAAACTTGAAATTACGAGGTCTCTGGCCTATAATAATCTGATGGAAACCTTGACATTTTTTTCCAATTTAACCCAGTTAAGTATTTGTAAGTTTCTTATGAGCATACAATTTTCTGTCTGTTTTTTAATCTTGTTTTTGCAAAACCTGGAGTTATAAATAATTCACCTATGTACTTCGCTTCTTATGCAGAAATCTTCAAAACAACGACTTCAGTGGTACTGTTCCAGACTGGCTATCTGAACTCAAAAAACTTGAAGAATTTCAAGTCTTCCTCTAACTTTTTTGTTTTTAAAATTATTTTTTGAATTGATTAATTTTACTTATATGTTTTCTTAATTAATTCACGATCATTTTCACAGGATTATAGACAATAACGACAACAGGACTTATGAGTGCATCATTGCAATTCACCTAATCTTACAATCATTTTAGGTTAGTTAGGTTTACAATTTTCTTTGGGATTTTCTGTTGTATCATCATATTAAAGAATAGTTTTGAAATTCAAATTATATTACTGCCCATGACGCTCATTTAACGGCAAACCTCTTTCTTTTGTATAACAGTTACTCTGGGAATGCCTATTTAACACATAGGTCCAAGCCAGTTCTCTAATGTCACCTCATGTCCTCTAGCTTTCATGACTGTACCAGTTACTATTTTTTCAATGGCATGCTCTCCATCTGCACAATTATTATATCTATTTGGAGCCGCTTACAGCACGTTTTATGTATTAGTGAATGAATTTAGCCCTTTGGCTTTGTGTTGCTATCCACCATGTCTGATTTTTAATTTTATTTTAACCTTTACACGGGATCATTTGATCTAAACATAAATAAAATTCATATACATATGCCTTCAATGGAGTTCCTGAAATTTATAATTACACTTATAATTCTTCAATGTGGGCGGCCCAAGGCTTATAGGTATATAAAGAAAATAATGGAATTGTAATTCTTCAATGTGGACGGCCCAACGCTTATAGTGATATACAGAAAATAATAAAGTTGTAATTCTTCAATGTGGGTAGCCCAAGGCTTATAGTTATATCTAGAAAATAATTGAGTTTGTGAGACTTATAATTACCTATGTTATAATTACATAATTTTGTATTGTGGATAACTTATAATTAAGCCTGGAGTGACTCAAATATAATGTCCGTAATGGAATTGTATACAAATATGATTATATACACACACAAAAATTATATATATATATGATGCAATTTGATGTTGATTCAATTTTATATATATATGATGCAATTTGATTCAATTTTAATATATAAAATATTTTTCTTAAAAATATTACTTTAATTCATTTTTCACATATTTTAAATATGTATATAACATTTATATGATACTTGTCATCCAAAAAGTTATTGGAACTTGAGACAATATAATGAGCCTTTACATGTTAATACAAAATCACATGATTATTAACAAAATAAATATTAAATGTTTAAGTTCAAAATTATTATATATATTATAAAATTTAAGTAAAATTTATTAGTTTGTTATTTACCATTTACATATACAACATTTTTATAATTAATATTAATATTAATAATATTATTATTAATATTAATATTAATAATATTGATATTAAAAAATAATGATATCGTAATATTAATATTATTCTTAATAATATTATTAATATTAATACAATTAGTAATAATATCAATAGCAACATTTATATAAAAACTAAAAATCAACTATCTTATTTAACATTAAAAACTCAAAGTAAATTATTAGTATTTTAAAAAATTAATTACAATTTTAATTTTAGCTACAATATCACTCATTTATAATGTTAATATTAAAATGATATTGTTAATAATATTTATCATTATTGTTGAAAGGTCAAGCATGCATAAACAAAGGTCAACCATGGTTGAAAGGTCAAGCATGTTCAAGTTAAGAATCGAGTAAATGTATACATATATTTCAGACTGATTGTTTGAGTGATTTTCTGTTCTATTTGTAGGCTCCTCAAGCGAAACAAGGTTAGGCGCTTCGGAACCTGCTATTGAAGTGAATTCCGTGCAACCTGTTGTTTCAGTGGAAAGAAGGTAGTCTCCTGTGAAGGGATGTTGGAACAACCATAATCAACCATGGAAAACCATGGTCAACAATGAACAACCATGGTCGACCATAGTTGACCTTTCTCAAGCCATCAATGGCTATGGTCACCCATAGTCAATAATGAACACCCATGGTCAACAATGGTTAACCGTGAATAACCATGCTTAAGCATAGTGAACCATGGTCAACCATGAACAACAATGATCAACAAAAGTCAACCAAAGTCAACTAAACTCAACGAAGGTCAACCAAAAGTCAACTATGGGCTACCATGGTCAACCACAGCTAACCATGGTCAACCATAGCCAAGCAAAAGTCAAGCAAGGTCAACAAAATTCAACCATGGTTAGTCAAATTAAAAGTCAACCAAAGCCAACTAAACTAAATTAAAAGTCTACCATGGTTAGTCAAATTTAACCATGGTCAACCATAGTTAACCAAGTTAACCATGGTCAACCAAAATCCAACCATAGTTAATCAAGTTAACCATGATCAACCAAAACTCAACCAAAGTCAAGAATGGTGAACCAAAAGTCAAATATGGTCAACCAAAGTCAAGTATGGTCATCCAAAGTCATGTTCAACCAAAATTCAAGCATGGTTTACCAAAGTTAGCCAAACTCAACTACAGTCAACCAAAGTCAACCATGGCAACCAAAGTCAACTATAGTTTTAAAATGGAAGTCAACCATGGTCAACTAATAGCAACTAATGTCAACCATGGTCAACCATAGTCAACCATGTTCAACAACACTTGACTATGATAAACCAAAGTTAACCATGTCGAACCATAGTCAACCATATTCAACGAGTGTAAACCAATGTTAACCACGATCAACCAAATTCAACCATGGTTAGCCAAAGTGAGGCATGGTCAACAAAATTCAACCATAGTCAACCATCACCAACCAAAGTAAACCATGGTCGACCAAAGTTAACTACAATCAACCATGGTAAACAAAAGTCAACCACGGTAAACCAAAGTCAACCATGGTCAACCAAAGTCAACCATGGTTAACAAAATTCAATTGAAGTAAACAATGGTCAACCAATGCTAACCATGGTCACCTCAAGTCAACCATGGAGAACCAAAAGTCAACCAAAGTGAACCATGGTCAACCAAAGCTAACAATGGTTAACCATAGTCAACCTAAGTCAATTAAAAGTCAACCATGGACATTCAAAGTCAAGCACGGTCAACAATTTCCAGTTCTCATCAACCATAGTTAACCAACTTAACAATGGTCAACCAAAAGTCAACCATCATCAACAAAATTCATGGTCAACCAAAATTCAACCATGGTCAACCAAAGTCAATAATAGTCGACCAAAGTTAACCATGGCAAACCAAAGTTAATGATGGTAAACCAGGAGACAAACAATGTCGACCATGGTCAACCAAATTCAACCATGGGTAACCAAAGTCAACCATGGTCAACGATAGTTTACCATGGTAAATGAAAGTCAACGATGATCAACCAAGAGTCAACCAATGCCAACCATGGTCAACCAAAATTCAACGATGGTTAACCAAAGTCAACCATGGTCTACCAAAGTAAACCATAGCTTTTGATGGTCAACCATGGCCAACCAAAGTCAATAAAATGTCAAGTAAAGTCAACTAACATCAACCATGGTAAACTAAAAGATAAACAAAGGCAACTAACGTCAACCATGGTAAGCCAAACTCAACCAAAGCTATCCATGGTCAGACAAATTTAACCATGGTCAACTAATGTCAACCATGGTAAAACAAAGTAAACCATAGTTAACCAAAGTCAACCCATATCAACCATTTTCAGCTATGGTCCCATGGTCAACTCAAGTCAACCAGTATCAACCATTATCAACGATGATAAACCAGAAGACAACCAATGTCGACTATGGTCAACCAAATTCAACCATGGGTAATTAAAGTCAACCATGGTCAACGATAGTTTACCATAGTAAATGAAAGTCAACGATGATCAACCAAGAGTCAACCATGTCAACCATGCTCAACCAAAATTCAACCATGGTCTACCAAAGTCAACCATGGTCTACCAAAGTAAACCATAGTTTTCCATGGTCAACCATGGCCAACCAAAGTCAATAAAATGTCAAGTAAAGTCAACTAACATCAACCATGGTAAACTAAAAGATAAACAAAGTCAACTAACATCAACCATGGTAAGCCAAACTCAACCAAATCTATCCATGATCAGACAAATTTAAACATGGTCAACTAATGTCAACCATGGTAAAACAAAATAAACCATGGATTTTAACTTTCAACTATCATTTTATAGATTTTAAAATTTATACCCTAAAAAACTTAAACCTCAAAATTTTAAAAATAAATAAATAAATAAATAAGTTTAAACCCCAAAATTATAATCTAATTAACCATAAAACCTCGTAAAAACTCAAACTACATTAATCTATTTAATTTAATGAAATTAAATCAAACAACTTAATAACTTTTTAAAAATAAAAACAAAATCCCTTGGAATTAAAACCCTAACCCTAATTAAATTAAAATCTCGTAATTATTTAGTTAATTAATTATAACCCTAACCCTATCCCTAAATAGACTAATTAAAACCCTAACCCTAATTAAATTAAATTTAATAATTATTTAATTATCAATTAATAACTTTTAAAATAAAAACAAAATCCCTAGAAATTAAATTAAACAACCTAATAACATTTTAAAATTAAAACTCAAAACCCTAATTAAATTAAATTTTTAATTAATTAATTAATTAATTATCAATTAATTATAACCCTAACCCCAACCCTTAATAGAACAAATTTAAATTTAAGACCCTAACTCTAAATAAATTAATTTTTTGTAAAAATTTCTTAATTAAATAATTATCAAATAATTAAATTAATTCATTAAATTTGTCAATATTCACTTTTAATTTAGTTTATTAACAATATCAATTAATTAAATTAATTTATCAATTTATGAATTAATCAATCTTCATTATTAAAATTAGTTTATTAACAATTTGATTGGAATGTAAATTAAATTATTAATTATAACTAATAATTATAAAACTATTAATTATTAATTATAAGATTAAACATCCAAAACCATTAAATTACTTTTACTAAGAATAATCTATGCAAGCCATATTAATCCATATTAATATACACCGATGCATTAATTATTAATTATATGGCTTAATTATTAATTATTATGACTTAATTATTAATTATTAATTACTTATTACTTATTAATTAAAATAATTGTAAATGAAAACAAGAAAATATAATTATAACAATAATAAATGAAAATAATTTATAATGAGAATTCTCAGCTTTAATAATAATAATATTAACATTAATATTAATATTAATATTAACATTAATATTAGTAAACATTAACATTAATGATTAACATAATGTTAATGCTAGAAAACATTAATATTAATATTAATGTTAACATTTTTACTTTTGTAATGAGAATTCGCAACTTTAATAATATTAATAATATTTTTTAATAATAATAATAATAATATTATTATTATTATAAAAACATATGCCACATTGTGACGTATTTTTTACAAGAATAGTATATGTCTATACAATATTTTATTATTATTATTATTATTATTATTATTATAAAATAACAAATATCGAAATAATAATAATAGATGTTATTATTATTATAATTAATTAATATTATTAACCAAATCTCACCAGCAGGTCGGCCGTCAACTAGCAAGCCATATCAATATAATAATATGGCTTATATACGCCGATCGGCGTATATCTATTGTTTAAATGTGGTTGATATACGCCGATCGGCATATATAAGCCATATTATTATATTGATATGGCTTGCTAGTTTAAACATAATTACCTATTATTATTATATTATATAAAAATAACATTCCATACATGCAAATTTTATATTAAATAAAAATAATATTCATGTTATTTATATTTTATTTTATATATTATATAAAAATAATAATTTATACATTATAATTATGTCAATATACATTTAGATATTATTTAGATTTTGAATTTTTTTGAATTGATTAACAAAATTAGCCTGAGTATAATAAGTGTATAGTCAAGATTCATTTTATGGTCGTCGTATCTTGTTATGCTTAAATGCATCTTGATTAATATTTTAATAAGCTTCAATTAAGTGGTGGTTTAAAAAAGGGTTTGTTTTTCAAATAGTATTTGTTTTATATTTATATTAATTAGTTTAATAATTTAATGTTTATATTAATTAGTTTTTAATTCCTTTGTTTAATAGTCAACCATTTCCACAAAATGATCGGTTATATCTATGAATATTATGTAAAAATAGTATTTTATTTATTATAAATCGTTATTATAATCTATACATAATATAGGTTGACATATGAGGTTTGATTTGATATATAGTGGAATTAATATATTAATACAAAATTATTGAAGGTATGATCAATTTTAAAATAGATTTAATATTTATTTTCTTAACTATATTTTAAATTAGTAAATTCTTTTGAATAAAATGTTTTGGATTTTTTAATGATTAAAATTATTGAAATTCCAAATATATTTTTACACTGTAGGCGTTTTCCACAATGACATCTCATGTAACAATTACCGTTTCAGATTCCTCATCTTTCAAGTGAATCAGAACCTGACACGTGTCTATACTGAAAATTTTTCGTTCTCCTATTCTTTGTCTCATTGTTCACGTGTTCATGTTGATGGTGTGTAAGTAAAGTTTCCTCGGCAGTGACGGAGATTTGTAGAGGCACTGAAACAATGAAACAACAACAGAACAAGGGTTTTCCCAAGAAAATCGCAAGCTCAGTTGCTCGAGCTGAGCCGAGGTCGCAGGGTCGAATCCCAGGAATTTGGGTTAGGGGTTATTTGTCAGTCAGTTGTTCCCTCGTAGAAGGAACAATCACGTTTTATTTACATCTTTTGTTTAATATCGGTGGTCTCCTCACGGGGCTTGCTTGGGCTCTGTAATCCGGTTCTTATGCAGCATCTTGGCTCTATCCATCTATTTCAAGATTCATCTACTCCCACTGATAAGAACTTAGATGTTGCAATGTTCAAGGTTGTATATGGAGTTTCATTATTTTTTATATCTCAAGCATTTGTGTGAAGTTTAGGATATGCATCCCTTTGTTTGTCAACAGTGATGTGCATGTTGTAGGAAAGAAGTGGCCTTCATCGCCATCAATCCAAGAACAAATAAAACAACAGCAGCCACGAGTAAAATTCTTTCCCGGGTGTCATTAAATCAATCTATGATGAGCTTCCAAACAGAGGGCTCGGGATGCTTTTCCAGCTCTGGCGAAGGACTTACTTAGCTCTAAAGACAGACTTAGCTCTCAGTCTCGCGCCTTCCTTCTCCTTCGCTTGAAATTCATATCTAAATGTATTTTATTGTAGTCGAATTGCAGCTAATTTTGACAGAATATGTCTGGAATTGGAATGGGTACTGAATGATTTTTTTCACACTATTCTACATCCTCTACTGCCATAGATATTGCATTACAAATTGTATGGAATTTCAGTTCAGAAGCTGAAGATCAAGTATCATGTTCTGTTCTCTGCTGAGTATGAAGTATCATGTAATTTATTGCAGTTCTTTGTTTTCCAGAATCCTATTTACATTTTTTTCTTTTAGCAGATGTACATTTAGGCTATGTTACCAGAAATTAGAAACTGGAAACGAGAAACGAGAATGGTAATAGAAATGAGAACGGTACGAGGTACGAGGTACGAGAAAGATAACATACATGATTTTTCTCCTTATCTATCTATTAGCATATCTAATATACGGTAGATGATACCAATTCTAAAGAGGCTACTACTGTTATAATAAAAATACAAGAACGTAAACAAAACTAGTTTATCATTACTACATTTAATTCCAGTATAAACAAATAATCCAAAATAACTTATTCCAAGCTCATTTAAGATTAAATAATATCAATCCTAACCCTTTACCAAAAGAAATCATTTAAAACACTGTCATGAACTGCTAATATTAATATGAAACCTTAACTATCAATAAAAGAACAGCTACATACTTATGTAAATAAGATGACATTCAAACCAGAATTACTTTCTTGGAAATAAGGACTGGTTAACAGTTCTGTGTAAAACAAATCAATTCAATGTAAAATTATCCCTCCACTTTAAATGTAAAGAACAATAAAATACCCACTATATAAAATAAATTCTCAAATAAAACTTAAATAAAAAGATTGATAGCAAATTATTCTAAACCCTAGCTTATTCAACAAATATTAATAGTTTTACATATTATCAGTAATTAAACTGAAATTAATAACAAATCTATAAATAAACTTATATGTACTTTCTGCCAACTTGCTATGGAACAAGTCTATTTCACCCTATCATATTTTTGTAGCGATTCATAACCTCTCAACCTTTGTAGAGATCATCCCTGAGTCAGACCAAGCTTACTAGAAAACTAAGACTTAGGGTTGTTTGATATGAATTCTTTGTTAAGTAGACTTTCCAATAGGATCAATTTAATCAGTTCTTTGGTTCCTGTAAAACTTTCCTTCTCCTTCAAGGAGTGCACATTCCAAATCTCATAAGCTTGGACCAAATACACTAAGCGCTCGATAAAGAAACCAGGTTGGACTTGTACTGTGGCAATGGGTAGACTTGCCTCTACAATCTCCCTTGTCTACTGTTCATTCTTAACTTATTTATCCATTTTACATAATGAAATTTCTCTCCCTTTTGTCTTAAGGAAAAGTTAGCAGAATTATAAAATATTGAGGAAAAAGAAGTAAGAGCAGCCTCTCTCTTTCTTTATTTTCCTTTTTTATCTTTTCTTGGTTTAGAGAAGTAGAACTTAGGTTTTATTTTAATCTCACTCAAGTCATAATTCCCTAGTAAGCTTGGTCTCTCTTTTCAACAAGTCTTAAAACATAATTTTAATCAAGTCTTTTGACTTATTTACATAGGGGTAAACTCTTAGGATGTTACATCAATCACATGCAAGGTCTGAATAAATCAAAATACAATACATCCACATCCACTTCACAAATGCCAAAATAATTATTTCAATAATTATGAAATGCACTCATTATAAGTAAGTTTTTTATGTTATTCAAAACAATAAGAGTAACCTTATCAACTATTTGTAGATTGTTTTTCTCAATATTAACTTGTATTGACATGTCTCAAGATGATTAATCCTCACGATTCAACTCTTCAATGTTGTGGTGGTGCATCAATATTTCCTTGGGGTTGTTGAGTAGGATATAATGACTGATGTGCATTACATTTATCCTCCTCGCAACCAGCTTAAAATATCACTTCTATGCTCACATTACAGCATTGACTCTGTTCCTATTGTTACGGGTGAAAACATGAAGTTGGGAAACAATTTTGGCTTGTTTTTGACAAAAAAAAACTGTTAATTTTTATGTTTTTCAACTTCGACCTATTCAAACCCATATATCCCTTAGGAATTTGAACTTGAAGTAAACAAAAAGGTTTTACAGAATTGAATTAGCTTTCTACTCGTATTTTTTTTAATTTTTTTTATGGACATATCGTGGGAAAATTTGTTGTCAACCAACGGCATATACTTGAAAATTTTAGTTATGGATAATGAGTGACCCGTGTTGACCACGGTTTTTTGATATATGGTTATTCATTTTAGGGAAAAAAATTGTAGGCTCATATATTACACACGCTAAACTTGATCTTGGACTATATTTTGAGTTTTTTAAGACTTGGGAACTATTGTTTATTATTTATCGAAACAGCATATGTTCAAAAAATGGTACATTATCGACACATGTTTTTGTCTTCTCATTTTGTTTCAAATGTGACTCTTACCAAACAAACTAAAACCAACCCATAGAAGAGGACAGTTCAAGGAACATCCCTGTATTTTTTTGGCTTCGGCATTGTGATGATATTGAATTTTCATTGTGACAAATTTTTAAGTCACTAAATTTTTTAATGATAAATTTTAGTAAAAAAATAGAAAAAAATAGTAATCCTAAACGAAATTCGAAAAATTTTATATTATGAGAAAGTAGATTGAAAGACGAATCTACTAGTATAAACTCCGACATGTAATTCTCATGTTTTGCATTGGTCCGACCTTGTTAAAGTGACACATTTCTACATTCTGCAATAATTCTGCTGAAACTGTTGACCAAAAACTCTCGGCCGAGAAAATGTCTCGGGCAAGAGCTTTAAAATGTCTCGGGCGAGAGTCGTTCCCGCTCTAAAATTAACGCAGATTTAACGAAAACTCTCGGCTGAAAGTTGATTTAAACTCTCGTCGCAGAGGTTATAAAATTTCTTGCCCGAGAGTTTTGTTACATAATCCCCCGAGAATCTTTTAGGCCCCGACACATTAAATATTAAATTTCCTTGATTTGTGGGCGGGATTCCACATTATTCGGATGGGATGCCCGTGAGTCTCGGCTGAGAATGGTATATATAATCTCTCGGCCGAGAATAATATATATAATCTCTCGGCCGAGAATATTATATATAATCTCTCGTTCCGAGATAGTCTTCCGAATTATTTCATCCGAGGATTTGTTTTCAGCAGATTGTTTTTTCAGCCGAAGGTTTGTTTTGAGCTGAGGTTTTTTTCAGCCAAGGGTTTGTTTTCAGCATATTTTTTCAAGTGAGCATTCTTTTCAGCCAAGAGTCTATTCATTCAATTTCAATTATGCCTAATGCTGCACTTGCACTCTTCTTGATTGTTGAACCTTGAACTCATCTTATATATTTACAAAATGGTAAATTTCACTTGAAAAGAGTTACAAATCACCACTTCTATCAGGCAAGGTTTGGAGATTAAACTCATTGGTATTTAAAGTAAATTTTTAGTGCATTTAATGAAGACTATTTTTAGTTTGATAAGGAAAATCTTTTAGTACATTTCCATTAAGAAAGTTTTCATCACATTATTCTTGATTTTTTAGAATTAGTACTTGTGCAAATTGTATTGGTTGTTGCATGGTGAAATATTCCCTAAAAGAGGCCTCATTTGTTTGTATTCACTAAGTTTTCACTACTTTTTCTCTTGAATCACCCATAATGATCATTTTGATTACATTCGGAATTGTTTTAAGATCTGTATTATCACATGTCTTTGATGAATATTTGAGATCTAAAGAATTGAGACTGAAGTACATAACAAGTCTTGCACTATTTTGAAATTGTTGTTTTATATGATCATGGTATTCTTGATATAAAGGTAAGGTTAGATCAATCAATGCTTTGTATTCATTTTACATGCATAAGAACTATTTCATGTTGAAGAGGTTTTTTGATACTATTTGGCCATAACAAGAACTATTTCATTTTGAATGAATAACAATTATTGGGTCAATGTACTATTCTTTTTTTTTCAGCATATAACTCTCAATTCTCATATGTTTTCATGCATTGGATTTTAGGTCTTTATTTATTTCAACATGGGAAACCGAAAGAAACGTGAAAGAAAATATGATCGCACCAGAGTTGATGAAGAGGCAAGGAAAGAGAGATCTCGTATTTCTATGAGAAATTTAAGAGCAAAAAGAGCAATGGAAATAAACGTGGAGGCACATGGCAATGATGAAGAAATGCAAAATGTGAATGCACATGGTGGTGACGAAGAAATGCAAAATGTGAATGCACATGGCGGTGATGAAGGAATCCAAATAGTCGAGGAGCACGTTGATGAAAGAAATGAGGAACATGGAGGTGATGAGGAAATGAAAAATGTGGAGCAAACTATGGGTAGCGTTGATATTGAGACCATGAGTGGTGAGTAAATATTTTTTTATATGTTTATAATTTACTTTATAATACTTGAGTATATATATATATCTGATTTGAAAGTGAACAAAATCTTATAAATTTATATTTATTTTTATGCAAGGTTGACATCCAACATACAACATCCTACCATAGTTAGCAATTTACAGAGATTAACTCGAAGCTACAACAATATCGTCATTGATGATATTTTTTTGGAGAATTCGGATCTAAGTAAAATTGAAGAAATGGGACCGCAGATGCTTGATCGTACAGCTTGTTATAGAGTAGATAAGATAGTCAAAAAATATTTTGAAGGTATTTTTGTCATACAACAAGCTCAATTGTTGCATAAATTGTTAAAGCAAAAATGTCTAAGAGATGCAATTACATTATTGGGCATTCAAAGTGCCAAAGAGGCTAAGTCAAATCAGATTGTATCACAAAATCTAACCTCGGTCCTTGCATCACTTGCAAAAAAATTATCTCACAATTTCATGGTTGCTCGTAAAGCAATTCTAATAGGGGTTGTGGCAAAAAACACTACAACCAGTCGTTTGTTGTCTACGACTGCAAGAATGTTAAAAAAATCAAGAAAAAGTTTATGGAAGCATAAAAAGCTTCGGGTTTAGTTATATGAGGATGATGAAATTGCATGTTGGGGTGTTATCTGTAGGAAACCTTATCAAGATAGACTTCCGGATAATGTGAAGGACATGGTGAAAGAGTTTTGGGATGTAAACTCATGTGTCTTACCAAATGAAAAGGATGTTGTTCGACGTCGTATATCGAAAGGAAACTATGAAACTCATGCCAAACACATAACATCGATTACTTAAGTGGAAATGTTCAAAACTTTCATGAAGAGTAATGTTGATGTGAAGATTTCCCTTAGCACATTTGTGAAGCTTAAACCATGGTATGCCAGGCCCATCATTGTTCGCGACACATTTTGTTGTCGATACCATGTAGAATTCGAATTATATTATGAGACATTTCTAACTTTTGGCATGCAGTGTTGGCCAAACAAGCCCCCTCCTTCGAGTGTTCATGAATTTGTATCTAAAATATTATGTGCTCGAGAGAATCATCAAGTATTCTATAAGAAACAATGCATCGGAGGTAAAAAATGTGAGGAATGTTTTGATTTGGCCCTTTTTAATGCTAACTACCCCATTGATACAAACGATCCTCAATCATCAAATTGCATTGTCAAATGCAAGAGATATGTTTATGTTGACTATACTGTAGTTACAGATTCAACAACAACATCAAGAAAGCTTAATTTGGTTGAAAGTGATATCTCTTTGACAGATTTTATGAATTTGTTCAGGGATAAAATATATAAATATATCAAGCACTCTCACTCAACACGATGGCAAGACTTATAGTTCAAGCAATCACGAGATGTATTTCCAAAAGGGACAATATTATCCATTGTTGATTTTGCAGAAAATTACACTTTCACTCCGCAAAAGGAGATACAAAGTGAGTATTATCATCCAGATCAGGTATCTATACTTGCGCATATTACGTATAGACATGCAAAGCTTGATGTCGATGGTTTTGATAGCAATGAAAATCATCGTGAAGTGATTAAGGAGTATCATTTCTACATCAGTGATGATCGTACACATGATACATGTTTTGTCCAGCATTGTTTTGGTATGATTTTTCAAGAATTACCTGTGTACCTTGTGGAAATTGAGAAACTACAATTTCCTCAACATGCGTATTCGTGCCACTAGCCTCTATTTCTGACTGGTCAATAAAATCCGTATCATCAAAGTTGTCATCATTCATGAATCTGGTATACTGCATAAATTCCATATAATTTATAGACATTAGATTTGGAGAATAAAAAAATTAGATTTCATATAATAAATTGAAAAATATTATTGCATACTTACGTACCATGCCTCTGTTTTGATTTTGTCAGCGATGACTCGCTTATAATTATCTCTACAGTATGTTGCATACTGTTGAAGCTCTAATCGAGTCATGCTACTCAAGCGATCATCAGAATAATCATCAAATGGGATTTCATCCATACTGGTTGAAGATGACAAAGTATTTATGCCGATTTCCACCCCTGCCAATGTAGCCCCAACACGCTCTTTTATCTCTTCCCTCACCCCTCTTGCTATTTGGGATGTCATTTCCAACTCCTCTAGCAAAGCAACGACTCTAGGATGTGGTTGTACCAACCGAGGCATCGGATGCCTATACTGAACATCTCGTCGTGCATCAGGTCGTTCATATGTACGACCTTTTCCAGCACCATAGAAACTGGATCCCGTATCTATATAGTCGGGGTCCATGTGAAACCGGAACTTTGCAATCAGCATCTTAACAAAATACTGAGGAACCTTGTCATTATTAGGTAACTTCCCATATGCACACAGGAACCTAGAATAAATATGGGGTGCAATCAGTGGATCATTGAATCTTGCGATCTTTAGACATTTTTTGTCTTCAGGCCGCAATTCAAAACATGAAAAGACCATTTCTTTTGTGACAACTTTTTTTATTTCTTCAAACTTGTGGCGACCCATCACTGGAAACCGCCTCCTACGCATCATGTCATGAAAAATATGGGTTGATGGTCCAACCCCAAGATATGTCTCGATCAAATTGTTCAGATTGTGCAAAATAATCTGGAGACACTGTTGAGAACCAAAAGAGATATTTTAAGTGTCAAGTTTTGCCTGCAATCTCGATGAATGCTCCTTCATCTCTTCCACAGTCAACATAGCGATTTTTTCTTCCCAAGGAGTCTCCTCAGGAACATCTATAGGATGACTGTAAAGAGGATCATATCTTTCATTGCGAGCATACTGATGCACCCGACGACCTCTCCTTGTCTGGGGAGGTGGATTAGGATCAGCAGCAACAAACCCTATAAGAAGTAAAATGCATGTGCAAGTATTAAAAACTATATATATAATTTGTCAATCAATTATAAACATTTAAATAAAATGTGTTCATTTTAAATACCTGATGGAACCTCTGCATTATCATGAACATGGTGATAAATAGAAATAAAGTCTTCTGAACCATCATTATTGTTAGAATGTCTAGAAGCCCCTGTAGGAAACCAAATATTGGCAATCACATGTAAGTTTACAGGAAAAATCATGTAATCTATCACAAATAAAACAATCATGTCAAACAAAACTTCTAGTCAAAATGTATGTAAACAATCTCTACCCGGCGATGGCGTATCTGAAGAATAAGACACTAAGGGTGCCATCTGTGGTTGTCCAATGGCCCCTGTAGACCCACCCTCAGACAAACGTCTGTCATTTTGAGAGCCACCACCTGTGCACAGCAAGATCTGTGTAAAAGAAGTTTTATGTTTATATAGACTTGAGCATGAATTGAATGACAATTGAATTTATCTGACGATGACCTCAAGGAGTGAAGTTGCATACTAGCCAAGATTGCTTCACCCTAAAGCTGTGAACCTGTGCCTGATAAGAATTTTCCACAGATTAATAAACATGTCAGACAAGAATTCTAGTTAGAATGTATGTAAACAATATCTACGTGACGATAGCGTATAAGACACTAAGGGTTTCCTGTGAGTTTTCCCACCGGCACCTGTAGACCCCTCAGACAGACGTCTGTCATTGCGAGAGACACCACCTATGCACAAGAAGATCTTAGAAAGATGTGTAAAAAAATATTTATGTTTATATAGACTTCAGCATAAATTGAATAACAATTGAATTTAGCTAACGATGACCTCATGGACTGTTGTTGCATAGAAGTCAAGTTTGCTTCACCCTGAAGATGTGAAGCTGTGCATGATAAGAATTTTTCACATATTAAAAAACATGTCAAACATAATTCTAGTCAGAATATATGTAAACAATCTCTACCTGGCGATGGCGTATAAGGCACTAAGTGTGTCCTTTGAGATTGTCCACCGGCACCTGTAGACCCCTCAGACAGATGTCTGTCATTGTGAGAGACACCACCTGTGCACAACAAGATCTTAGAAAGTTGTGTAAAAAAATATTTATGATTATATAGACTTGAGCATAAATTGAATAACAATTGAATTTACCTGACGATGACCTCACGGAGTGTTGTTGCATAGAAGTCAAGTTTGCTTCACCCTGAAGCTGTGTTCAGCTGTGCATGATAATAATTTTCCACATATTAATAAACATGTCAAAACGTGTGAAACAAGATAAATATATTTCAGATTAACAATCGAATATACCTGACTGCATCACATGTCTTCATCTAGCACTGATGTTAGATGTATCTGGATGATCCATGTGTCCTTGTTAAGACAAAATGAGAAATCAACCAGGTTAATCATAAACTTAGAGATGTAGGAACATGAAATGCAAGATTAGAACCTATTCTAGCCTAAATTAATGCTAGCAAGCACACTTCAAAATGTAATAAAACCAAATCAAACAACGAGGTAAACTAACACCACAAGATTAGCTTAGAATTGGACCACAAGATCATATCTCCCTTGTTAGATCTTGATCTCTGATGTCTTAATCTGGTAGAGGTTGACTAAGCTACTAAAGCAAACAAAAAAATGCAAGAAAAGGAAATCTGGAAATTACTTTCAAACAACTAATCTCTTAGAAATCTTCTATAATCAAAAGTGTTATATTGCATATATATAATACGATGTTCTAATTCCAATGGACTCGAGAGGATCAAATGTCTAAACCTATAAGAAATAGATTCTAATACTAGAAATGAAGCAATCAAGACTAAGTATTCTTGTGCAAAGAAAGAGGTAGAGATACTAAAAATCAATTGTCAATTTCTAAGTATACCTAAAGAGGTGAGCAAAAATGAACAATGCAAAAAGCTCTGAAAGATCAAGTACCCCTCGGAATACAAGACTCAGAACTCATATGAATGGAGGGTGAAAGGAAAGGATCCATAATTTGGAACAATTATTGCAAAAATAGCGATATCATCCAAGAACACTACTTCTAGAATATTAGAGATGGGAAGAGATCTATTTTAAGTGATGGTGTCACTCCCTTGCAAGTGTACGGGGAGGGATGGTATACTGACCATCGCCCCCCTAGAATCGCATAGAGAGTGATGGTGGAAAAAAAGTGGGAAAATGAGGCTAGAGAAAGGTGTAACGGTAAGTGTCTCATATAGGCAATGAAGTGGGGTCTCCAATGAACCTAAGGTGGAAAATAAAGGTATAATATGGATTTTGAAAAAGTTAAACTAAATTCAGTGTTCAATGATTAAATTTAACATTATAAAATACATTGCAATGAATTAGCTTTAATGGAAATATATTCCAATACGGGGTACTACTACTACTTGTGTGTATCCATACAATTGTGGTTCATTTCTAAGTGAAATATTTTATGGTTTATGGCCATTTCTATTAAATGTTTAAATATGTTTAGGTTAATTGATATCCAATTTATGTCATCATTATTACTAGTTCAAGTTATCTTTGGTTGTAATCATGAAGACCCACATTTTGGGTGTTATTCAAGTGAGATATTTAGAATTTGGTGATATTCCTAGTTAAATATTTGAAACCTAACAACCTTGGAGCCTAATTATTACAATTTGGTTTAGAATTCCGAAGCGATTTGATCGATTAGAGTTTGTATTATCCTAGTGGATAATCTTGAACACATATTTTAGTGATTGAGGGTATAAAGCTTAATTTATAGATTGCAAATAAGGAGTATTGTGAGTAGTTGGATGAGAAGAAATCATAGAGACCTATAAGGAAAGGAATAATTAAATATTGAAGAATGGGAACGAATAGAGAAACAAAGAATTTAGAGTTCAATATAAATAAATTTTATCAAGGTTAAATTACTCATTTTTGGCAAACACATGTGAGCTTTCTTTTTAGGTTTGAAACTTATTTTCGACTTGATTTCGACTAAATGATTTCGAGGTTGGACCATTGAATATCTGAACATTCTTTCCCTCCTCTTTCTCTTACATTGCAAAGAATGTATGAGACATTCATTTCTTGGTGTTTTGGGTAGCTTGGGAAGTTGTGTCCTTTTGATGTTGAATCTTTCTAAGGCTTACTCATTTCTATTGGACCATTAGAAACATGGTACTATCTATGTTTCTCTCCACCTCAATCCAACATTCAGTATGAATGATATTTTTCTATGGTTTGATTTGAGAGTGATATAATATGGCCATAATATATTTCACTGTGGGAAATACTTTGGGAAGTTGATTCTATGTCATTCTTTGATGATTGACAATCAAGAGCTTTATACATTCTCTTATTTTTTCTAATTGAACCTTCCACTTGGTGTAGGCTATTAGTTTCAATTTGACTACCAAACAACTTCATAATTTAGGAAGATTTTGTTGAATCATAGTGACCTGAGTGCTACTACATGTATCATCTAATATTCTTCTCCATACACCTCCCTATAAAGTATGGAATGGAGCAACTATGACAACATTTTGGGTTGAAAATGTAGCAATGACTATCGATGCCATACCTATTGTATAAAATCCTACAAAGCAGTGCTGAGTCATTTTAAGATATGAAATTGATATATCATATCCAAGAGAATTAACATTTTAAAAGATTAGTACTTGGTGAGATAAGAGTCCTTTATGGTCAAAATAAAATACCTATATAGTGCAAGGAAAATAAGAATAATTAAATATTGAAGAATGGGAACGAATAGAGAAACAAAGAATTTAGAGTTCAATATAAATAAATTTTATCAAGGTTAAATTACTCATTTTTGGCAAACACATGCGAGCTTTCTTTTTAGGTTTAAAACTTATTTTCAACTTGTTTGGACTAAACGATTTCTAGGTTGGACTATTGAATATCTGATCATTCTTTCCCTCCTCTTTCCATTACATTACAAAGAATGTACGAGACATTCATTTCTTGGTGTTTTGGGTAGCTTGGGAAGTTGTGTCCTTTTGATGTTGAAGCTTTCTAAGGCTTACTCATTTCTATTGGACCATTAGAAACATGGTACTATCTATGTTTCTCTGTGCCTCAAAATCACTTAAACTGGAAGAATCACACCTACCACTCCCCAATTAACAATTTACTCCTCGGTGTCCTCGAAGTCTCATCATTGTTTTCAATCAAGCCTCCGCTACTCGCCCATGAAGATCATGCAAGTTGTTGACTCACCATTCCTTCCAATGTCCTCTGTTGGGCGTGTTACACAAATTCCGTGCATCACAAAGTCACCTATCGGATAACCTCACCCATTTGGGAAAAACCCTTCCCACAATATTTGAAGAAGAAAAAATCTCTAGTGATGACACTGAGAAATTAGACATACCATTTGTCTCTCCTTCGCTTCGTACGGATGACCCTCCATCATCAGTTTTCGAGTAGGATATCGGATCGTCACTACCATTGGGAGAAGCGCACCACCCCTTGGTCTTCCCCAAAGAGGATATCATTCCCCCTTTGCAAAGCCCCATTTTCTACATGGGTATCCTTCATCTTGACTCGATACCCCTCCCACCAAATGATATTGAAACCTATGTTGACCCCACTCAGCTGGAAGATCCCATGACTTCTACCCACAACAATAGGTCCACTCATATCAGGTATGAGGAATTATTCTCTTCAGATGAAGATATGTTAGAGGAATATGTCTTGCCTACATATGAATCCATAATGGAGGCCATGCGCTTAAATGAGTCCCCTTGGGATGACCTCCATCATAGGTAATCTTTTGTCCCTACCCATCACTTCAGTGTCCCAACAGTATGCCATTGAATCAAAATATTTCCTACCTCTTTCACATCGATTGGTTTGAAAACCCCATCCTAGCCCCTACTTCCTTTGAAGACGTAAATATAGCTAACATTTCTCCCACAATTCAAGTTGATATTTCCATCACACCAAGAGTAACCGCACACCTCTCAATTGGTGTATCATTCTCACAGAAGAAGTCATCAACTTCACCTCTCTCTTCAAAGAATTTTGAGATGTCTTCGCATGGTCATATGAAGAAAAGCTTGTCTTAGACCCTTCGAATTTGGAACATCATATCAACACATGTGCAGAAGAAATTTCAGTTCAAAAAAATCAATGACCTATCCATCCTTCTAAGGCCCCAGCTATCAGGGATGATATCAAAAAACTCCTTCAAGTTGGATTTATTTTCCCCATTACTTATACGGCATGGGTTTCTAACCATGTCCCCGTAAACAAGAAGCAAGGCACCATTCGAGTCTGTACATATTTATATGATCTCAACCTAGTATGCCCCAAGGACAATTACCCCACCCCATTCATTGACCAGATCATCGATTCATGTGCGGGTAGTTAAATTTTGTCTTTTATGGATGGATTTTCTTGTTATAAACAATACGGATCCACCCCCAGGATCAGTACAAAACAACATTTACAACACCTTGGGGAACCTTTTCCTATGGGGTTATGCCTTTTGGGTTAAATAATGTCAAAGCCACCTTCCAAAGGGCTATGGCATACGTTTTCACTGACCTATCCCATATCATCTTGGTGTTCCTTGATGACCTAACCGCCAAATCTAAAAAACTATGTGATCACCTCTGCAACCTATGCACTATCTTCATGCGATGTCATAAGTACAACATATGATTACATCCTTTAAACTACATGTTCTCTGTCACCACAATATGGTCATTAATATTTATCATGTCAAAAGTAGGAATCATCATAGACTCATCCAAAGTCCAAGCCATCCTTGAATTACCTCCCCCACGAACATGACGCCAATTGCAAAGTGTTCAGGGGAAGGCCAATTTCCTTCGTCACTTTGTTCTTGATTATGCCACTTAGGAACACAATTTTCTACGTCTAATGGGGAAATACATCCCTTTTCACTGGGATGATCAAGACCAAATCTCTTTCAAAGCACTAAATCAAGCATTGGCTTCTGCACCCCTCATCTCTCCACTGGATTTTGACAAAGATTTTATCCTCTATATCTTGATGCCATCTTCCATGTTGCAAGCGTATTGGTCCAACAAGTTGAACACCACAATGATAATGTCATTTACTACATTAAAAAAACATTAGTGGGACCAACACTCGACTACACTTGTGATGAGAATCTCACACTAGTCATGATCCTCTCAATACAAAAATTGAACCATTGCATCGTACTACACAAAAAAGTGATCGTGGACTTTAATCCAATGCAATACATACTTATTCACTAGATCATTAATAGTAAATTTTCACGTTGAATCGTTATTCTCCAAGAATTTGAACTCGAGTTTGTTATCCCTAAAAGAAAAAAAATCCTCGGCCCTTTCCGAGCTCATCACCAACCTCCCGGCCACTACCCCAATCGAACCCATGAACGACCAATTACCCGATGAATATATTTTCCTCATAGCCAGTTATGATCCATGGTACGGATATAACGTAACATATATATGAACTTAGAAATTCACCCCTCACTTGTCTCATAATGATCATCGATGCATACGCCATCAAGCTCCAAGATATCTTATCCTCGGAGATGTATTGTATCATCACGGGGTGGACACGATCCTATGATGTTGCTTGTCCCATGGGGAAGAGGAGCAGGTCCTCAATGAATGTCACAGTGGGGCATGCAGTTGCCATCTCTTAGGGCCGGAAACCACCCAAAAAATACTCTGTGCAGGTTATTTGTGATCATCATTATTCAAGGATTGTGTTTACACTGTTAAACGCTGTGCCAATTTTCAGGTGTTTTCCTATAAGACATCGTCTCCCCTACCCCTCTCCATCCAATAATCACCACTGGACCATTTTTCAAATGGGAAATTTATTTCATGGAATATCTCCCGACCTTAGCACAGAGTCACAAATATATCATAGTGGTATTCAACTACTTCAATAAGTGGGTTGAAGCAATGCCCACATTTGATTGCATAGGCATCACCACTGCACAATTCTTCTTTAATCGTGTCATTTCCTGATTTGGAGTCCCAAAGCAAATAGTTTTTGATAATGGCACCAAATTTCGTAATCAAAATTTTGAGCTATTTTCACTTCTATTAGGATTCAAGCATGAAGTCTCGACATCTTACCATCCTCAAGATAATGGCCAAGTTGAATTCATGAACAAAGTTCTCAAAACCATGCTCCAATGCACGGTGAACAAGAAAAAATCCAATTGGAATCATATGCTTTTACCCTCTTTATGGGCCTATCGAACCTCAGTTAAAATAGCCACAGGATTCACCCCATTTCACCTCGTACATGGAGTAGAAGTCATATTATCCATTGAGTACCAAATACCTACACTCCAATAAGTTGTGGAGTTGTTACCCAATACTACGGCTCTCGAACAACAGTTGTTTACTTTGCAACACCTCAAAGATGAAAGAAGGGACTCGCTCCAACAAAATGAGGCCATGAAGCTATTCTCCAATGCACAATATGACCGCCAAGTCCGACCTTGCACCTTTAACAAGGGAAACTTTGTCCTAGTCTTCAACGCAAAAAAGGACACCAAACCTGGATCGGGTAAATTTGTATCTAAATGGATAGGACCCTACATCGTCAAGTAATTCCTACCCAAATGGTAATATATATTAACCTACCCTAAAGGATTAACCCTCAACAACCCTGTCAATGGGTTGTACCTAAAACATTTATATCCATGATTCACATGTGCTCCACAAGTGCGCTATGTTGTTGGTTATTATTTATGCATTGTCGATACCTTTGTCACAATCTCTATTACACTTGGGTATTTGCACCATTGTGTAGGAAAGTGACCAACAAACTAATACTCCAACCATTTCAACAATGGTGCAGGACTTGTATCATGGGTATCATCCTGAAACTAGAATATAGGAAACTTTTTCCCTATGTTTACATTGAATTTACCAATACTCCCACTAATAACCATAGGGTCCTCATCCACAGTAAATATGTGCCATCAATGCCATTACTGAGGATAGCATGTTTCCCCCATGGGTGTGTGCACCATTGCATCCCTGTCATAATTTGTCACCCATCATGTCGAACCCACACAAGACAAAGGAATCTGATCCAATGTAAAAAGATAAAGCCATAGTTCATCATTTTATAGTTATGCATTTACTCCCCCACTTTCAACAGTCGATACCATCAAATTCTTCGACACATGTTACGATCAAGACTCACAGTTGACCACTCATACCTCCATGATCAATCTACCATCTCCAATATTCTTTGTATCATCACCCTTGCAAAGACAACAATGGGGCCCCCACCCTCTACAAAAACCAAATCTATTCAGTTATGGCATTGATTCATGGGGCACCCAGCTTCACATTTGCAAACAACCCTCACAGCATCATGGAAAATGTTCCCCGATTCACTCAAAACCGTGGGAACTCATCCCATCATCAAATTTATTTCCCGATACACACAAAATCATGGTAATCCCACCCACCAACAAAATTGGTCCCTCGACACTATAAAAACTGTGGGGACCCCACCAATTATTCTTTATGTACAAATAGTTCTCCAACCCACTCAAAACCATGGTGTTATGGAAAAAATTGCGCAAGTGCACTCTTGCACTTGGTGAGGGGCTAAGCCTTGTAGGTTGTTGCAAGGCCTCAGTCCTTGGAGCCCCTTTTGATGGTTGGTGGTATTCCTCCAAGTGATTATGCAAGATATTGTTAGTGTAGTTCGCATTTAAACATGAAAATGTTAATAAAAAAAAAATGAAAGAGATGGGGGGAGAATGGAAACTTCAACAACAACAAAATATATGCTAAACCACTCTTGTATTGCCAAATGGAATAGTTGCACAACACCTAGCAGGTGAATTCTTAAGAAGCCAACAATATCCCTTAGGGAGGCCTTTCTTGTCAAAACTAAATGCTAAGTAGGAGGAATAACAATGGAGAGAAACACTTGCCCCTTGATGGTAGGTGGAAAGCAAGCTTGGGAATTCTCACAATGGTAGGAAATGGTGGGCTATGAGGAATCTCAACTCAAATATAGTGGCATAAGTTGGCTATTGACATCAAGGAGATTTGAAGTATACGATAAGACGAGGATCCTATCCTGAGAACTGAGATCATATTGTAATCAATTGGTGGATGGACAAACCTGACACAAGACTGGTTGATAAGCGTGGGTCTCGTAACTTCCTTTGATCGATGTAAACATGGGGAGCGGGGACAATATCTTTTCTTTCGGGATGACACAGATTGAAACTGATGGAAACAAACTACGAGTGAAAGGGCTTTGATGGATATGCAAAAACAAATGGTAACGATAACTGAAAAAACATATACTGCTGAAAATATGGAGACTCAATATACATTATCAAAGGCGACAATGGGTTGCTGCCAAAATAATATGGTGTTCCCTTAATGTGAGGTGACAAAGGAACTTGTTTGTACATAAAGAATATTGGTGGGGTCCCCACAGTTTTCGGTGTATCGGGGGACCAATTTGATAATGAGCGGAATCCCCACTGTTTTGAGTGGATCGAGGGACACTTTCCAATGGTGAAGTGAGGGTTAATTTACAAACGCAAAGATGGGTTCCCCATGAAACAATGCCATGCAGTGTATGTCAGCGGGGTAACTGAATGGAACTAGTTACTTCAAAGGGTGGGGGGAGGCATAAGTGTCTTTGTGGGGGTGATGATACGAGGAATATTACAAAAGGTAAAGTGCTCATGGAGGTATGTGGGGGCTCTGTGAATCGTTCTTGTGACATTTTCCAAGGAATCTGATGAAGTCTACTTGCTGGAGTAAATGCAAAACTATAAAATGATACTCTAAGGGAGGGTTTTTTTAAGTTTGGTCAGATTCCTTAGACTTGTGGGGGGTCGAAATCATGGGTTCCAATTAATGATGGGGATGGAAGTGGTGCAAACACCCATGGGGGAACATCCTATTCACGGAAATGATGTTGATGGCACATCAATTTCATGAAGGGGGTCCCTATGGTTATCAGTGGGGATACAAGGATATGCATTCTACACTGAGGGTAAATAGATTCTATATGCCAGTTTCAGAATGATACGTACGGTAGGGTGTGCGCCCCTATTTGTTAGAGATTTGGAGTCTTATCAGTATCGTGGAAAAACAAGAGGCTCCATATTTTCCTAATCAATCCTGCATATGCATCGCACATACCCAAGTGTATTAAAAGACATAACCAAGGTATAATCAGAACAATGCGTACCTATGGGGTACTTGGTAGTCAAGGATAGAACCTTTTGAGGTACAACCCATTGACCGGGTTGTTGAGGGTAATACCTGCATGGTCAGTTAAGATATAGGATCCTTTTGGGAGACAATGCTTAACGACATAAGGGCCTGTCCATTTAGATACAAACTTCTCGGGTCCTGGTTTAATTACCATCTTTCTTGGCATTAAACAAAAGAACAAAGTCACCTTCGGTGAAGGTGCGTGGTCACACTTGTCGATCGTAGTGTACCTTGGAGCATACCTTCATGGCTTCATTTTGTTGAAGAGAGTCACAACATTCCTCATCAATGTGTTCCAAAGTGAATAAGCATTGTTCCAAAGCAGGGGTATCTGGTAGTAACTCGACGGCAGATTGGAGGGTAGGGATTTGACACTCGATTGGGAGGATAGATTCTACTCCATGTACAAGGTGAAATGGGGTAAAACATGTGGTAGTATTGTTGGAAGTGCGATAATCCCACAGGGCCGGAAATAGCATGTGGTGCTAGTTGGTTTTGTTTTTATCCACTGTTCGTTGGAGCATAGTTTTTGAGGATTTTATTAACATCTTCAACCTGACCATTTACCTGAGGGTAGTAAGTGGTTGAAAAATCATGTTTAAATCCTAATAGTTGTGATAGTTCCTCAAATGTTTCGTCCTGGAAATGTCTTCTGTTTTTGGAGACAAGTTTCTTAGGAACGCAGAAGCGGGAGATGACATGGTTGAAGAAGAACTGTGCAATGGTTACTGCTTTACAATCAAATGTGGGGATCGCTTCGACCCAATTGGTGGAGTAGTCCACAGCGATGACGATATGGTAGTGAAATTGGTCTAACGTCGGATGACATTCCATAAAATCAATTTCCCATTTGCAGAATGGGCCCGCGATAATGACCGGATGGAGGGGTACATAGGAAGACCGTGTTTTGTAAGAAAATAACTGACAATTGGTGCACCTTTTGACAACGTAAACACAATATTTGTATACAAAGGGCCAAAAATACCATACTCATAACATTTTATGGGCGGTGGCTAATCTGGAGAGGTGGACGCCACACGTGCCTCTATGACAATCATTGAGAACTTGTTCGGCTTCATTATGCATTAGACATCATTGAAGAATAGTATCGATGACATGACAATGTAGGACGTATCCGATGAGGAGGTATCGCAGTGCCTTGTGGAGGATTTTGTGGCAATCGTCGCGGGATAAGTGGGAAGCAAATTTCTGGTTGTGGAGATAAAGGAGGATGTTGTCCTACCAGGGATCTTCGGTCATAATGAGAAAGAGGTTATCATTGGATAGTTTGTCCTAGAAAGATTCGTTGGTGGTGGTGGAGGGAATATATGTAATGAGTTCAGCTAAGGACATGGATTTCTTGCTTTTAGGAATCACAAACCCGAGGTCAAATTCTTGTAAAATAATGATCCATTGTGCAAACTTACTATTGATAAGCCTACGGCTAAGTATGTATTGCATAAGGTTGGAATCAGTGACGACGGTTGTTTTTCAGAGAAAATGTAGTGGCATATTTTTTGTACAGAAAGGGTGACTACAAGGGAAAGCTTCTCGTCATGGGTGTAGTTGAGTGCAGGTCCATTGAGAGTTTTGCTGACATAATATATGACATGTTTCTGATGGTTTGCAACATGTTGGACTAGTATGTTGGCTACAGCAAAATCTAACGCAGAGATATACAAGATGAAATCTTTGTCAAAGTCTAAAGGAGATATGGGGGGGATGATGAAAATTCTTGTTTAAAGGAATCAAAGGCAGTTTGGGCATAGTCATCCCACTTAAATGGAAAATATTTTCTGAGAAGTCGTAAAAATCCATGGGCCTGAGTAGCATAGTCGAGAACAAAATGAAGAAGAAATTTGGCCTTACCTTGGACACTATCCAACTAGCATTGTGTTCGTGGTGCTAGTAATTCCAAGATGGCTTGAACCTTGGAGGGGTCGACAATGATACCATCTTTGGAAATAATGAATCCTAAGAGGCAACCAATGGTGATACAAAATACACAATTGAGTGGGTTTAAGCATATATTATACTTGTGACATATTTTGAAGATGGTATGCAGGTATTGAAGGTGATCACATTGTTTTTTGGACATGGTTGTGAGGTGGTCTAAAAAGGTGAGGATGATGTGATCCAAGTCATTAAAAACATATGTCATTGCTCGATGAAAAGTGGCATTGGAATTTTTCAGACCGAAGGGCATGACTTTGTAAGCAAAGGTGCCCCATGTTGTGGTAAATGTAGTTTTATACTGGTCTTGGGGGTGGATGCGTATCTATTTATATCGAGAGAACCCATCCATGAAGGACAACATTTCACTACTGGCACATGAGTCGATGATTTGGTCGATAAATGGTGTGGGAAAATTATCCTTGGGGAAGGATAAATTGAGGTCTTGGAAATTGATACAGACACGAATAGTTCCTTTCTTTTTGTTAACCGGGACGGGGTTAGACACCCATTATGTGTAAGTGATGGGAAAAATCAATTTGGATTGCAACAATTTTTCGATCTTGGCTTTGATCGCAGGGGCCTTAGAAGGGTGTACCGGTCATTGTTTCTGTCAGAAGGAAATGGCATTGAGCCAAGTGTTAATGTGATGTTCTACAATTGATGGGTCAAGACCCGACATTTATTCATAGGACCATGCAAATGCGTCACGTAACTCTTTAAATAGAGTGTTGAAATCAGTAATTTCTTATGGTGAGCATGAAGCCCCAATAGAGATGTTTTCGATGACTCCTGGTGTGACAAAGATATCAACCTACCTGGTAGGGGATATATTGGCAAGGTCACCATTTTCAAAGGCATATGGGGAGGGGATAGGATTTTTAAACCAATCGAAGTGACTAGGGGGTAAAAATTCTTTTGACTCAATGGAGTATTTTTGTTTAGTGTGAAGTGTGTATGGTTCTTTCCTGCTTGCTGCTAAGGACCTATGATGGAAAGAGTCCCATCGAGGTTCAGTAGTATTCATGGCTTCTATTATCTCCTCATCTATGGTGAAGATGTATTCTTCTAGTATATCCTTATCTGAAGACCCAGTGTCTTCAGTCTGGGAAGAAAGATAAATTGAATCGAGATGCAGGATGTCAATATACTCAGGGATGGTTGTGGTGGGTGCTAGGATTTCGTCTTGAGGGAAGATTAAGCGGTCTAGAGATTCACAGGAAATTAGTGATGGGAGATCAACATCTGTCGCGGTATCCAACGAATGTGACATGTTTTGTCCCCATTGTGCTATGTTGGTTCGGTATCCTTTTCGATTACTGTAGGGAGGGTGGTTCAACTTGGGGTAAGATTATTAGCAGTAATTGTATTTGGTTTGTATGTAAAGTATGAAATGCGGCAATAAGAGTGCATTGTAATGAGTGGTTAGACATTAAGTTGCACAAGTGACATAGTCAAGTGGTGGTCATATGATAGAAAACAATGGCTGGGCTTTGTCGACGTTGTGATGACTGTTGATCGGGTATGGAATCAACCCTCCGTGGGGAGGGACTAGTTGGGATCACTATAGTACCCATGCTGATAGAAGCCTCTTCTAGAGATGAGGGAGGTGAGGTATATTCCAAGGTTTTGGTGAGGCGAATAGTTTCCAAGGATTCCCGATAGCGAGGGAGGTCAAGGCAATGATATGTATAGTTCCCATATTGAGAGCATATGGAACATGCGTGATTTGTACACAGAGTTCTAGGATTAGGTGTGGGTGATGGGTTCTACCCCCTTTTTCCATTGGTGGAGCGTGGGTGATGCTAAAGAGGGTGTTAAGAAAATCCCTTAGCTCTAGTAGAGTAGGACATAGGGTTTTTGTGTGGCCTTGCTTCCCGCAAAGAGAACACTGCGGTGTGACCCTTTGATTGAGAATATCGATCAGTACTGGGTCTTTCAAATCCTGATGGTTGATGCCCCCTTATTTAGGATTCATGGTTTCTACCTAATTAGATGTCGGGGTTGGTAATAGGGGACCTTTCAACTTGGGTTGTTTGGTGCCCCCATTGACAGTCTTAGTGATGACCGATTGTGGAGTAGTTGTGGATGTCATAGTTTGGGTTGTCATAACTGGACATGTTATGGGCCTTGTAGACATACTATCCAAAACAAGGAGAAACTCATAATGCGCGACTGGTTTGGAATCCATCTATGGGAAGGGCGGTGTAAGGTACCACACTGGGATCCCTAAAGTTATCCCAGGTAGAGTTAACTGAGCCATAACCGACATCCCTTGTACACCCATGGGAGGATACAAGAATGGGATTTGAAAAATCGGTAGTACCGATGGACTCAACGTTTGTTCAATGCCATGACTCAACGGTGGTGTTGATGACAATGTTGAGGTGGAGGAAGCTCCATTTTTAGTGGTGAAAATTGTGCACATTAGGCCATTGGTAGATGTAGGGATCATTGTTGGTGGTCCCGAATATGCTCCTAACAAATTGGAGTCCTTGTACATACTGGGGGCAATGTCAACATATGGTTGATCATCTCCCAATATATTGGGTAGGACGTTTTCGGGAGTGGTTGTGGTATTAGGGTCAAAATAGTTAAGCTAGTCAAGGGTAACTATCTTCCAATTTAAGGAAACATCATGATACGGAAGACTGAGGAGGCTACCACCTTCATGGCGTACATGTAACTACGCCCCAAGAGGATGTTGTAGTCGAGCTCAACATTGATTACTTAGATATCTACCATAACCATCTTGTCCCCCAGCTCTATGGGGACATTTTGGTACAATCCTCTTGGTTGGGATGGTCTCCCATCATATGCGCGAAGAGAAATAGATGAGGGGACCATCTCAAGAGATCCTAATCGTTTCCATACTTTTATGGACATAGCGCAAGTGGATGTGCCTTCGACGATGATACAACGATGGATCATGACATTTTTAACTGTGACTGGAACTTGAAATGCGACTAATGATGGTAGTCACGGATCACCTTTGTCAACATCAAAGGTCGCTAGGTGCGAGTCAGAAGGGTCGACAACAACGAGTGCATTGAGTAATGCCTTTCTCTATGTTGGGTGAGACTATAACACCTCTAATGTGGACATAGCCTCAGGGGATTGAGCCAATTCGTCCACAATACTTTAATTGTGGAAAGCTTTCATGTGAGGGTTATGCTGAAGTGGAACTTTTGGAATTTGTGGGATTTGTTCAGTGTTTGTTCAAGGAATTTGTAGAGTCCCCCCTGAGGGGATAGAAATTTCTTCCACTTGGGGAGTGGAAGGCCCATCATAAACTTTGGCTCTTGGTTGGATGTTGATGTCCAAGTTATAAATATTTTGGAAAGAGCCATTGCCAAGTGGACTAGGATAGTGTTCTTGTGTAACTGCCCCTTTATTGGAAAAGGGTTGTTGTAACATTGTGGTTGGCATTCGGGGAGGATTCATTTCCTGAGGAGGGTTCGTCGCCATATTCTTTTTAGATTCCACTAACTGTTGGCAGTCAGGAATAAGAGGACAATGATGTGTGTAATGACCATAATCGACATAGATGGAGCATCAATAATTGGTTCTTAGAGGGGGATTCTTCCCTTGTTGGGGGAATTATTAGTCCCCACATTTGGATCACCCGTATTTTGGTTTTGTTGGGGAGGGGGATTTCCCCCTTGTCCCGGCTATTGATTATGCATGTTCTTAAGTTTCTTCTTCCCCTGAGTCTGTGGATTATGGGGGCTTGAAGCTTTCAATTGCTCAAATTGTTGAGCTTGTTGAACATAAGTAGGTTGAACTAGGTTAACCTCCATGTGGGGGGAAGGTTGCTGACCAGTTGGGCATGGGAAAGGGTAATATGTATTATATCACATCGATGGGATAAATGTTGTTTGTGCTCCATAAGAGGTGGATGTAGGAGCGACTCATTCCATTGGTGGTGTAGGAACCATCATTAATTTGGATGATGTTTGGGTATGCAGGACTGTATGATCCAGACTGTATTTGATCAACTGATGGTGTTGGTACCGGTGTAGGGGGTACCAATGCAGGTGGCATGGATGGGTAATGTGGAATCATTTTGAATGGAATCGATGTGGTGGGAGGAACCTTTCCTAAATTGGAAATGGAACCAATAATCCCATCATCCGAATGTGATGAGCTCAAAGGTGTAGGATCCAAGGACCGATGTCACGGGGCATCGGGGAGGATTGTGTAAAGGTATCCCGACTCTGCATATATGAGGTCGAAATGTTGTGATTTAATAATAGCCTCTTCCTCTCTTTGTGGCATGGAGGTGGAAAAATATTTAGCTATGGTGGGTTGGAGATATTTGATTAACCCATTCAACAAAAAGGGAGGTTGTATTTCGATCTTGCATAGTGTGTGACGTCTACGCCACTCGTGGATGTGGGTGGAAGTAATTTAACGAAACTCGGTTTGAATTTTGAGGCCAATGTCATGTCGGATTGACAGTTGAAACTACGTAAGAAATGAAGTGGAAAATGTCGCAAATGTGGAATGGGTGCCACTTTATAGGTTTACATACCATTTTTATGTTGTTTCGGTGATGGTATGCTCGAATAGACGAAGCCTCGCAAGGTCATCCACTATGTTGTTAGATGAATACCATAAGTGGAAAGACATAACATGGTTGGCATGATATTGGAAATATTGGAAGGAAGATTATTTATCATAGTCGTCCATGTCACATCATGAGAAATGGGTTCATTTGTCAATTTAGCAAAATCCGGTAGATTTAAACTAGCCATAAATGGTAAGGTAGGGACAACGGGTCTTGCCATTCTATTTGGGATGTAATTTCCATGAGGGGGAGACCCATATGGTTTTGTAAAAAATGGATGACCACCTGTGAGAGAGGATGGATCAAAGGGATCCAAGGGATCTCCTTCGGGAGAATCCAACGGGGGTACTACCTCTGATGGGCGAAGAGGTGGTCTAATTAATAGATTATTTGAGGGGAGAAAATGTACCTAGAAAGGATTGGCCTCAACTAGATGATCCTATCAATTTTGCATGGAAATGACCCCGACTTGAATTCCCTCTGCATGTAACACTGGGGGGAAGGTGTGAAAATACCCCTCAAGAGAGAGGATAGGCCCTGCATTCTACAACATTGTCTTAGGATGTTATTTTGTTCCTCAATGGTGAAGGATTTGTGTCAAATGAGAGTGATAGTAGAATAAACACAATTCAACAAATGCAAAAAAAATATTCCAACCACGACATATGCAAAATGGTGCGATAAGTGAGTGATATGTACAATGTCGGTTTTAGTGCATGAGTCCCCACATGTAGGTTCTTTTTATTACGAGTTAGTTAACTTGTAGTTAAAAAGAAAAATAAATGTAAATTCCCCAAAAGACCTAATGTCCTTCCTCTCAAATGTAACTGGGCCTCCTAAAAGAACAATTGATGGTGATAATGGTATCCACTCACCAGTCAACTAGTGGAGGTAACAAAGAGATATTTCTACCGGCAATGGGTCCCATGATCTAATCAAGAATACTTCGCAACACCTCCCAACGGAAATAGCTAACTTCATTAGTCAATTGCACTCACAATTTCTCCTTGGTCATATCCTAAGTTGGGCCACTAAGATACCTTGCATCAAGTGTGGATCAGTGGTTCGGCCTACACGGTATAGTTTCATATGCCTACAACAAGCTGAGTGGCTAGTAGGGGAGAGCAAGGAAGCTATACCTTGGCGTTCACCTCCTTGTTCATGGCACACTTCTAATCCAGGTTTTCTTTTAACACTTGCTTATAGAATGATTTTGTAAGTACCCTACGAGACAACAATGTTATGTTTCAAAATATTACTAATGAAAGTAGATTATTGGGAATTAATGGATGCATATCCCAATCAATCCTACCTAGATAAAATATTGTTTTGTGACCTCCTTTGGAGGATTTTAGTTGGTTAAGACAATTACAATGTTGATTTTAATGGGTTTGAATGTTTCACTTATGGAGTGTAAGAGGGGTATTTCACAATCCCTACCTTTCTGATTCACCAAGCTCACATGAAGTGCGAGGTGAAGAGCATACTATGATTAGAAGAGTCTTTATGCCTCTTATTGTGTTCTAGTGGTGCAAACACATGTGATGAAAGAAAAAACAATTTTATTGGCAAATTAACTAAAAGAGTATATCAAGCAATGTGTACTTTTAACTTTTAACTCTAAAAGATTCTCATCATGCTTTTGCAAAATCAAAATATTCTAACTAATAGACAAGTGTGCATTGGAGGTATTTCACACTTCTCACCATTTTTCTGATTCACCAAGCTCACATGAAGTGCGAGGTGAAGAGCATACTTCATGTGACAAGTGTCTTTAGGTCCTTGCTTGCATGCAAAAAGTGTTTTCTACACTAGCAATACTACTAAAAACAACATGTTAATTTGATGTATAAACAAGAGATGGTCTTGAATACTAGTGACAACAATGGGGCCCATTGAAAGCCCCAAATTCGGTTACCTAGGTAAGTTTCAAGAGAGATGTACTATTTACTTCCTAATATTGGTCTAGGTTCACTAATTACTAAGAAATTAAGTAATTGGGTGAATTAGCCTTAATTTAAGTTCACTAGTAAGCAACAATTGGGATGCCAAAATAAGTGATGCAGATAAAAAGAAAATAAACAACAGTATCAAATCTAAACCAAACTTTGTCACACAGACCATGCCGGTTAATACAAAACAGATGCATTGTAGCATGTGCAATACACTAACCTTCCGCATGGGAGCGATGGGGATGCAATGCGGGTCTAACATTGGTAACATGCGCTATGCGCACGAATCTCTGAGTTGATTCTGCGCTATCAGCGAGAGGTGGAATACATGATCTCCTGCAAGTGACAAATACCCAAAATTAGCTACTTAGCATATCGGATAGGGCCAAATTCTGGAATCAAGAGGTGGAATACTTGATCTCCTACAAGTGACAAATACCCAGAATTAGCTACTTAACATAAATCAACCTAGTTTAAAAAGAAACGAACAAAAATAAGTATGGTATCCATTAGAACTGTTATGGAAAAATTGCACAAGTGCACTCTTCCACTTGGTTAGGGGATAAGCCTTGTAGGTTGCTGCAAGGCCTCAGTCCTTGGAGCCCCTTTTGATGGTTTTTTGTATTCCTCGAAGTGATTCTGCAATAGATTGTTAGTGTAGTACGCATTCAAACATGAAAATATTAATAAAAACAAAATGAAAGATATGGGGGGAGAATGCAAACTTCAACAACAACCAAAGATATGCTAAACCACTCTTGTATTTCCCAATGGAATATTTACAACACCTAGGAGGTGAAGACTTCAAGGGAAGCCAACAATCTCCCTTAGGGAGGCCTTTCTTGTCCAAACTAAATGCTAAGTAGGAGGAAGAACAATGGAGAGAAAAACTTTCACCTTGATGGTAGGTGGAAAGAAAGCTTGGGAATGCTCACAATGGTAGGAAATGGTGGGCTATGAGGAAGCTTCAACTCAAATCCAGCAACATAACCTTGCTCTAATTTCTCTCTACCAAATGCATACCAATGGATTCCTTTTAAAGGCCAAGAGGTGGCCATCAGACAACTAGATCCAAATGTGAACTCTCATCCTCCATGAACTAGTTTCAAGGTACACAAGGGGGTTGATTAATGCCCCCAAGTGTGTGAGGAGTGAAATTCTTATCCTTGGGTAGGATTGAGTCTTTAATGCGTCGTTGGGAATGAGTGGTCCCGTCATTTTGACAATAGTGCAGCTATCGAAGGAAAAGCCGCACGGGTGTAACAAGGGCATTTTTCAGATAACCTGCGCTATAGTGCGAGTCAACTATGTAATACCCGCGCTACCCTTTGTTTTTACTATTTCTTGGCATTTGTGGACTCATGCTATGTTTTGGATCTATTGAGGATGCATCTGGTGAGATGCATTCTTTATGTTGATGACACTTTACTGGATGAATCGTCGAAATGTCACATGTGTGCGAATTTTAGGCATTAATACATGGAAACATCAAAATTCTTTTGGAATCAACCCCTAGTCTCCTTTGATCGATGTCGTTGAGTTCCTATCCCTGGAATTGCCATTTTTGTTAGTCAACATCACCCTTAGTGTCATTTCTCCGACAAAACCATTCATCTGTAGTTTGTATCCCTTTGTTACATTTTGTCCCTCTACTTTGAAGAATGATGCCAGTTATTCCCCAAGTTGACATCTATCAAAGGAAGTTATGAGCCCCTTGCTTATCATCCAGTCTTGTATTAGGCTTTTAAATCTTACAGTTGGTTACAAAATGGTCTCAGTTCTTAGTATAAGATCCTCATCTTATCATGTACTTTAGCTCTCATTGACATCAAATCCCCATATTATGAGAGTTGCAGTAGTTGCAATTGTACCTTGGGGTCCCTTTCAACCAACACAAGAGATCACCTCGAACTAAGTAGGGAGAGTCATTAGTGCTCCCTAACTTAGTGGTATCTCATATGCTTGACGTCAACTCATCTATCGCATCAAGTAGAGTCATACATTTAGAAGTTAGCAGTGTTCACATTTATAAATCATGGTAGCAGCAATCAATGAGTTTTTTATCCAGCAGCTTCACCAATATTCTGGTCCCCCACCCCCATGGGATTATCATGGTCATCAATAGCACCACTTATTTAGCACATGTAACATCATTTCTAGGTTCATTTACTCTTACATGGATTGAAGTCACCTTCATCCATGTACCATCAATATCATGAGTTGACCCCTTAGTCTCCTCTCATTGTAGTCATCTTGACAGATTTTGACGAGCATGGGTATTCTCACCTCATTTGCATAAAACACTATTCTTTGTTACATATTCACCGGTCATCACCAATAATATTCCCCCAAGGTAACCTTCTTTCCACACTCGCTTGATAACTTCCAAGAAGATGAGAGAAAAAAAAGGAAATGATGATGCATTATCGGCTCTACAGTACCATCCGAACCTCATACATTAGGGGGCATCTGTTAATGCCTAAATTTAGAACACATGCGACATTTTGGATAATATTGCAGTAAGGCATCACCAACACATAGAATGCAACCCACCAAAGGCATCCTCATCAAATACATCAAACAACATGAGTCCAAAATGCCAAAAAACAGTCAAAAGAATAGGTAGTGCGGTTACATCCATATTAACTTGTTCTACTCTGTGTGTTATCAGTTTTTTGCTCGCACTAACCTAGCATGGATCTTTCCTTCAAGATCCATGCTACTGTTAAAAATAGAAAGATATTAACCATCAGTCGTGCATTTAAGGCTCATGAAGGCTCCTCAACAACTGAAATTCAAATTTGGTTCTTCAAGCATTGAATGGCCCCCTTTCTGTACCTTGGAGATACTTCATGAGGTGATGGGGTTCACACTTGAATCTTGATGTTTCTTTTCCACCTCTTGGCCTATAAAAGGAATCCATCGGCATGCATCTAAGAAGAGAAATTTAGAGCAAGGTTATGATGTAGGAATTGTGTTGGAACTTCTTCCATCTCTTCCCACACCTACTAGCATCTCTCAAGATCCCTTGCCACCTTCCTCCAAGGGGAAAGTGTTTCTCCCATTTGTTCTTTCAATTTATTTAGAATTTAGTGTGGACAAAAGGACCTCCCTAAGTGATATTTTTGGCTTCCCTTGAATCACATGCCTCCTAGGTGACACTACATGTAACAAGATTGACCATTGGGAAATCTAAATTGGTTCTAGCATTTGCTTCTTGTTGTGGTTTTCTATTTTCACTCCATTTCCTATGTTTCAAGTTATTTTCACATTTTTGTTTTATTTCATTTTTTTTTCTAACATTAACCTTGCGGGATCAATTTGGAGTTACTCACATTTTCTTTTAGTAACACAATATTGGGCATTGTTGACAACCTCAAAGGATTTCCCCCAAAGTGGGAAGGGATGCACACCTTTGTGCAAATTTTCGTACAACACCAAGCTTGCATTGCAGGCTCAAGTAATGAAAATGGCCATCATTTATGTTGGTTTTCTCATCCTCTCTCACATGCAAGCTTTCAATCTCGCCTCCCTCCAACCTTGCAATACGATCCTCTTCCCCTACATGACGGTATAGGAATTCATTTGTTTGATCGTCGAGGTGGTTCAATTAATGATCAAGGAAGATGATCCTACCACCTTTTCCTTAGAATGAAGAGCCTTTGCCTCCTCTGACATGTGTGCATCCTATCTACTTTCCACATAGGCCTCCATTGGTCTTTCCACCTAGGCCTCGTTCACTCTAGACACCCCATCCAGGGATGAAGAGAGTATGAAAAATAAATAAAAATTATCGTAATTTATGTTAATAACAAATTGTATTATTTTTGTTGTTGTTGTTGTTGTTAAAATAATACAAATAAGTATTATAGCACAACATATTACAATATCAATATTAATATGCCATGGCCATGCCATACATAACCCATTACAATGTATCAATCATGTAACACATGTCAAAATTTAATTAAAATGATATAGATAACTATGTGTAGCTAACTTATCGCATAGTATACTTTCTAACATTATAATTGGTAAGTACCAAACTACATACAATGTTAATACATTTGGTTAGTTGAAAGATATTTGATACACAATAAATAATTTTGGTAGGCCATCATATAAGAAAAATTTATATGTTTTAATTTGATCTATTTATAACTATTAAATTATGATAGGCCTAGGTAACTCCAATATAGGATATATTTGCATTCATGTGAATCAAATATATATAGTGAAGAATGACACTTTCTTTTCATCTTCCAGTGACTCTTCAATTTATTATTTAGTAACTGAAAACAATTATAAATAATCTAATATTTACAATATTTAAAGTTCAACCATAATCTCATAGAATTAGGTATCCAACATTCCCCCCTTAATCCAAAGGGTAGTTAGTGAGTCCAAGAATCTTTATGAGTTTCTCAGGTTTTTCTCTTCCAAGCACATTGTTAAAGATGTCTGCAATTTGCTCACTTGTGGAACAATATCTCACATGAACAGTCTTGGCCTCTACATGATATCGAATAATATGGTACTTTGTGTTGATGTGCTTAGTTCGATTAAGGAATCTAGGATTCTTGGCCAACTTGATTGTAAAAGTATTTTCATCCTGAAGAGGAGTAGAATTCACATGTTTCACCTACAAATCTTCAAGTATCTTCTTGAGCCATATAATCGCCTTCATGGATTCTGTAGTAGCCACATATTATCCCTCTATTGTGGATTATGTTGGAACAAACTATTTGCATGATCTCCATGAGATAGTTATTGATCCAAGACTCTTGAGGTAGCCTGAAGTAGACACTCTATTCTCTTTATCACCATCAAAGTTTAAATCCGAACATCCAATTAGTTTGAAGTCATTCACCTTAGAATATTAGATTCTAATGTCTTGAACCCCTTCAAGTATATTAGAACTCTCTTTGCAACACACCAACATCCTTCACAAGGTTTTTGCATGAACATGGAAAGGATTCCAAAAGCAAATGAAATATCTAGTTTGGAAGTGGTAAAGTAGATAAGACTCCACATAAGCTACTTGCACTTGGTTGCATCCTCAATTTCATTTCCTTCTTTTGATGTGAGATTCAAATTTTGTTCCATTGGAGTAGAGATATGGTTATACTCTGTCATGAAAAACATGTTTAACTCTCTCTAATGTACTTATTTTGGGAGATGAATATATACTTTGGATTATCAGTTACTTCTATGCCCAAGTAATAGTGAAGTTAACCCATATCAGTCATCACAAAACCTTTTTTCAATTATTTCTTTATGGATGCAATGTATCTTTCATTATTCCCTGTCATCTTGAATATATAATCTAAATACACTAAAATATATACAATAGATATTACAACTTTCCTGACACAAAGTTGCATCATCAATATTAGGGGGCCCACACGCTACTAATAGATGAAAATTGGCAATGGGATTCTTGCAAATGCACTCGCGTATAAAATGTGTGTGTTCTTAATAATGTGCACGTGTTCCTTTTTATACTAGATTGACACCCCTGAATCACCGCCATGTATTTCTAGCTCAGCTAACAAGTCATGGAAAAAATGTGTGCTTAGGAATATGTGTGTGTTCCTAAGGGTGCACATGTTCCTCTATCCCAAAACAAATAAATAAAAACTCATGGTTATCTAGGTCTCGAATATGGTTCAAGGAGAAAACCTCGGTCTTAAGCCATAAATAATGATGATAGGAATCCATTCCTGAGAACAATTCCTTGTAACAAAACACATTACCTCTAAAGGGGATATGTGGCCTCCAAATGAGGTTATCATCACTATTATAATTTTCAAGAACAAGGTATGGGTTGCATGGTTCTCAACATGGTGAAGGGAGGAAATCTACACCTTACAAGGCTAAATGAATATTTTTTGCATTGACGGCCAAGAAAATCACCTTTAACCAACATGCATGACCTCCCAAGGGGACTCTTTTCCTCTTAGTTGGTAGATTTGCACCATTAGAGGTTTTATAGAACTAGGTATTAGTTTGAAGGTTTGTACAAAGGTTAGTCTACGAAACTTAGACATTATTCCTAAAAGGTAAATTCTAATACTCGAGGCCATAAATGAGGCCTCAAACCACTGATCATTTACGTCTATGGAATTTTTTTCCTTCAAGTAATGATATGAATACCGTTATAAAGCATTGAGCACCAAAAATAAGCCTTGAGTTGGTAGACATGGACAAAGGAGGAAACCCAATCCTTAGGACCTCATTAAGATGCGGGCATCACTAGGATGTTTTGAGCACTCTATATCAATCATAGTGACTTGATCATTTTGAAGGCAGGAAACTAAATCCTTGGACCCTAAAGATAGATTCTAAGGCTTAAGGAATAAGAACAAGGCTTCAAACCACCACATAGGACCTTACTTTTGGATCTTTATCCTCTGATAGGGGATATGCGCCCTATTAGAATATTTTTAGAAACAACGTTGATTCATGTCGCCTTGGACATGGATGAGTGAGGAAACACAAGCATGACACCCTAAATGAAGCTTCTATGCATCCAAGTAAAATAATGTCTCCTTGGCCTCTTAAGGATATGGCTTAGACTCCAAATGAGGAGATAGGCACCATTAGTAGTTTTTTATCACTAAGTATGAAGGTATAAGCATTAACCATGGTTAATTGAGGAATTTTAGGAATTAGTGTCTAAAGGCCACTTTTAGAGATCAAGGTCCATGAATGACAACTCAAACCACCATATATTATCTCTCCCGAGTGATCTTTAGCCTTAAAGTGAGCACATGGGAACCATTAGGATATTTATGATCCAGGAAAGAATCTCAGGCTAGGAAACATTTTAGGGGAAAAATGTAGCCCATGGGATCATTTTTGACCTTTTTTCCCAAAAACAATTCACCAATTTCCATTTCTTTTCTAAATTGATTCACCCAAATTCCATGGGATGAAAATATTTTACTCTAAAAATCGCTAAAATTGTCGAAAAACTATATAACACCCTTAGAAATTTGAATCTTTTTAGAAAAATATCACACAATGTTTTATGGTCAGAAATTTTAGAATTAGTAGGATTCACCAAGGTTTCTACAGAAAATTATGGATCCTTAAAATTTCCCTTGACTCGGACCTTAAACTATGATCAATAAAAATGCATTGAATCACTAGAAGGTACCTTCCCAAGATATCCTTGGCCCCCAAGAAAGGATATTGCTACCACTATGAGGTTTTTGGAACTATGTATGGTTCCTCATGCCTTGAACATGGTCATGGGATGAAACTTAGGCCTTATGCGGTAAAGGAATCCTTTAGGAATTTGGGGCAAAGAATGATGTCTTGAACCACTACAAATGACCTCTTGAATGGATATTTTTCCTCTAACTAGGGATATATGTTTCATTATCATTTTTTTAGCACTAGGTATGCGTCTAATAGAGTCCATACCCACCTTAGAGCCCATGACATTGGAAATTAGTGATACTATGATGTTTTGAGTGTTAGGTATGGGTCTTGGGGTCTTGGGGTCTTGGACATGGTTCAAGAAGAAAAAACAGGTTTAAGACCTAAATGAAGATGATAGGAATCCATGCCCAACAGCAATTCCCGATAACAAAACACATGACATCCAACAGGAATATAGTAAATGGGATTCTCATCACCATTATAATTTTCAAGCAGAAGGTATGGATCGCATGGTTCTAAACATGGTGGATGGAGGAAACCCACACCTTACACCATAAAGGAATATTTTCTGCATTGAGGGCCAAGAAAAACACCTTGAGCCAACATGCATGATCTCCCTATGGGATATGAATTTTCCTCTTAGTGGGCATATTGGCGCCATTAGGTATTTTAGAGAACCAGTTTGAAGGTTTGTACAAAGTTTAGTAAATTAAACTTAGAGATTAGTCCTAAAAGGAAATTTCTAAGACACGATGGCCATGAATGAGGCCTCAAACCACTTACGATATATTCCTATGGAATATTTTTCCTTTAAGTGATTATATGGGTACCATTAGAAATCTTTGAGCACCAAAAGTGAGTCTTGAGTTGCTATACATGGATGAGGGAGGAAACCCAAACCTTAGGAACTCAATAGGATGTGGGCATCATTAGGATCTTTTGAACACTCAATATCGGTCTCAGTTCCTTATCCATGGTCAAGGAAGGAAACTAAATATTAAGGCCCTAAACCTAGATTATAAGGCTCAAGGAGCATGAACACGGCCTCAAACCGCCACATAGGACCTTGATTTTGGAGTGTTATCCTCTGAGAGGGGATATGACCCCATTAGAATGTTTTTAGCAACAAGGTTGAGTTGTGTATCCTTGAACATGGTCAAGGGAGGAAATGCAAACTTGAGGCCCTAAATGAACATTATAGGAATATAGAGAAAATAATGTCAACTTGGCCTCCTAAGGGTATCATTGGCCCCCAAATGAGGATATGGGACTTATTAGGAGTTTCTAAGAACTAGGTATGGAGGTTTGAGCATCGACCATGGTCGATTGAGGAACTTCAAGAATTGGTCTCTAAAAGAAACTTCTAGAGCTCAATATCCATGAATGACACCTCAAAGCACAATAAATTACCTCTTGTGGTGATCGTTTTCCTTCAAGTGATCATATGGGTACCATTAGGATCTTTATGATCAAGGAAGGATACTCAAACCTTAGATCAGGGCCAATAAAAATGCATTGAATCACCACAAGGTATCTTTGGCCTCCAAGAAAGGATATTTCTACCATTATGAGTTTTTTGGAACTAAGTATGGGTCTTTATGCTTTCCACGTGGTCATGGGATGAAAATTAGGCCTTAGGCACTAAAGGAATCCTTTAGGAATTTCAAGCAAAGAATGATTCCTTGAACCACTACAAATGACCTCTTGAAGGCATATTTTTCCACTAACTAGGAATATGTGTTTCCTTAGAATGTTTTTAACCACAAGGTGTGTACCCAATAGATCCCATACCCACCTTAGATCCCATGGAATTGGAATTTAGTGATATTATGATGTTTGAATGTAATTTGTGGGTCTCATGGTTTTAGAGATGATTCAAAAAGAAAACCTAGCTCGTAAACCCTAAATTAATATGATGGGAATCCATGCCAAAGAACAATGCCTTGTAACAAAACAAATCAACAGCAAAGGGTATATTTGGCCTCCAAATGGCGTTATCATCATGATTATAAATTTCAAGAACATAGTATGGATTGCATGGTTCTCAAGACTATGGAAGGATTAAACCTACACCTTACACCCTAAAGGAATATTTTGTGCATTAAGGTCCGAGAAAAAACCTTGAACCAACGTGTATGACCTTCCAAGTGGATTGTTTTCCTCTTATTAGGCATATTGGCACCATAAAGGATTTTAGGTAACTAGGTATTACTTTGATGATTTTTACAAAGGTTAGTCAATGAAACTTAGACCTTAGTCCTAAAAGGTAGCTTCTAAGACTCAAGGGCTATGAATGCATCTTGAAATCACTAATTATATATATAAATGGAATATTTTTCCTTCATGTGATGATATGGGTACTATTAGAAATCTTTGAGCACCAAAAATTAGCCTTGAATTGCTGGACATGGATGAGGGAGGAAACCCAATCCTTAGGATGTCATTAGGATTTGAGCATCATTAGGATGCTTTGAGCACTCAATATCGGTCTCGATGCCTTGACCATGGTCAAGGGATTAAACTAAAGAATTAGGCCTTAAATGTAGCTTATAAGGCTCAAGGAACATGAACAAGGCCTCGAACCACCACATTAGACCTTAATTTTGGATATTTATCCTCTAAGAGGGGATATGGACCCCATTAAAAAAAATTAGCAACAAGTTTGAGTCATGTGGCCTTGAACATGATCGAGTGAGGAAGCTCAAGCATGAGGCTCTAAATGAATATTTTAGGCATTGAGGGAAAATAATGTCACCTTGGCCTCCTGAGGGTATCCTTGGCCTCCGGGTGAGGATATTGGCACCATTAAGAGGTTTTGAGCAATAGGTATGAATTTTCAAGCATTAAGCTTGGACAAATGAGAAATTTTAGGCATTGGTATCTAAAGTAAAATTGTAGAGCTCAAGTTCCATGAATGTCACATCAAGGCACCATAACTTACCTCTTGTGGTGATCTTTGGCATTTGAGTGAGCATATGGGTACCATTATGATCTTTATGATTAAGGGAAAAAATTCAAACCTTAGACTAGGGCCAAGAACAATGCATTGAATCACCACAACGTACCTTTCCAAGCCTCCAAGAAAGGATATGGCTACAATTATGAGGTTTGGGGAACTAGGTATGGTCTCAAGGCCTTTAACATGGTCATGGGATGAAACTTGGGCCTTAGATGGTAAAAGGAATCCTTTAGGAATTTGGGGGAAATATTTAATCCTTGAACCACTACAAATGACCTCTTGAATGCATATTTTTCCTCTAGCTATGAATATGTGTTTCATTAGGTTTTTTTTTAGCACTAAGTATGGATCTAATAGAGCCCATACTCACCTTAGAGCCCATGCATTAATAATTACTAATATTATTTTGTTTTGAATGTTAGGCATGGGTCTCAGGGTCTTCAAGATGCTTCAAGTAGAAAACATAGGTTTAATCCCTAAATGAAGATGATAGGAGTCCATGCCCAAGAATAATTCCTTGTAACAAAACACATGAACTCCAAAGGGGATATTTGTCCTCCAAATGGGGTTATCATCACTACTACAAATTTGAAGTACAAGGTAAGGGATGCATGGTTCTGAAGATGGTGTGGGGAGGAAACCTACACCTCACACCCTAAAGGAATATTTTCTGCAATGATGACCAAGAAAAACACCTTGAGCAAACATGCATGACCTCCTAAGGGGATTCATTTCCTCTTAGTGAGCATACTAGCACCATTAGGGATTTTATAGAAATAGGTATTAGTCTGAAGGTTTGTACAAAGGTTAGTTAATGAAACTTAGACATTAGTCCTAAAAGGTAGGTTTTAAGACTTGATTGCCATGAATGAGGCCTCAAACCATTTATGATATTTTTCTATGGAATATTTTTCCTTCAAGTGAATATATGGGTACCGTTAGAAGGATTTGAGAACCAAAATTGAGTCTCGAGTTTCTATACATGGATGAGGGAGGAAACCCAATCCTTATTACCTCATTAGGATGTCTTGAGAACACGATAGCTATCTCGATGCCTTGACCGTGGTAAAAGGAGGAAACTAAATCCTTAGGCCCTACTAAAAGCCGCTTCTAAGTCTCAAGGAATGTGAACACAACCTCAAACCACCGCATAGGATCTTACTTTTGGATCTTTATCATCTAAGAGAGGATATGGTTCTCATTGGAATTTTTTTAGAAACAAGGTTGAGTCATGTGGCCTTCAACATGGTTGAGGGAGGAAACTCCAACATGAGGCCATAAATGAAGATTCTAACCATTCAAGTAAAATAATGTCCCCTTGACCTCTTAAGGTTATGTTTGGCCTCCAAGTGAGGATATGGGAACCATTAGGATTTTTTGAGAATTTGGTATGGATATATAAGCATTAACCATGGTCAATTGATGGAGTTTAGGCATTAGTCTTTAAATGCAACTTCTATAGCTCAAGGTCCATGAATGATAAATCAAACCACCATAAATTATCTCTTGTGTTGATGTTTGGTCTTCAAGCGTGCATATGGGCACCATTAGGATTTCTATGATCAAATAAGGAAACTAGGACCTTAGACTAGGGATAATAAAAATGCATTGAATTTCCACAAGGAAGCTTTCCAAAGTTGTTGGAATTTGTGTCCAGTGCTCCCTGTGAGTTTTGCGACATGGGTTGACCCCATCTCATGGATATCAACTTTTGTGATTGTAGCAAAGATTAATGCCTACATGTTTGGTATAATGACAATTGTACTCTAGCAAATGGTATCAAATAGACAGGTATCAAGTTTGAAACTCACCCAAGTAACGTTGGGGGGAATATTGTTGGCATTTGTGTCCATCTCTCCCCGTGAGTTTCGCGAAATGGATTAACCCCCTCTCATGGATATTAACTTTGGTGATTGTCGCGGAGATTAACACCTACAGGTTTTGGACTAATGGAAATTGTGCTCCAACAAAGGTATCATTCGCCTCCAAGAAAGGATATTGCTACCATTATGAGGTTTTTGGCATTGGGTATGGGTCTCAAGGCCTTCAACATGGTCATGGGATGAAACGTAGGCCTTAGGTAGTAAAGGAATCCTTATCATTTGGGGCAAAGAATGATGCCTTGAACCACTATAAATTACCTCTTGAATGCATATCCTCCCTTTAACTAGGGATATGTGTTTCATTATCATTTTTTTAGCATTAGTTATCGGTCTAATAGATCCCATAACCACCTTAGAGTTTGTGGCATTAAAAATTAGTGATATTATGATATTTTGAATGTTAGGTATGGCTCTCAGGGTCTTAGACATGGTTAAAGGAGAAAATATAGGTATTAAGCCCCAAATGAGGGTGATAGGAATCCATGCCAAAGAATAATGCCTTATAACAAAATACATGACCTCCAAAGGGGATATTTGGCCTCCAAATGGGGCTTCTCATCACCATTGTAATTTTCAAGCATAAGGTATGGGTCACATGGTTCTCAACATGGTGGAGGGAAGAGACATAAACCTTACACCCTAAAAAAATAGTGTATGCATTAAGGGCCAAGAAAACACCTTGAACTAACATGTGTGATCTCCTTGGGGTATTCTTATGGCTCTCATTTGGCATACTGGCACCATTAGGGTTTAGAGAACTAGGTATTAGTTTGATGGTTTGTAGAAAATTTATTCAATGAAATGTAGGAATTAGTCCTAAAAGGTAACTTGTAAGACTCGAGAGCCATGAATGAGGCCTCAAACCAGTAATTATATTTTTCTATGGAATGTTTTCCCTTCAAGTGATGATATGGGTACTATTATAAATATTTGAGCCTTAAAAATGAGTCTCGAGTTGCTATACATGGGCGAGGGAGGAAACCCAATACTTAGGTCCTCATTAATATGTGGGCATATTTAGGATGTTTTGAGCACTCGATATTGATCTCAGTTCCTTAACCATGATCAAGGGAGGAAACTAAAGCCCTGGGACCTAAAGGTAGCTTCTAAGTCTCAAGGATGTTAATCATTAGAGAGATTTTGAGGTCAAAAAATGCCCTCCTAAGAGATGTACTAAGAAAGTATGAGATATATTAAAATATTATGAGTTAGGGGTTTTATGGGGTAGGTATATATGATAAGTCACCTCCTACACTATTTTCTATGCACAATATAAATAACCATAGTTGAGTTACTTTTCAAAATTCACTAGAAATAAAATTAATAAAATAAATCTACATTGAGGTGACTAAGATTCATTGTAAATTCCCAAAAATTTATTGTCCTTTAGCATTTATCTGTCTTGAACTTGCAAATGAAATTAAATAATAAAAAACATTTTTAAGAGCCATTTTACGCCGTAAGGCGTTTTACAAGTGGGAAAGACTTCGCAATTTTTTTCTTTTTCCGTTTTCTATCATCCGATCAAATTGTCCGATGATTCAAATGATTCTTACCCTTGATTCATTCATGCTGTAGGATGAGAGCCACGTGCTTTTGCCATCTATAAATTTTTCCATCGATTTGATTTCGTGTTGAGGGAAGAGAGCCTTACAATTGATTCATTCGTGCTGCAGGATGAGAGCCACATGCTTCTGCCATTGTAACATCCCGTTAATTTCATAAAAAATTTAAAAGCAGCATTAAATGTCGAAAATACCAATGCGGAAATAATAATTGTTGAATCTCTTAACTAATGACAATTTAATGATGGAGACACATCATACTTCTTTAAAAGAATTACAATATTAGTTTTGCTTGTGTTAGCTGTAATTAAAATTTCTTGCGATGAATTTTATCTCGACATAATACTGACTGTGTGTTTTTGGATGATGATAAAAATGGGTCCTACGAGGTACCCTAAGGCTTACTTAGCTATGATAGCTAAAGCATTTGAACCTGTTCCTCTTGCGTAGATTCGCAGGTAAGAGTAATATGACAATTCAATTGCTTACAAGTAATTCTGATTATATTTTTCAATTAGTTGTCAGTGCTTTTGAAAAACTCTAAGTATCTCTGGTTATGAAAGTTAATATGGTATGGATCTTTGTCCAAAATTCTATAAGTGTTAAAAGATTCTTGTCGTAAATTCTCCATTAGGCAGGTGTGGTAATTTCATGAATAATTCGACTTATATAAAATTCTATACTATAGGCTATGAGCCAAAAGTTTATTTAAATGCTTGGATTGACCTGACATCCTATTTATATTGTATTATACACCTCTCAAATTATAATATATGAAAATTATAATAAATTGCAATGTTGAATACATTACTACCATCATATTTAAGATCAAATATATTGTGAATTTGCCACATTAAAGGTTTAGACCTTTCTATTTAAGCATTTATAAATTGTGATAAATTATGTGACTTTATAAAAAGGGGGTGGCAAACATTACAAGATACAAAGATAAATTCTAACCAAATACTAAGTATCAAAATCTTCTAGGAAATAAAACCTATATCATCTTTGAGAAAACAATAAATACAACCTTGCATTTGAAAGTCAAACATTAGAAATGTATTACATCATTTGGTGTCAACTTTATACTCTCGAACTGCAAAGAAATGAATGATACAAACCTAAGTCTTTGTATTGACATAAACACACGCATTCAATGACTAATGTTTTGGATCCGAAATGTATTTATACTTTGTAACTTTATGGCTTAACATTGACAACTGATATGACCAGATAATGAATCGGATAGTGCTACGATGCAGGTATACAGTTGGAGCTGATATTGGCATTTAAGTCATTTATCTACTAAATGTAGTGTAAGTCTGAAGGGGTGCCTTCGTGGCTATGGTTCACGTGATAACTATCCCGAAAACTATTATAATTGCCGAGCTGTACAATACTTTGACCCATGGTCTGCTAGGTTGGCAATGTGGTAGATGTGATAATAAATATGGTGTTTAAAGTTGTTGATACTCGATTCTCGACGTGCCTTGTTGGCTTCACCTCCGTCGTTGATCTCATAAGACCCTGGACTTTGAACTAGAAACCCTAAACTCCACTACGTTTATGCGGTTGTTAATTCCTTTGTCATTCATTGCGTTGGGAGTGGCTATGTGGAGAGGCCAACAGGTCGAGCAACTCTAGGGTTTTGATTGTAGAGGTTCCAAAATTCGAAACCTCGACCTGTTGAGTGTTAACCTGCTAATGGGGATTACGTCAGGAAGCCGAGCCTTCTGTGAGTGTTTGCAGTAATTAAAGGTGATGAAGGGTTGAGTCTATGGTCAGCTTTTCTGTGTATGGTTGAGAGAGTAGTTCTTCAGGGTTTTCGTCTGGAATATTTGAACCATGTTCGATTCTCATGCAATGACATACTGTTGTGCATGGAACTAGAAATCTCTTTGATGTACTAGATAGATGGCTTTGTCGATTTTGTTTGCAGATGGTGTCTCTTATCTCAGAACTTCAATACGCAGGTAACGTTTCGATAAAACGGTGCTAGAGTTATCTATTGTTTTTATTATTAACAACTCTGCGATTATAGTTTAACCTCATAATGGTTTTTGTGGCAGATTTTACACTTCGTCGAAGGGTTACATTGTTTTGAAAGCTTGTGGAAGGAACACTGCTCGACCACCGGTAAGCCTCGGCGGTTCTCTACTTCGTAGGTTCTCCTAGCCTATCATGGTCGATGTTTGGTGTTTGAAGATGGAATATCTTAGGTTCTTGGAAAAATTTTGGCTAGTGTTAATGTTTTGAGAACCAAATGAATAAACGCTAGAGGATAAAGATCCTCGGCTAGTCTTGTTACTATGCTTCGCAGTGTTTCACTGTAATTTTTTTGTTGTAGTAAAACCCTTGTTTTACGATGTAAAGGTTAAAGGGATGAACCCTCGCTATTTTTAATGGAAGAACAGTGTTAAAACTTCAAATAGTTTTATGTGCAATGTAAAAGTTTCAATTCGTCGATAAAGAATATTTAATACAGTGTCTTAAGAGAGTTGAACGCCACGGGTTGACTCATTTCTATGAAGTAGAAGTTCTGCTGCTACAATCTTAAGTCATTTGTTTTAAAAGATGACAAAAGACTGAGTTTGCACTTATTAAAATTTCAAATGGTTACTGTGCGGTTTCACTGTTTATAAAGATTGATATTATGAATAGAAAACACAGTGTTAGAAAAAGGTCGAGAGTCGTAGAATAACCTACTTCTCAAAGGGAAACCCTGTGTTCATTTTGTTTAAGTTTAAGCTTAGAATGGTGACAATATGAAACTTGAACTGTTATGTGTTTATAAATGGCTATATGCCACAGGGTTCGACCTTATTCAAACAGTCAAAATTCTACCCTATAGGTTTCATTTGGTAGTTTTTGTCTTTTATTGCGTTAACAAAATACTATGCTAATGTTTGGTTAGTAGCCGAGAGCCAACTCCATGTTTTGTTTCGTCAACTTGAAACTAAGATCCAGTATTGATGTATTTCTATGGTTTTTTTTTCATTTAAAGTTCGTGTAAGTATTCCATGATATTTCAGCATGAAATCGTAATCGAACTGGAGATTGTTGGTATTTGTATTACCATTCTGAATATGAAGTTTTATCATCGAACCAAAATGAACTTGTAATGATTTTTTTCCCTATTAAGGGTTTCGATTCTATGTTTAAAGTTTTGCAAAAGAAGGTAAAAAAATTAACAATAGTACAGAGTTAGGATTCTATGTATAATGAATGTGTTTAAAATTTTAGTGATTGTAGTTAATGCTAAATCAGAATATGAGAAAAGAATACTGTAATAAAATAGTAATATTTAGTGATGAGAATGATATGTTTCTATCTATCGTTTGTAAGTAACAACTCTGTATAGATGAATATTTGCAGTTGTTAAAATTTCTAGAATAAGTGGAAATATAACACTTTCATGTTGGAAAGAAATAACAATAGATTGCAAGTATTAGCAAAAAGAATGGTTAGTAAAGATTTGAAAACCTAGACTTGTGCAGAGATGAATTATTTTACTTTTATTTCTAAGTAAGGGAATATACTATAAGTTTGGTTTCTATGATAAACCGTTCTATTTCTGAGTTTAGACATAAATAATTTATAAATCAAAATTTAAAAGAAATCATTACAGAGTTATTCTATCCATTCATTTGGCATTGTGCGCATCAAATCTTCTATCTTAAATTTTCCTTTTCTGTATTAGAGTACGATGCAGAAAGTTCGCATGGGGAAAAATGCAGAAAATATTCCTTTAATTATCTTCTTATTACTTAATCATCCTTAAACAAAATCATCTCTAGTTCAGAAATTGAAAACAATTACTTCTATATGTCATTAACTGTACATACTAAACCTACAAGTTCAGAAAATTATTTAACTGTAAACAATAAGGTAGAACAGTAGAACCTTATTGATTGTAGGAGAAACAGACAACCCAAGGAGCCTGTTCCGCCCAACCTATTCCTGAAGACATCCAAATTACTTGCCTTAGGACCCCTGATCCTGTTCACTGAACCACTAGGAAAAAGAATCTGTAGAAGCTTTAGGTCATCTACTTGCAAGTACAAAGTAGCTCATCTAGTCATATAAACTTAGTAGTCAAATAGACATGCACCAGCACCTCTGGTTATTTCCTCAGAATATTTCAGCAGCCTCACAATGCACTTCCACATAGCCTCCCTATTCGAATCCCTCAGTGATCACCTGATACACTTGCGGAATTATTTCTGCAGAAAATAATGTAGAGTTTCCTGCCCAATTCGAATTACCTTATCTAGGCTGCCTAGGCCTTTTAGTGGTGAACCTGGTAATTAATGAGCCATCAACTCTCTTCCACCCACCTAGGGGATAATGCCACAAATTTTGGGGTAGTTGTCCCATAACCAACAGCTAGTGGTGGAGTGCAAATGCTGACATCTGTCCCATGCCTTCTAACAGCTTCCATTCCTCCTAGTGGGTCAGTGAACACTCATTTAACTGTTCCCTTGGGTGTTTGTCTCATGTTTTAATTTATTAAGTAATAATAATCAGTCATTACAATCATCCTTGACCAATATTTGTTCATAATTACAAAACTTTGTAATTATAATTTAATATAATGTTTTTGCAGTAAAATAAATAATCTCAAAATTTGGGTAGGTGACATACACCCCCCCTTAAGTCTCAACATCGTCCTCGATGTTGTTTATCCACTCTCTGAGTGTTCCTGAAACAGAGCTGGGTATGCTGCCCGCATACTACTCTCCAACTCCCAGGTTGCCTCTTATGGGCTAAGGTGCTTCCATTGCACCTTTACCTACCCAATGGTGCGATTCCAGAGTAGAGTTTCCCTCCTTTCGAGGATACAGTCCGGTTCCACCTGAAAATCGCCATCTTGTTCCACCTGTACATCATTCCAATTTATAACATGAGTAGCATCATGTATATATTTCTTTAAAACTGAAATATGAAAAACATTATATATTTTTATATTTGGTGGCAAAGCTAGTTGATATGCCATGGGTCCAACCCTTGACAAAATCTCGAAATGACCACAATACCTGGGTGTCAGCTTGGCACAACTTCCCAGTTTTAATGAACTCTTCTTTGGTCTTACCTTAATGAAAACATGCTCACCAACCTGGAACTCTTTATGAGTCCTTTTTAGATCTGCTTGAATTTTTTTCCTATCTTGGGCAGCTTTAAGATTTCTTCGTACCTTTTGCACAAATAGTTCTATTTCCTTCAACAATTCAGGTCCTAAAATAACTCTATTAACTGGATCATTCCAAGAAACTGGTGTATTACATTTCCTACCATAAAGAATTTGAAAAGGGATAAGCATGACTGATGCATGATAATGGTTGTTATAAGCAAATTCTACTAAATGCAAATAGTCCTCCCACTTACCAGGTTGGTCCTTAACATACATCCTTAGCATGTCTTCCAATATCTGATTCACTCTTTCTGTCTGTCCATCCGTTTGTGGATGAAATGTTGTGCTGAAATTTAAGGTTGTATTAAACCCTTTAAACAAATATCTCCAGAAGTTTCCAGTAAACTTAGAATCATGGTCTGAAACTATCACTTTTGGTATTCCATGCAATCGAAAAATCTATTTCATGAAAATTTCTGCAATGTCTGGAGCCTTATGAGTAGTTTTTATTGGTATAAAATGTGTTGCCTTGCTGATTTTATCCACTACCACCATTATGGAATCATTTTGTTTATGATTCTTGGGTAGTCTAGTAACAAAATCTATGCTTATGATTTCCATTTCCAGCTAGGTATAGGTAATGGTTGTAATAGTCCAGCCGGATGCTGATGTTCAACTTTTGCCTTCTGACAGTCAAAACATTTAGCTATATATTCTGCTACTTAATCTTTCATTCTGGGCCAATAATACTCTTTCCGTAGCATAGTGATGGTTTTTTGATAACCTAGATGGCCAGAATAATGACTTTTGTGCATCTCATCTAAAATCAGAATTTTTATCGTGGGTACATTGGGTACATATAACCTGTTTTTGTACAACAGTAAACCATTTTCTTTTAAGCTGAAATCTGCCATAGAATTTTCAGAATTAATTTATGTTTCTTTTCATGTAATTTTCTGTATTCTTCATCAGTTTTAATCCCTTCAAAGATCTGATTTTCTAAATCTGTGGTGTATGTACTGATGGCTGAAATGAAATTTAACTTTGCAGTACGACTTAAAGCATCAAGAACCTTGTTGTCTTTACCATTTATATGCTGAATTTCAAAATCATGTTCACTTAGAAAGGTTAGCCATCTAGCATGTCTAGCATTCAAATTTGTCTGATCTAGTAAATACTTCAGCCCCATGTTATTTGTCATCAAAGTAAATTTTCTACCAATAAGATGGTGACGCCACATTTTCAGGGCATGTATTACTGCTAATAATTCTAGATCATAAGTAGAATCATTTTTCTCATGTATTTTCATCTTTCTAGACTCATATGCAACAGCATGTCCTTCTTGTGTTAGGACTCCACCTAGTCCGTCAGTGCATAATATAAAATCTTTATTAGGATCTGCAATTCTCATAATAGGCGTTGTAGTTAATAATTCCTTCAACTTCTTAAAACTGTCTGCACACTTTTGATCCCATACAAACTTCTTCCCCTTCTTCTGTAAGGAGGTTATGGGGTTTGCAATCTTTGAAAAACCTTCTATAAATTTTCTATAATATCCTGTAATCCCCATAAATGATCGAACGTCCGTCACATCTTTAGGAACCGGCCATTCATTAATGGCTTTTATCTTATCGAGGTCAACCGAAATTCCTTCCTTAGAGATTATGTGACCTAAATACTGAATCTTATCCTTGTGAAAGTCACACTTACTAAACTTAGCATATAACTGATGATCTCTCAGAACTTGTAAAATAATACACAGATGTTCATCATGTTCTTCCTTACTTTTAGAATATACTAGAATGTCATCAATGAACACAATGGCGAACTTATCCAAATATTTGTGCAGAATATTGTTCATTAAGCACATAAATATTGTCGAAGCATTAGTCAACCCAAATAGCGTGACTACGAACTCATAATGTCCATATCGAGTTCTAAAGGCTGTTTTAAAAATATCCTCATCCTTCACACAAACTTGATGATATCCTAACCTTAAATCGATCTTTGAAAATATCGTTGCTCCACGCAGCTGATCAAATAGATCGTGTATGCGGGGCAACATATATTGATTCTTGATTGTCATCTTATTCAGTTGGCGATAATCTATCCAAAGCCTTGGAGTGCCATCCTTCTTCTTAACAAATATAACAGGTGCTCCCCAAGGAGACATGCTGGGTCTTATATATTTTTTATCAATCAATTCCTTCAACTATGATTTCAACTCATTTAATTCCAGTATATTCATTCTATATGGAGATTTGGAGTTTGGTACCGCACCCAGTATCAGTTCAATTGTAAAATCTAGATCTCTCTTTGGGGGTAACCCTGGAATCTCTTCTGGAAAAAAATCTTGGAATTCTTTTAGGACAGGTATGTCTTCTAGTTTCAGTTTTTCCTTTTTTGAAATTAACTCTTCATGTACTACATTCACTGCAAACATCTTACATCCTTTTCTAACTGCTCTTTTTACTTGCATAGCTGAAATCTGTCTAAGTGATGTCGTTCTAGGAATACCCTTTACTTCTATTGTTTCTCCTTCATCATTTAGACAGGTAAAAATTTTCTCATAACAATTCAAAATAACATGATGGTATTCTAACCAGTCCATTCCAATTAATATGTCATAGGATCCTAAAGGTAAAACATTTAACTTGGTTTGTGTCTTTAATTGATTCATAGATAAAACACAACTTTCAACAAAATCAGACACTTTTCTTTTTGTTCCTGTTGCTAGTCTAACTAACCAGAATTTATTAATTTTTTATGTTTTCAAATTAAGATGTTCTACTATATCAGGAGATATATAACTCAGGCTAGTGCCTGGATCTATCAAAATAGAAACTGGATGGTTTTTTAGCATACCTTCAATATCTACCATAGAGACTTGATGCTCAGCTTGCCTATTGTCTAGAGCTACATTAATTCTGGGCATGTCTCTTGCCAAGTCTCCCACAGTAGGTTCAACTTGTATGGAATGAATATTATTGGTTGTCCGCTTCCTTTTGGGACATTCTGAAGCATAATGAGGACCTTGAGACTCAAAACATTTGACAGGTGCCCTCTGGTCATTAGTTCTGGTAACATTGGGTGTATTTCTGCGAGCTGTAAAATTCTACTGTTGATTATTCCTGTGACTGTTTCCTTGGAAATTTCGATTTGGAAAGTTTTTCTTTTGAAAACTAGAATTTCCACTAAACCTGGAATTTTTCTTCTTCAACTCAAAATGACTAGGTTTATGATTTTTCCAGTTATATATCCCTTCTCTTTTCCGGTTAGTATCATAGCATAAAGTTGCTTTCCTCATGGCTTCTTCTAAGGTCTTTGGATTTTCATACTCTATTTTGTCCTTAATGTTGAAAGGTAGACAACTCAGATACCTCTGAATCTTTGGTTTTTCCTCCACAAGATATGGCACATACCTTAGCAAATTCAGAAATTTGTTGTTCATCTCTTTCATGTTCATGGTTCCCAATTTTAAATCATAAAATTCCTTGGATTTTTATTCATAATATTGTTCAGATAAGAACTTCTTCTTGAAGTACCGTTTAAAAGTGCTCCAATTTACATCTTTTTCCTTAATGCCCTTCACTCTTTTGATGTCCTGCCACCAAATATCTACCTTACCGATCAAGTTGTATATGGCCATCTTTGCCTTTAATGATTCTAAATAATCATAGATTTGAAAGTACTTCTTCATGTCGGACAGCGATGCTTCAGCTGTCTCTCCTTTCTCAGTTTCACCATTGAAAGTTGGGTGTTTGATTTTTTTGAACTCCCTAGAAATCTGTTCATACTATTTGTGGCTTTTTCTTTTGGGTTTGTAATCTCCTTCACTGCTATCACTTGAATAATTACGTTTTTTTTTGCGTTTTTCATTGGCAACTTCTGATTATGTTGAGCTGATGTTCACATCATCATTTTTCACTTTCTTACCCTTATCTCGATGAGGTAAGTCTTCAATATTGGAGGTATTTCCAATCCCTCTATCCTGTTCATCATTTAGGCACTGATCGAACAGTACTTGGTTAAGCTCCTCTTGTGCCTTCAGAATTCTTTCATTGTCCTATTTAATAGATCTCATTTCTGCCTTTAACTCCTGAAATGCACGTAACAATTCTGATGAATTGTCATTCAATTCACCATGGACTTCTTCTTCATAATGATGTCCCTTTCTATTATTTGTATGATTGTCCGGTCAAAATCTGTCCTCCATATGTTCAGCTGATCCTTCCATACATGTAGCTTAGAAAACAAATTTATGTATAACAAAAATAATTTAAATTGAATTAGTAAATATTTCTGCTGTCATAAAAAATTTTGTTGAGTGTTCTTTGGACCTTTTCAGGTCGAGACTTCGAACATGAGCTCTGATGCCACATGTAACATCCCGTTAATTTCATACAAATTTAAAAAAAATTAAAAGCAGCTTTAAATTTCAAAAATACCAATGTGGAAATAATAATTGATGAATCTCTTAAAGAATAACAGTTTAACGATGGCGAGACATCATACTTCTTTAAAATAATTACAATATTAGTTTTGCTTGTGTTAGCTGTAATTAAACATTCTTGCAATGAATTTTATCTAGACATAATACTGATTATGTGTTTTTTGGATGATGATCAAAGGGGTCCTACAAGGTACCCTGAGGCTTAAAAAGCTATGTTAGCTAAAGCATTTAAACCTGTTCCTCTTGCGCAGATTCACAGGTAAGAGTAATACGACAATTCAATTGCTTACAAGTAATTATGATTATGTTTTTCAATTAGCCGGCAGTGCTTGTGAAAAACTCTAAGTATCTTTGGTTATGAAATTTAATAAGGTATGGATCTTTGTCCAAAATTCTATAAGTGTTAAAAGATTCTTGTCGTAAAATCTCCATTAGGCAGGTGTGGTAATTTCATGAATAATTCGACTTATATAAAATTCTATACTATAGGCTATGATCCAAAACTTTATTTAAATGCTTGGATTGACCTAACATCCTATTTATATTGTATTATACACCTCTCAAATTATAATATATGACAATTATAATAAATGGCAATGTTGACTACATTACTACCATCATATTTAAGATAAAATATATTGTGAATTTGCCACATTAAAAGGCTTAGACCTTTCTATTTAAACATTTATACATTGTGATAAATTATGTGACTTTATAAAAAGGGGGTGGCAAACATTACAAGATACAAAGATAAATTCTAACCAAATACTAAGTATCCAAATCTTCTAGGAAATAAAACCTATATCATCTTTGAGAAAACAATAAATACAACCTTGCATTTGATAGCCAAACATTAGAAATGTATTACATAATTTGGTGTCAACTTTATACTCTCGAACTGCAAAGAAATGAATGATACAAACCTAAGTCTTTGTATTGACATAAACACATGCATTCGATGACTAATGTTTTGGATCTGAAATGTATTTATACGTTGTAACTTTATGGCTTAACACTGACAGGTAATATGACCGGATAATGAATAGGATAGTGCTACGATGCAGGTATGCAATTGGAGATGATATTGGCATTTAAGTCATTTATCTACTAAATGTAGTGAAAGTATGAAGGGGTGCCTTCGTGGCTATGGTTCACATGATAACTATCCCGAAAACTATTATAATTGCCGAGTTGTACAATACTTTGACCCATGGTTTGCTAGGTTGGCAATGTGGTAGATGTGATAATAAATATGGTGTTTAAAGTTGTTGATGCTCGATTCTCGACGTGTCTTGTTGGCTTCACCTCCATCGTTGATCTCATAAGACCTTGGAATTTGAACTAAAAACCCTAAAATCCACTACGTTTATGCAGTTGTTAATTCCTTTGTCATTCATTGCATTGGCAGTGGCTCTGTGGAGAGGTGGAGCAACTCTAGGGTTTTGATTGTAGATGTTCCAAGATTCGAAACCTCGACCTATTGAGTGTTAACCTGCTAATGGGGATTATGTCAGGAATTCAAGCCTTCTGTGAGTGTTTGCAGTAATTAAAGGTGATGAAGGGTTGAGTCTATGGTCGACTTTTCTGTGTATGGTTGAGAGAGTAGTTCTTCGGGGTTTTCATCTGGAATATTTGAACCATGTTCGATTCTCATGCAATGACATACTGTTGTGCATGGAACTGGAACTCTCTTCGATGTACTGGATAGATGGCTTCATCGATTTTGTTTGCAGGTGGTGTCTCTTATCTCAGAACTTCAATACACAGGTAACGTTTTGATAAAACAGTGCTAGAGTTATCTATTGTTTTTATTATTAACAACTCTGCGATTATAGTTTAACCTCATAATGGTTTTTGTGGCATATTTTACACTTCGTCGAAGGGTTACAGTGTTTTGAAAGCTTGTGGAAGGAACATTGCTCGACCACTGGTAAGCCTCGGTGGTTCTCTACATCGTAAGTTCTCCTGGCCTGTCATGGCCGATGTTTGGTGTTTGAAGATGGAATGTCTTAGGTTCCTCGCAGAGTTTTGGCTAGTTCTAATGTTTTCAGAACCAAATGAATAAATGCCAGAGGATAAAGATACTCGGCTGGTCTTGTTACTATGCTTCGCAGTGTTTCACTGTAATTTTTTTGTTGTAGTAAAACCCTTGTTTTACGATGTAAAGTTTAAAGGGATGAACCCTCGCTATTTTTAATGGAAGAACAGTGTTAAAACTTCAAATAGTTTTCTGTGCAATGTAAAAGTTTCAATTTGTCAATAAATAATATTTAATAAAGTGTCTTAAGAGAGTTGAACGCCATGGGCTTACTCATTTCTGTGAAGTAGAAGTTCTACTGCTACAATGTTAAGTCATTTGTTTTAAAACATGACAAAAGACTGAGTTTGCATTGATTAAAATTTCAAATGGTTACTGTGTGGTTTCATTATTTATAAAGATTGATATTATGAATAGAAAACACAGTGTTGGAAAAAGGCCGAGAGCCGTAGAATAACCTACTTCTCAAAGGGAAACCCTGTGTTCGTTTTGTTTAAGTTTAAGCTTAGAATGGTGACAATATGAAACTTGAACTGTTATGTGTTTATAAATGGATATATGCCATAGGGTTCGACCTTATTCCAATAGTCAAAACCCTACCCTATAGGTTTCGTTTGGTAATTTTTGTCTTTTACTGCGTTAACAAAAGACTATGCTAATGTTTGGTTAGTGGCCGAGAGCCAACTCTATGTTTTGTTTCGCCAACTTGGAACTAAGATCCAGTATTGATGTATTTCTATGTTTTTGTTTTCATTTAAAGTTCGTGTAAGTATTCCATGATATTTGAGCATGAAATCGTAATCTAATTAGAGACTGTTGGTATTTGTATTACCATTCTGAATATGAAGTTTTATCATCGAACCAAAATGAACCTGTAATGATTTGTTTTCCCTATTAAGCGTTTTGATTCTATGTTTAAAGTTTTGCAAAAGAAGGTAAAAAAATTAACAATAGAACAGAGTTAGTATTCTATGTATAATGAATGTGTTTAAAATTTTAGTGATTGTAATTAATGCTAAATCAGAATATGAAAAAAGAATACTGTAATAAAATAGTAATATTTAGTGATGAGAATGATATGTTTCTATCTATCGTTTGTAAGTAACAACTCTGTATAGATGAATATTTGCAGCTGTTAAAATTTCTAGAATAAGTGGAAATATAACACTTTCATGTTGGAAAGAAATAACAATAGATTGCAAGTATTAGCAAAAAGAATGATTAGTAAAGATTTGAAAACCTAGACTTGTGCAGAGATGAATTATTTTACTTTTATTTCTAAGTAAGGGAATGTACTATAAGTCTGGTTTCTATTATAAACTGTTCTATTTCTGAGTTTAGACATAAATAATTGATAAATCAAAATTTAAAAGAAATCATTACAGAGTTTTTCTATCCATTCATTTGGCATTATGCCCATCAAATCTTCTATCTTAAATTTTCCTTTTCTATACTAGAGTACGATGCAGAAAGTTCACATCGGGAATAATGCAGAAAAGATTCCTTTAATTATGTTCTTATTACTTAATCATCCTTAAAAAAAATCATCTCTAGTTCAGAAATTGAAAACAATTCCTTATATATGTCATTAACTGTACATATTAAACCTACAAGTTCATAAAATTATTTAACTGTAAACAATAAGGTAGAACAGTAGAAACTGATTGATTGTAGGAGAAACAAATAACCCAAGGAGCCTGTTCCATCCAACCTATGCCTGAAGACAGCCAAATTATTTGCCTTAGGACCCCCGAGCCTGTTCACTGAACCACTGGGAAGAATAATCTGTAGAAGCTTTAGGTCATCTACTTGCAGCTACAAAGTAGCTCATCCAGTCATATAAACTTAGCAGTCAAAGAGACATGCACCAACACCTCTGGTTATTTCCTCGGAATATTTCAGTAGCCTCACAATGCACTTCCACATAGCCTACCTATTCGAATCTCTCGGTGATCACCTGATACACTTGAGGAAATATTTATGCAGAAAGTAATGTAGAGCTGCCTGCCCAATTCGAATTGCCTTATCTAGGCTTCCTAGGCCTTTTAGTGGTTAACCTGGTCATTAATGAGCCATCAGCTCTCTTCCACCCACTTGGGGGATAATGCCACAAATTTAGGGGTATTTGTCCCATAACCAACAGCTAGTGGTGGAGTGAAAATGCTGACATCTGTCCCATGCCTTCTAACAGCTTCCATTCCTCCTAGTGGGTCAGTGAACACTCATTCAACAGTTCCCTTGGGTGTTTGTCTCCTGTTTTAATTTATTAAATGATAATAATCAGTCATTACAATCATTCTTGACCAATATTTGGTCATAATTACAAAAATTTGTAATGATAATTTAATATAATGTTTTTGCAATAAAATAAATAGTCTCAAAATTTGGGTAGGTGACAGCCATCTATGAATTTTGCTATCGATTTGATTTGGTGTTGCAGGAAGAGAGCCGCGTGCTTCTGCAATCCATGAATTTCGCTATCAATTTGATGGCATGTTTCCTTCTATTGAATGTCCTATGAAAATCCTCACAGTGGATCCAAAGAGATGATGTAAACCTCACAATTAAAGAATTTAGGAAAATAGAAGAAGAATGGTGCAACAGAACATAGATCCAATGGAACTCAGATAGGAGCAAAATATTCACACATGTTTCATTAATCAGAATAGTAAAACAGTAATGATACAATGCACAGGATTCGAATACCAAGGGTGTAATTCGAATTAGCCTGCATGGATAGATCAAAAGATCACTGGAGTGTTATCGGAGCACAACTAGAAGTCTTCATTATCATCAGTGGAGTAATCAATCCACAAGTAACTGTCAACCATCAGTATAACTGAGTGTGGTAGGTGTAACTGGCACTAACCAAATTAAGGAGGCTCAATGGAGGGCGCATGAGGAGGTAACTAGAATCAGAATGGGCAGTCTAGTCTCACTGGAGGTCCATCAGAGTGATACAGTTAGTTGAGAGTCAATCTAGCCTTAAATCAAGGAAAGAACTGAAGATAACTGAATGGTAGGTGAGAGAGGGTGCATGAGATGCATGAAATTTCATGCAAGGCGAACTAAGAAATAGGAGGGCCGAAACTGATTAGTGAGAAGCTCCCAAGGCTAGCTAACTGAGGGCTAGGTGTTGGGACTGATGACTGGGATGCATGCATGCAGAAATGCATGCAAGACTGAAAATGCAAATGATGAAAATTTCTAGTAGGACTAGGATGGAGCATAGGAATATCCAAACACCCCCCCTTAATCCATCCTGGGCCCTGGTAACTAGGACCAAAGGTCACCCATATAATCAAATAAATGATAAAAAAGAATTGTCCATAAACCGAGGAAATGGGGAAAACCTCATGGGAAAAATACCCCCCCTCAAAAGAACAGTAAAATAACTCAAAGAACCATCATACTAAGCAGAAAAGGAAGAAGCTTTCCTTAGTGAAATATTTTGCAAAAAACTTGGCAAGCTGATCCTCTATAGGATGCCAATGCAGGTGCTAGATTTGGATCTGGTCTTCTGATGTGCCTCCCACTGTGTAGACAATGTATTGGACGAACCAAGTCTTTCAAGAAATCTTTCTTCCACTGGAACGAATGCATCATGATGAGTCTTCCCAAGGGATGGAAGAGTGAACCCCACCATCATGCTGCATCTCTCATGGAGAGGTAGATGGCATAATGCAAGGTTGGCATGGTGCTGAAATCTGGTAGTTCTGTGAGCAGATGAATCCTCAACTATGTTCTCAGTAGCTGCAAGGATTGTGTGAGCCCATGTTGGCCTTGTCTCTGTTTTGAGAACATGTGTTGGTTCTGGATATGAATCTGAATGTTCTTGAACTTTGATCTCAACATCAAGATCTTCATCTTCATCTTCATTAGAAGAAGAGTCGCTCCTATCTTCATCAGATTCCGAAGGAGTAGGAAGAGAGAAGGGCATAAAATGAGAGAACTCATATGCCTTGGAGGCATTATTTGCAATCCCTTTCTCTATAGTCTTCCCAGTATAGATATATGTAATCTCAACTGTGTCGGGACCAAAAGTCACCCTCTTTGGTGATCCGGTGTGAGTCATCTGATATACAGACAACAAATTTGCTATCAAGGAGGGAACGAATAGAACATTCTTGAACTTTCCATGCTCGATATGTACTGTACCCAACCCTTTTCCAGAGATCTGAGAGTTGTCTCCCATGTGAGCATTAATTCACAATACTCTAGGATCTTCACTGAGAGAATAACATATACAGTATATCAATGCATAACAATCATAATAAGCATGACAAGCATCACAAGAATCAAAAGCATGAGAGACAAGAGACACAGAGTTTCCATGGGGAAAACCCTAAGGTGAAAAACCCCACAACTTCCTCAGAGATAGAGAGAGAAATGGCTCAACCAAAGTACAACCAAAATACACTAAGATAGTCTCCTAGTAGCAGATGATCCTCCTCCTCACTAGTGCACCACTTTCTGAGTGAGAGAAGTGTGAGTTTTCGAGTGATCGAAATAGAGATCTCCCGATCTCTATTTATACTAGCATATTTTCCCAGTTACAATATGGGGCCGACTTGTCTATCTAGATACATCCACAATATAATATATATTTCAGGGCCGACCCCACACATGGTGGTCTAATAACCCATCGGCAAGTACACACACTTGCGACACTTGTCAATCCACATGATGACACTTCCTTATAGAGGAATAACACATCTCTTATAAGGGTACAATAAATATATATGAAATACATAGATGAAATACATTTCGAAGTTACATATACATCAACACTCCCTCTTAACTAGGAAGGTATTTCTTGACACAGTTCTGTTAGACAAGTCTTCATCTCGGGATCATCGTCATCGATGCATCGTCATCATCATCGTCACTACTGCTGCTATCTCAACCAATCTCTGACTCTACTCGTCATAGGAAGTTCTACAAAGCCAATCCTTTTTCATACTGGATGTAGACCCACCACCTATAGGTCTTCATCATCACTGGCCATATTGTGGAATCCTTAGGACTAATTACGTGAGTCAACAAAACCTCGAAAGAGCATCCCAGGACTGATTACTAGCACACAGCTCAACCTATCGGATCTCCCAGGATATTTTACATGTTACTGCACAACCTGTCCATGCCCATAGAGTATCACGAAGCACAACCCAAATGCACACACACAGCACTTACACTCAACGGCATGGGAGGACCAACCTACCACCATCCGTGAAGGACTCACAACACTTACATCAACGACCATGGGAGAACACATCTGCCACCATGTCGGAAAGGCCCTGCACTTACATCAACGCACATGGGAGAACACATCTACCACCATGTCGGAAAGGCTCTGCACTTACATCAACGTACATGGGAGAACACATCTACCACCATGTCGGAAAGGCTCTGCACTTACATCAACACACATGGGAGAACGCATCTACCACCATGTCGGAAAGGCACTGCACTTACATCAACGCACATGGGAGAACGCATCTACCACCATGTTGGAAAGGCTCTGCACCTACATTAACGCACATGGGAGAACGCATCTACCACCATGTCGAAAAGGCTCTACACTTACATCAACGCACATGGGAGAATGCATCTACCACCATGTCGGAAAGGCACTGTGCATTTGTGTCTTCGAAACTCATCACACATAATCCAACTGATTATGTACTGTATCCACCTGATACATATGATCATCCTGATCATCATCACTGTACCGTCCTGGTACATATCATCTAGAGCAACATCCTGAAGCTCGTCATCATGATCATCCTGATCATACAATGCATCTACATGATGCATACCAAGTATCTACATGATACATATCATCATACATGATCCACCTGATCATACAGTGTATCCACTTGATACAAATACAAATACATGATACATATCACCATACATGATCCACCTGATCATACAATGTATCCACCTGATACAAATACAAATACATGATACATAGCACCATACATGATCCACCTGATCATACAATGTATCCACCTAATACATATAGAGATACATGGTCCAAGCATCCAACATGATGCATATACAAAATACATACAAATGATCCAACTGATCATATCCAGCATCCAACATGATGCGTACATACATATACATATAAATGATCCAACTGATCATATCCAGCATCCAACATGATGCGTACATACATATATAAATGATCCAACTCATCATACAAAGCAGGAAACTAGAACATCATCCCGATGCTCATCATCCAGCGCTTACATCCACAGCCATGTGAAGGATCGTCCTTCCAACATGCTTGGAATGGCTTCAGCAAATGTGTCCATCACTTCTTCCTCGAAGTGTTCTCGATCTGAAGAACACCCATCCTCTCCCTGAAGTACTCAAACTTCACCCTGGCTAGTGGCTTTGTCAGCACATCTGCAATCTGCACGTCCGTCACAACATACAGGAGCTTCACAACTCCTCTTTGCACCATATCCCTGATATAGTGATATTTGATCTCTATGTGTTTCGACCTGTCATGAAACACTGGGTTCTCAGATAGCTTCACACAACTCTGGTTATCGCAGAAGATACCAGTAGCATCCAATGGGAGATCAAATAACTCAGACAGTAGCTTCCGTAGCCATACTGCCTCACAACTAGCTGAACAGGCTACAACATACTCTGCCTCAACTATACTCAGTGCTACGCAGGATTGCTTCCTGCTAAACCAAGAGATCACACATGATCCCATCTGAAGCAGCACCCAGATGTGCTCTTCCTATCTGTAGCACTGCCATCCCAATCTGAATCAACATAACCCTGTAGGTTAAACTTTTGATTCGCTTCATACTTGAGCCCATAATCCACTGTACGCTTCAGGTACCTCAGAACATGCTTTACAGCAACCAGGTGAACACTCCTCGGATCGGTTAGGAACTGACTCAATGTGTTCACAGCAAAGCAAATATTTGGTCTCGTGTTCGTCAGGTACATCAAGGACCCAATCATCTGACGATACATAGAGACATTAACCGGCTCAGATGAAGCATCACATAGAAACTTCAGGTTCAATGCCATAGGTGTGGCCATGGCCTTGCAATCCATCATCCCGAACCTTTTCAGGATATCTACAGTATACTTCCCTTATCCAAGGAAGATCCCACCTGCACTCTGCCACACCTCCATACCTAGGAAATATTGCATCATTCCTAAGTCTTTCATATTGAACTTGGCAACAAGCTTCCTCTTAGTATCTGCAATCAATCTATCATCTCCTATTACAAATAAGTCATCCACATACAGGAGTAGAATCACAGGATTCGCTTCCTCAACCTTGTAGTAAAGGTTGGAATCCGCTTTACTCTTGGTAAAGCCCAAACTAGATAGGAAAATGTCCATCCTACCATACCAAGTTATGGGAGCTTGCTTCAAGCCATACAAGTCTTTCTTCAATCTGCACATATATGACTCCCTGTCATGTATTTCAAAACCGAGTGGTTGCTCCACATATACTTCCTCTTCAACTACACCATTCAAGAAAGCAGTCTTGACATCCATCTGGTGTATTTTCCATTTCATTACTTTTATGTTTCTCTATGCTGCCATCTGCAGCATGCTTGATCTAATAGATCCATATGGAAGTCATAACAAACTTCCCTTCAAGTCTTGAGACTACATCCCAAAGATCATTCTTCATGATCGATGGATCATGGCATTCTTCCCATATCCTAGGAACTTCAATATCTTCAATAGATAATTTTGTTGCTAAACAAATGTTGTAGTTCTTCTTTTGTAGGTGATGACATACGATCTTTCCTACAAGACAAGTTAAATTGCATGATTAGAAACATCTCATAGTTTTCAGAACAAATTCTTACACGTAAAAAAATATGTCATACAGTCATGCAATTATCTTAGCCAATGCTTCAATACAACATTTATCCATATCTCGTAGCTTTCTAGATGCCTTCCAATCTCTACCAGAACATTGTTAAGAGTGTGCACAACTCCCAACATGTCAGCAAAGAGGTTTCATTCTAGATAAGTAGCAATGGAATGTTGTATAGTTTCATAGGCCACTTACCCATCATATGCATATTAGTAGTATATTGTTCATTAATGCAATCATTCTAATATGCACAATACATATCCTAAGTCTAGGAACATGAGCATATACATCATTGAACAATTTTATTTAAACAAACAAATATGCAAGAAATGATAATTAAAATACTTATCTTTGTTTGTTTGTTGGGTGGACTCCCTCTAAGTCTTTGCTTCCTTGCAGGAGCTGCTAGAGTCCTAATCTGAAGTAGCTTCTTCTACACCTTTATGTTGTGGAATGTAGAGAGATGGTCAACTCCCTCTGAATATCTACATCCTTGCAGAAGCCACTGGAGTGTGCTCCCTCTTGATCTTTTCTTCCTGAATTACATGTTCTTGAACTTATATTCATTCTCGATCCCTATGCATGCTTGTTAGTATCATCATTGTGTTATCCTCGAGGTCTCATACAAAATCATACATTCATTAGTATATTCTCAATACTATCAAAACACAATAATCTCAAGCATGTATAGTCATGATTATTTCAAACAGAAATAATAAGCATTAGCATTCATGGTTTATATAGGACTCTTATGGTTAGTCATATAAGAAACATAACATGTATAAACCTATGATTACTCGAACCTATGACTCTTCTGGTTAGTTATATCATTAAGGTAAGACACATAATATGCATATACCCATGATTATTCAAACCTATTTCTTTATGAACAATCATCATCAATCATGCCATGCATACTTATATAAGAGATCCTATGATATAAGGAAAACATACCTTTTCACCATATTTGCTAGTTATGTCTAGCAATGATTTCTTGTTCTCTTCAATGACCTGCATAACTCATAAGTTAACCTTTTCAAAACCAAATCATACATACCTCCATGTGATCCATGACTATGGATGAATCTTTGTCTTCATGTCACCATAGTAAGTTCAGGTTGTCCCTTCAATTTGTACAAACCTCCCTCTTGCTTTCCAATCACCACTACATCATCTATGGTCTTTCCCTTTGGCCACATTAGGACTTGGCCATCCACAAATGCAACCCTCATACCTTTTGCATCCAATGAAAAGATGGAGAGTAAGCTCTTCTTGAGCCCAGGTACATAAATAACTTCTTTCATCTTCAAAGGTCTTCCAGAATCTAGGTTGTAGGAGGCTTTACCACTTCCTTTGATGGGATATTGATAATCATCCCCAAGTTTCACTTTATGGGGTGATTCATGTTCAGGTAGATTTACAAAAGATTCTATGAGAGCAGAGATTAGAACATACTCTTCTTCGCTTGATGAGTTATCATCATCACTTTCTACTCTAGCCTTCTTCTTGGGAGGTTCATCATCCTCGGCAGCATGAGCATGAAACCTTCTTTTGCTGCCCTTCTTCTTCTTGTTGAATTTGTTGTTGTCCTTCTTGTTCTTGGGACAATTTATGGTAATATGTCCTTTTTCATTACAGGTGAAGCATATTCTTCTTTCTTTATAGTGATGTGAAGATTTATTGGAGTGAGATGGCTCTCTCTTGGACTTCCCTTTCTTGGTGTGAGCTGTGAGAGCTTGATCTTCATTCCCCATCTTTTCTTCTCGTGCCACAAGCCTTGCTTCTTCTTGTGAGAATTCTTCCCGTAGTCTACTGAAGGATACCAACTTCTTTCTTGCATAGATTCCTTGAATGAAGGAGTCCCATGACCTAGGTAGGCCATTTACAGTGGTCATGACAACTTCACCATTCTCCACAATTTCATCCACTGCTTCTAGTTGTTCCTTGATCTGGGAGACCCTTGAAAAATAAGATTTAATGGTTTCTCCATTCTGAAACTTTACTCCTTTTAATTGGTTCCGCAGGGTCATCTTCTGATTTATGTTCTTCCCTTCAAATAGCTTGGTCAAAGAGTCAAACATCTCCTTGGGTGTCTTTAGAGAAGACACATGGGGTATGAGATGGTCTTTGATAGAATCATCAATGATTCTCTTTGCTTTGACCAAGTTCTTCTTATGCAATACTTTAGCCTCTTCATCCTCTGGGATAGGGATGTCTTCTTTTATATATGAGTCCAACTCATTCTCTTCCAGGATTAACCCAATCCTATACTTCCAAGCTCGGAAGTTATCAGCCCCTTCAAGCTTATCCTCAAGCTTGGTGTGGTGAGACATCTTAAAGAGTACTTCAAATGGAAATAGAAAATATTTAGGTCTTACCACTTGAAATGCTGAAAACTGGATCTGGTCCCGGATTAGGGTTTGTCGAAAAAACCCTAAAAATTCAAAATGTGAATTTCAACTTTTTGAAAGGATAGAAAGATGCACCTCGATGAGCTAATCAGCCTGGTGTATTTAGAATTTGAGATCAGCAAAGCTTTACCCTTCAGATTTGTCTTTTTGTCCTCTCGGGTTCACTAGGGAGAGCCCTGAATTAGGGTTTGAGTTTCCCGGAGATCTACCCAGCCAAAAATCTCGATCCAAAGCTCTAAACTTCGATTTTTGCAAGGAGCTTCCAGCTATGTCTTCAGATTTCAGAAATTCCTATTTTTGTGGAAACCCTAATTTTTAGGGCCAAATCTGAAAATGCTCATAATTGAATTTTGATTGGACAAATAGATTCTTCTTGATGAGTAGAGTCAATCTACTATACTTCTTTTCCAAAATATGTGGAGAGAAACCCAATAAACAAGAAACTCAAGTTTCTGTCACTGCAAAATGTCTTCTTCTCAGGTTAGCTCTGATACCATGTTAAATTTTGAGCATTAATTCACAATACTCTAGGATCTTCACTGAGAGAATAACATATACAGTATATCAATGCATAATAATCACAATAAGCATCACAAGCATCACAAGAATCAAAAGCATGAGAGACAAGAGACACAGCGTTTCCATGGGGAAAACCCTAAGGTGAAAAACCCCACAACTTCCTCAGATATAGAGAGATCAATGGCTCAACCAAAGTACAACCAAAATACACTAAGATAGTCTCCTAGTAGCAGATGATCCTCCTCCTCACTAGTGAGCCACTTTCTGAGTGAGAGAAGTGTGAGTTTTCGAGTGATCAAAATAGAGATCTCCCGATCTCTATTTATACTAGCATGTTTGCCTAGTTACACTATGGGGCCGACTTATCTATATAGATACATCCACAATATAATATATATTCCAGGGCTGACCCCACACATGGTGTTCTAATAACCCATCGACAAGTACACACACTTGTGACACTTGTCAATCCACATGACGACACTTCCTTATAGAGGAATAACACATCTCTTATAAGGGTACAATAAATATATATGAAATACATAGATGAAATACATTCCAAAGTTACATATACATCAACAGAGGTCCATCAGAGTGATACAGTTAGTTGAGAGTCAATCTAGCCTTAAATCAAGGAAAGAACTGAAGATAACTGAAGTACAATTGAATGGTAGGTGAGAGAGGGCGCATGAGATGCATGAAAAAGCATGCAGGGCGCACTAACCACTAGGAGGGTTGAAACTGATCAGTGAGAAGCTCCCGGGGCTAGATAACTAAGGGCTAGGTGCTGGGACTGATGACTGGGATGCATGTAGAAATGTATGCAAGACTGAAAATGCAAATGTTGAAAATGTTGGTAGGACTAGGATGGAGTATAGGAATATCCTAGCATGTCCTATTTTCCTTTTTAACCAGCCTCATGCTCGCCTTCGTTCATTTGCTTCCACCACTTTATATTAACCATTCTTTTTCACCATTCTACCTATAATTGATGAGCTACACACTATTCAGACTCACATCCTCTATGTTCGCCAGAATTGTAGGGATTATGCGACAGATGTATTTCTGTAAGACTCCCCCGATTTTCCTTTTCCCATGCTTTCCACCATACAATCTCATCTAATTCTCGCTATATAAGAATATACACTCTCATTTGGAAGCCTTCAATTTCACAATTTATGTACTGAGTTTTTTAAGAGAGTTTAAAAATGGAGAAATTCAACTCTTTTGGAGAGTGTATCACTCTGAATGCATCATGGTGGGAGGGGCCGAGATGGGTTGATAGATGAGCGTTGGAATGAGTAGTGTGACTGGAAAAAGGAAGGAGATTTTACAAGTTCATACCCAGGCCAACAAGATCATGGAGGAGGATACCTCTTAGAACTTCCAAGAGCTTGACTAGGCTTCCAATCTGAGGATCTGTGATATGCTCAACAACATGTCGTCCAGAGAAGATCTTGGGGTGAAAATATTACCTACTACACAGACTTCTGGTACCTTTTCAGCGTCGTCTTTGGTGCCAACATTGGTCTAGTCGAGGGCTTAAAGGTGGGGGAGACAGGAGATTCCATGAAGATCAGGGTTAAAGGGGTCTTGAACGCCTCCGGTTATATAGCGAGAAAGTTTGGAAACCACGTGGGCGTCATAGGGATCCTATACGTTGGATTGGAGACTAGGATGCCCCCCTCGATATTTTTAATAGCATTTGCACTGGGATTGACACCAGAGCGATTTAGTAATCATTGGAAACAAAATTAATCCAGTTGTATAGAACGTTATCACTATCACAAAAGGACTACTTGATCAGCAAGAGAGTTGCTCCTGTAGACTTTGGGAAAAGGGCGTGTAAGAAAAACTTGAACAAACTCAGTTGCTTAACTACATCACCCAACACACAAAAAAAATCCGAAAAACATATATTGGAAATGGTGGTGAATTTGATGATTGGGATGGTGAAGGGATTGTTAATGATTGAACCCTTTCCAAAGATATTGAACCACCCAAGAGACAATGTGACGCTCCTGGAGTGCAAATTCATCTTCCTCTTCTTATGACATGGACAGGCTAGGGATGTACAATCCTCCAGACTCTGAATATGACCATTTTATAGGTTATATCCTTTTGTCTTCCCTTTGCAAAGCCATTTTGTTAATGAGATTGTCTCGCAATTGTTCAACTGTGTACAAAAGGGGTGAGAAGGGTAAAAGGTATGTGTTTAGCCCGTCATTGTTACCAATAATAATATTTACAACAAAAAATAAAATTACAAGCATAAGAAATATTGTACCTGGGTCTGGAAGAACATAGAACTCGCCAGCTGTTGGAGATATTATTTACCCTCGACAGGAAAATCTCCAATACCTATCTTGTAACTCAACTTTTACATATTTCAACTTTAAAGTTTACAGAGGTAGCACATTGCAAAATACAGCTCGGTAACCCTGGTATTCACACAACCAAAATCTAATGCAAATAAGTGGAGTGAAAATTTAGAACCATAATCTTGACAAAGAATAACCTTGGTAATGAATTGGATACTAGATAGTTAACCCTACTATGGAATAGTTGGATTCAACCATGAGCACGAAAAGTGTGGGATCGCCATTAATATAAATCCTTACGTGGAAAGATAAAAGCTTGGTCAACAAACCACCTACTTTCCACTAACACAAACTCAAGTTGTTGAGTATTAATCTTCACCTCGGAAACATTTCAAAATAAATAATAAAGAGGGATTATTGAATTGTTCACAGTATTGTATTGTTACAAATTTAGGTTTGTCTCCATGGGTTAAAGCTATAAGTGACTGCATTTCCCAGTGAAAACTAAATTGAAAGGAAACCGAAGCAACCTTATTCAAATCGACCAAATATCCATTTACATTTACAGTGCCGATCGGAATCATGTTATATAAAATAATATCTTTGAGTACATAAATTATGAGATAAATCCTTATTTTACTTTCAGATTTTTTTTATAATAGATGCATCAAACTTTTATATATGTAGTTTTTTCATTTGATACTTTTTTTTTCCAAGTAAAATATAACTTACTATTAATAAGAGAAATAGTAAATAGTTCCATACACATAATGTCAAGTAGCCCCATCAAGGTCATCCATAGGACATATCCCCATAGCAACAGTTACCTACATAAAATCCAAATAACAAAGGATAGGTACCCCGTACCACCATCCCCAATAACAGAGGGAAAAACATATATCTGTCGACGATCAAGTCCATAATAAACAACATAAAAGGAACCAACCCCTTCAAAAATATAACATAATAATAAAGCCGATCAAAAGTATGTCAACCCCCACTAGGGCCAGTGGATCCAACAGGATGTTGGATATCCAAAAAACTAAGTGCTTGCAGGAGAAAAAGGACCATAAACAAAAAGTAGTCAGCAAAAATGTAAGTGGTAATCTGAAAAGGACTCAGGGGACATCCAAAGAACCATGTGAGATAGGAAAATCATCCCGCCACTCCTCCCAAAAAATGAGCCCATCCAGAGATGTCAATGCCAATTTGGAGAGAGTATCTGCATCTTGATTGCATTCCCGAAAAATATGGGCAAAATGTATGTGCTCAAAATCATTGATAGCTGAGTGAATATCATCCTTCCAAAAGGAAATTATCATAACGTCCAATGGGACAGATTCCAGAACCCAAGAGATAATAGAAAGAGAGTCCCCCAACACCACCAGGGACGAGACCTCAAGACGACGGGCAAACAGTAACAACAACCAGAGAGCACATAACTCACTACGGGTATTTGTGCCAACCCCAAAATGCATCCAAATGCGAAAAAAATTACAGATAGAGAGGTGGAATATCACACCCGCGCCACAAGAGCCCAGACCCCAGTCCGAAGCACCATCAAAAAAACCACAAGGGACCAAAACCGGTGGGTTGTACCTGCATCGACAAGGAAGCATTTGAGCGTGGGCTGGAGCAGCAAATAATCTCCGATATTCCATAAAATCCACAACAGTTCTACTAGCTGGCAGTTCCAAACAAGGAGGGATGTTTTCAAACACACCACGGTTCTGCGACAGCCAAACCTCCCAGACCATAAAATAGGGAAGGGAAACAAAATCGGACAAGTCAATCAGCCAAGAGGCCATGCAATTCTGAAATGTATTTGATCGCCAAATCAAACCCCCACCAACCAAGATACGACTGCCAGAGGTTCTAAACAAAACTGCAATTGCAAAATAAGTGATCAACCGATTCCACCTATGAAAAGCACAGAAAGCATATGCTAGGACCAGCAAAACCCCGGTGACACAGATTGTCCCAAGTCAAGATCCGATTGTTCATTACCAGCCAGATGAAGCATTTAATTTTCAGCGGGATGTCAAGTTTCCACAGTGACTTATGCCATCCCCTCCCAAGCATGTGCATGCCAGCAAATAATGAATTAGAGGCAAGTTTAGCAGAAACAGATCCATGTGCAAGATCCCAAGACCACACCAACCTGTCCGGGTCAGTCGACAATTGAATATTCCCCCAGTTTAGGAATCTGGTGTATTCGGACCATTCAACAATCAAGTTGCCCTGAAGACCAAGCTGCTGGGAAGTGATCCAAGTCGAACGACGTCCACCATCCCATGGCCAAATAGCAGCATGCGATAATCTGAACATACATTTCGTATGTAGAATAGCCAAAAGAAATGGAGATAAACGAAAATCAGGCGATCCCCCAAGGATAGGGTTGATGCCAAGATGAATATCCCTACCATTGCCATGAAACCATGAAAGCCAATCAGAGATAATAGAGTATGATCCCATCAGTCCATTCCAAACATTTGAAACACCAGAAGAGACTGGGAGGCCTCTACGAAACCAGTCCACCACAGAACAGGTTTTAAGATATTTAGCTCGGATGATCAGACACCAGATCGAGTCAGCAAAGAGAGCACGCCAAAGACTTTTATCATGGAGTGCATCAATAAACAATTCCAAATTTTTAATATCCCACCCACCCAATTCCCAGGGGGTAGCCAGCGTACTCCAGCTTATCAAATGGATTTTCTCCGAATCTGACCCCCCAAACCAAAGAAAATTGAAGAACAATCGTCTTAAACGATGAATGACTGATTTGGGAATCTTACATAAAGAAAACCAGTATACCCCAAGATTCTGCAAAACTGATTTTGCCAACGTGAGTCTGCCACCCAGAGATAAATAGCGCAGCCACCAATGCCTAGTACGTGTTTCAAATCTCCTCAGCAACCAAGACCAGTCCGTGGAATGACAATCGCATGGCTTGATATAGAATCCCAAATATTTGGTGCCATGATTCAACAGCTTGAATTCAAAAGGAAGGAAAGAGGCGATCTCAAGTTTAATATCCTCCACCAAACCCGAATGAATGAATCGGGATTTGAGAAAATTGACCAGCATTCCAGTGACATTGCAGAAAAGAACCAGGATTTTTTTATACTGCCGCCATTCCGCCACCAGGCCCATACCAAATAGCATAGCATCATCCACGAATAGAGAATGAGTAACAGAAATGCCCCGGGCCACCTTAATACCCAAAATGTGACCATCCAGTCTAGCTTTGTGGATGGAGAGACTCAGTCCCTCAATAACAAGTAGAAATAATAAAGGCGAGAGAGGACAGCCCTGACGAAGCCCCCTAGAGGCCTTAAAGAAATCAGAAGGTTTACCATTTATAAGCACAACGAAGTTGACAGAACTTACACAAGCCAAAATCCATTTCATCACCTACCAGGGGAGCCCAATCTGAATGAGAACCAGTCTAAGAAAGGTCCAATCCACACAATCATATGCCTTCATCAAGTCAAGCTGGAGGACCAAAGCATTCAAGTGACGTTGATTAATACTATGAAACACCTCCTGGGAAACCCCCACCGCATCCAGTATCTAACGACCCTCCAAAAAACCATATTGCTCAGCAGATATAAATTTAGACAGGATAGGTTTGATCCTCCGGGCAAACCTTTGAGATAATTTTATAAATCAAGTTGCATAGGGTGATGGGTCTAAAGTCATTAAAATTATCTGGATGTGAGGATTTGGGAATAAGAGCAATATATGTAGAGTTAATAGCCCCGGAGACCAATCCCAACTTACGAGATTCTTTCACCGTAGCCAGCAGATCCTCCCCCATAATATCAAAAAAGGTGATAAAAAGTTCCACCGTCCATCCATCCGTACCAGGACTTTTGTCCTTATCAAAGGCCCTCATAATATTATCAATCTCCTTAATTGTGACAGCCTCATATATGTTATCACCTTCCTCAGCCGAGAACATACGTGGGTATTCCTTAATGATATTAAACTGTTCTGGAAATGATGAAGATTTAGGGTCACAATAAATATCCTGAAAATGACGAACCACCTCCATATGCAAATCAAATTCAGAACAAATCCTCTTACCCGAGTGATCATTTAAGTCCCAAATGGAATTCTGGATTCTGCGAGAGTCGGCAAATTTGTGAAAGAATTTAGTATTCAGGTCACCCGCTATTATCCAAATAGCACGGCTCTTCAAGCGCCAAGACTCCTCATGAATAAGAAGGATATTTAACTTTCGTTCCTCCAGAAAAGAGAGGCTGGACTGCTCACAAGGGTTAAGATCATTAATAAATGAACGATTTATTAAAGTATCAAGTTCATTCTCCACCAGTTCTAGATCCACGACCAACTGAGCCTTCTTCTGCTTATCCCAGTCTATCGTAAGACTCTTCAAGGAACTCAGTTTCTCAACCAATTTATCCATAGTAGATCACTCCAAACAAACATCAAAATGATACCAATGGTTGGAAACCATTTGAATGAATTTCGGGTCTTTTAACCAGACCGAATTGAATTTGAACGGATAAGGCTGCCTAGTGATAGTAAAAGCAAACTGGAAAATAATCAGCAATTGATCACTAATATGTGTCTGATGAGTCCAGGATCGGAAATTCTGGAACCCGTCCAGAATATTTTTTGAGACCAAATAATGATCAATTCGTTTAGCAATCCAGGCCCCATTTTTGCACCCATTGGTCCAAGTAGGTGTCAACAAGTGAGGAGACGAGTCTACTAAATGATGAGAATTGAACAAATCCCTGAAGAACACCCCCATCGGGTCCAGTCTGGCAATAGGACCCCAAATTTCCTCTACACTCCAAGAAAAATTTAGATCGCCAACCAATATCAAGTTTTCTAGGTCCAGAATATTTTTGGAGACAGCCGGCTTCCAAAAGGCTTCACGATCACAATAAGGACCATAAAATTTCACCACATTGATAGCTTTATCGCATCCAATACAATTACCAGATAATAAGATACCCAACGATGTGAAGAATGGCAATAATTGAAAAACCTTTGGATTCCAGGCGGCCAGTAACCCCCCAGAAAGACCCACTGCATCCACAGTGCAAACCAACCAATCAGGATGAATTTTGCAGAAAAAGGAACATGCTTTCTCACCACAAACTATAGTTTCTTGAAGCAATACCAGATCAAGACAATTTATAACTAGAGCTCTTTTGAGGTCCAATTGTTTGGGTAGTCCCCAGACCCCACAAATATTGAGGGAGAAAAAAATCATTAGCGACCGCTGGCAAGGGCTTTGATACCTCTAAGAGCCCTGGTTTCAAGAGACATGAGTCGAACATCAGAAGCAGGTGCATTCATCCCACCCGGAGGAGCAACAGACTTACATTTGCGAGCACTGTGAGTCTTAATCAGATATAAATCCGTAGCCAATCCCCCCGATCAAGCACCTTTGTCGATTTGGAGTGCACCCATGGATAAGGTGGGAACAGGGTCAACCGGAGGGACCGGTAATGAATTAAATTTCGGACCCGAGGGCCCCAGTTTATCCACAACACATACGGGGACATCTGAAGACTGTTCAATGGCCCAATTCTTATAATACACCGAGATGGGAGCCTTTTTAACCATTTCACAGAATGATGGAATATGGAGGACAGTAGAAGAAGAAGAGGGTAGAGATGAAGATACAGGCGGCAATTCCCCAACATGAATAATAACCACCCCCCCACTATAGACAACAGGAGTCAGGGCAGTCACCAGGATATCAGAGTCCGATGATAAAAGTATAGTCGAGGCCGGGGAATGTGTAGAGTGTGGCCGAACCGACCCATCCCGTGAATTCGCCAAATGGGCAGAAAGACCTCGATCATCATTATCAAAGTCCAGGGAATGTGGAGAGTGTGGCTGAACCGACCCCGCCAACGAATCCTCCAGATGGGGAGAAAGACCCCGGTCAGCATTATCAGAGTCCGAGTTAATAGAGGGCAGAGAGGATGAATGTCGACCCACATAGTTACCATTATTAAGTTCAAGTGAATTAATAAATGAAACTTCCATATCATTTAAGGAATGAAAAAAGAAGGGATCGTTTACATGCAACTTACGCATCATAACCGATGCAAGACCGCCAGGAGGGGGTAGCCTTTTGGAGAAGCCATCCAAAGGGCCATGTGCATCAAGCTCACGATCGCTACCTTCATCCGAGGACCACATAGTTTCCAAATCCATCGGCCACTTGAATGACGAACCCTTTTTGCACTGTCTCCATAAATGACCGACCTCCTTGCAATGCGAACACCGAAACGGAATACCCCAATAGTCAATGATCTGGGCAAGTTTACGCCCCCGCCAGTCAATATGGAGCACATCCACCAACCCCAATAAAGTGTCCACCTCAACCAGAAGCCGTCCCAGGCGTCAATAAAAACCTTGGAGGTGGTCATCCGCAACATGGAGAAAACGGCCAAGGCTATTACCAATAGCCTCAAATGCACCTCTGTTCCACAAAACCAAAGGGAGTCCAGGAAGTAGAACCCATAAGTGCTGAAAATGAATGGAAGCACGGTCGGGGTCAAAATCAGTCTGCCAGTGCTGCAACATCATACTACCCACCCCATATAACCACAGCTTCTCAAGAATGCAGGTGGATTGAGCCTCAGTTTCGAATTTGAAACCATACCAGCCTCTAGCCAAAGCAAACACCTTCGGTGCATAACCCACAAGAGGACTCCACTGCTGAGTAACCCAGCTAACAATATCACATCGTTTCATAGCATAATAAGAAAATTTTCCAACCAGCACCATCATGTTATACTCAACAACTTCATCCAACCCAATATCACGGCCCATCATGAGCCAAGCCTCACCGAGGCGACAGCTCCATCGATCCTGCAAGCGACGTGAAGAGCGGGATGAGCCCAGCTTAGAGTTATCCAACACCGGCCGCGACGAGACAAGCCCACTATCAATAGAGGGGAGTGACTCAAAGGCCCCCGAGAGTGACAAATTCCCTTTTCGACTAGCATGCCCACCATGTGACACACAAGGACGGTCCCCCAAAAGATGAGCCCGTTTGCCATTGAGAAGCTCTCGATAAAAGGAGTCTGGTTTCATAATGTCGGATTCCTCATACCAAAAATCGGTGGCCGTTGGCAAGTGTGCAGCTGGAATAGGGGCAGATGAAGGTTCCCCCATAACAAACGGCCGTTAACCACAACCACACAGAAATTTTCACCGGACACCAATATAACACAAATCTCCAACAGCGGCGACCACACCAACAGGTTGAGTGAAAAAAGGAGGCAAGGGTCTATCCCAAAAACAAGAGCCAGCCAAAAGATGCCACCAGCAAAGGGAACCGTGTTCCGAGGGAGGACGCTCACCAGAAATGCCGATATGGTACCATGCCTCCCATAAAAATCATATCGGAAAAGAACCCCGAAAACCACCACTATTCTGGAACCATACACCCAGGTTTGGATATAATAAAAGTGATCATTATCTTTGATAAATCCAAAGCCGCGGTAAATATAAACTAATGTGTATGTTATATTTGTATATTGTTTTAATATTTTAATATATTAATTTTTTATTTAGTAATTTTTTTATGTGAATTTTTTGCTTAGAACTATTTCATAAATTTATGGATAATTTAAAAATAAATATTTTAAAATAATAAAATGATAAAAAAAATTAAATATATATTATAAGTACTTAATATTTGTAAATTTGTGAGATATAAGCAGCACAACAACACGTAATTATAGGCAATCTCAAGATTATATTTGACAGACTTTGGACCATATTTACGCAATCTATAAACAAACTATTTCTATTTTTATATTTAAATCGTACAAATATCTCAAGCTCAATTAAAAGCTAGGAAAAAAAACCACATCAAATTTAGCAGCTTTGTTGTTAGACAATATAACAACAAGAATGATAGCAAATTTAATATTAGCATGTTTTGGATGGAAAAAAATCACCTCTACGTTAATAATCAATGTTATTTTTGGACTCCAGTGTAAGCTTCTAGCAATTACATCGATGTAAGGACACTCGAACCCTGAAAAATCTTCCACGTTAATGCTGAAAAATCTTCAGTAACATCTTTATTTTTCCTTAAGAAAAATTTAATATATTTTATTATTATTATTTAGAATCATAGGTATTTTTCCTAAAATACTATTCATCTCTTACATTGTTTTCATGTTTTTGAGGAAAGAGGTCGAAAAACCTTATTCCATATACCAACTCAAATTAACAGTAAAAGAATCATCATTGTCGTTGTCATCGTCATCTGTGGCATTTTCATCATCATCGTCATCATCATGAATCTTCTATTGGATTATTCTCGTTGCCTTGCTTTAATAAGTGAACTTGGTGAATTGAAAACAATTGAAAGTTTCAAATACCTCCTTTCCACACTTTAAATGAAGCTTGCTTGATTCATGAAATTAATCTTAGCTCTTTAAAAATAAATCGACCTTATCTAACTGTTGATGCCTCGGATGAACATGTGTTGGAATGGTGTTCAAGGCAAAAAACAGGGGATGAAAACCCATCCAAAGGCTTCAGAAATATTTAGTCTAACCTGTAAGGAAAGACGAGAAAGCTTACCTAATCCTAAGAGTTAGTCTAACTTCAAAAAAGAAATATAATTTAAGTAATGCTTATTCTAACAGGAATGATTTGTTCGTGTACAAGATAACTTGACCTGAAAATTACTATGTCCTTTCACCAATTTGACAGACATGCAAAACTGGACCTTAACTCAATAACTTAAGATATAATTAATTGAAAACATTCAACCAACAATAACTTAAGAATGAAGTGCACACAAGCCTATCCTGCATCCAGAATGTTAATTGACAAATTAACATTAACTTAATGTTTTCTGTGAATCATTTGCAGAAATAGATAAAATGTTTTAGATAGAGACATTCATTTAAAACATCAATGGCAGAGATCATAAGTCAAGAGAAATCTGAACTATAAACCAATGCAGGTTATTGATTGCAAACAATAAACGGTATCTAATGAATGTGTTGAAGCAAAATCACAATTTATCAAAGACATTTGACACATTATAACAAAATAGATAACTGAAGAAAACTGGCTGTGTATAAAAGCCTACAAAACATTACATAATCTGTAATAATAGAGCATCTCCAGTCTCTTATGGCAATTTTGTTCCTCCAACATCCATCCCCTGTCTACGATAAATCTACCCTCTAAATAATAATCACAAAATGATACAACTCGTCTATATTTGGATAATTCGCTAACTCAATCCCTGGCTAGGCATCACACTTGAAACTTTATATTTCGTTCTTAGCCAGCTTGTGCCAAATCCAAATGAAAATGTGGATCTTTCCCTCCATGGAAACTGGTCACCTGACTAGTTGATCCATGTATTCAATCTAGATATGCTCTAGAGACTGGATCTTCTCTTTGGCCTCCTCACAACGGCGTTCAACCTGTTCTATCATAAGTTTAGGCGTACATGCATTTTCAATAAGCTCCATGAGCGGGAATTGCAATACCTCCATGATATTATCAACAGCGTACCATCTCCTTCCGCAAATAGCTTGGTATTTCTGGATAGTGTCTTCGACCATATCGTTGAGATCATGCGAAGCTCGAAGTGCAGTCCTGACCTTCTTAAGATGGAAACTATTAAGAACGGGAAGGTCATCAAGTCTCTCCTTGATATACCTCTTCCAACCTACAATATCATCATTAGCCTTAGAGGCTTGTTGTCCTTTGGCTGTCTACCCATCAAGAATAACAGAAATATTACCAAAAGCAATGTGGGTTTCCCGAATTTCATCCAGGGTGTTAAACGATTTAGTCAACAATTTGTGGTGTTCTTCATTGACCTAGATGGCCAAATCCTTAAACTCTTGTTGGGAAAACCTAGAGAAAGAAGAGGAGGTTGCACTTGCAGTTGCATCCTCACATTGTTTGTCAAGAACAGCTATCCTTCGTGCATTGGTGGCATTTAGATTTTGTGCATCATGTAGTTGATCCTGGAGAGAGGAACTCTTCCTCTGCAAATATTCATACCTATCTTCAAATATCTTCCTGAGATCATAAACATAAAATTCATGTTCCTCATTGGTTCTGGCCAATTGCTCTTCAAGCTTCTTCACTTCTTCCCTCTTCAAATCAATCTCCCTGCTCAGTGTTGTGACTGAATCATAATTTGCACCTACAAATGCACCCATGGATGTTGCAGCATCCAATGCTTTCTATTGTATATTGTGTTATAGCTTGAAATGACACCTCTCCATCCGTGACGACACTTGCTTCCCTTGGTCGCATGACGACACTTCTTGAGATCAATTTTAGTCACACAACAGGAGACTTGTGGATTGAGGGGTCATTTGGTACACTAAAAATGGTTTAAATTGCCTCATTCTTGACCCATTTGATGATTACAACCCTTAGGAACATTTTTCCAGACCAAACCATCTCCTGAAAATGAGCAGAAAAGCCTGTTTTTGGCCATTTTTCACATGAGTGCTACTCTACCTTAGCAAACTAGCGCCTTTACCCTACTCCAATGTACAATAGTAGCGCTCAACCCTCATGGGTGCTACTCCTCTTCAATAGAGTAGCATACAACATTTAAAAAGTGATGAGCGCTAGTTATAAAATACTATAGTAGCACCCTGGGCGCTACTCCACTATGACATAGTAGCGTATATTCCTGTACAAGTCAAAATCTCAAAATTTTGGGAAGTTAAGTTGGTTGGGGAACCTCCTACTCGATTATAACTTCTTTTCCTATCCTTCACTGACTATATAAGGAGGGTAGAAGGGCCATGTGAGGGGACCAAGTCTACAACAATGTTATGTTGGAGGAATGGAGACCCTCATCCCCCTCTCTTGTGCTTAGTTTTTTATAAACCCTAGCACTGCTGGTTAGAGGTTGGGATCCTTGGAGAACGGAAGCAGGAGACATTGAATCTAGGTTTCGTGAAGTGCCAAGCTTGAAAGAAGGTATAACTTTATGTACTTGCTTTCATTCATTAATAAAGATCAGACGTTCTTTCCTTTCCAAATATGACCTATTTGTGTGTCTTAGATTTGATTACAGTTTGCTTATAATCTGATGTCTTCTTCTATCATGAATATCAGCCTTATGTATGTAGTCAAATGTATTTGAGAAAGTCATCGAGTTGTTTTGTAGGTCTGGGCATTGCGACACTGGATAAGCATTGAAGAGCGAGGGAGGCAAAGCTAGGATCAACCTTCTGAATACGGTGCCTACATCTCTAAACCTTAATCTCTTCATTTATTTGTTGTACTTGCAGAATGCTTGTAAGTCTATCTTTATCACCGTAAGTTGGTAGTTTCTCCCCTAAACTATTGGTGCATTTTCCCGTCAACAAAATGGTGACTCCACTAGGGAAAGCTTAACTGCTTAGGAGTATCCAAGGTCATTTCTTCAGTCTTGTTTGATGGTATTTGTTCATTTTCTTGATTAGAATCAGTTAGTAGGCTCTGTTTGACCCTCCTTGGCTCTTACAGACCCTTCCCAGCCCTTGCAAACCCTTGTGGACCCAGTTGGGGGGTTTTAACCCCATTTTTTCAACTTTTCCCACCTGTACGCTACTGTTGTGAAGCACAGTAGCGCCCATATGCTACTTTTCCTCTGAACAGTAGCTTCCAACCTACTATGGGCGTTGGTATACCTCATACATAGTAGTGCCCACAATCTGGGTTTGAATTTTTTGAGTTTTTGGGTTGTGGGCCCAAATCTGGGGGTTGTGGCTACATTTTTTGGGGTCCCCGATGACCCTAGGTCTATGTTAAACCATTGTAAGTGGTCTCCCATCCTTGTACTGATCCTACATTAATGATTTGAGCCTCTTTTGATCAATTTGGGCTTGTTTGGAAAGTTTTGGGGCTTGTGGACCCAAGTTGGGGGGTTGTGGACCAGTTTGGTGTTTTGTACCCTGATTTGAGTCGGTTTGAACCTGCTTGCTCCATTTCCACTGGATTTGAAACCTGTTGAGTCTTCTTGACCATGTTTGTACCTATTTGAGTGAAATTTCTCTTTTAGATTGGTTTCTTATCCTCCCTTATGCTTTTAGTTTTTCTTTTGTAGTGAAAGCTCAAGTGGTTTGGTTGTTGTTCAAGACCTTGTTTGCATTGTTTATGTGAAGACCTGACTTTACCAAACGATACTTCTTCGTAGTTCATTTGCTTCGTTTGGGTCTAAAAGTAGTTTTTGTACTCTTTTCCCAATGTTTGGCATGCTTACATCAATAAGAATTTGAAAGTCATATTTGGTAGCTTTTATTGTTTCAATAAAGAGAACCTGAAAGTTTCTTTGCTTTGCTTTGATAGTAGGTTAGTTTGAGTTTTGTTTCTTACCATTGAAAAGCATAAAAAAAAATTGATTTATTTTCTGAATAGAGCACTTTGCAAGTGGCTTAAAAGATTTTAGAGTGCTTTGCATCAAAAAGAACAAGTTTTCTTTTGCATACCTATTTGTTTGAGTAGCTGCATTCTTAGGTTTTGAGTTTAATTTTGTACATTTAGACTTTATTTTTACCTTTTTTGCATACGAAAGATTAAAAATTGCATTTGCATTTGCATTCTAGATCGTAATTTTAAGACTTGCATTGAAAAGAAAAGATTTGTTTAGTGGTAAGCATTTTTTTCAGTATTCTATTTCTGTTAGAACCACTCTCACACACCCACTACCTTTTTGAGTAAACAAGTAACCTTTAAAATGAACCCTAATAAAATGTACTAGTAACATTTCCTTTTCTAGGTTACACTACACCAACTAATCTTGGTTAGTATCTTGGGTTTAAAACACCTTAAACCACCCAAGATCACACATTATGCAAAAATCGTAGTTCGACTATCACAGGTAAACCCACCTCATTCAAAGCTTGCCTAGGATCTATGCAGTAGGTCTTGTGAGATCAGATTGTTGGGAATACTCCTCCTACTTTCTGTTTCGAGCATATACCAATATTGGATCGCATTTGGGGACTCTTTTGAGTTTCGGGCTCAGTTACCCTGCCCACGCCTTTTGATTCGACCAGAGACTGTTCCCCTAGGAGTTTTCGGTGTTGTGGTATCCTTAGTATCTGACCATAGGTTCATACACAGGTGACAGCGGAGGGTATATCTGCTGTACCTATGACAAATGTGGGAGGAAATCCCTTGTAGGTCTTTGGGAGGGAGGTTGGGTGATTCCAGCGCTTGCACCCTTAGTCATTGTATTGTGGACCCCGGGTAACTGTTCTTCATCCTTCGTTGATTTGTTATGGGCCCTCATCATCCCAGACTCTTCTCCGGAAGGCATCTGTTTTCCTGGTTTGATTTACCTAGGAACTTTTTTAGTGGTGTGCTCTTTGTGCTACTTGTCTTAGTTTGCCTTAGAGAACTTCTTGTTCATTTGAGCAGGAAACTATGTCTAGCATTCTTGCGAGTGCCAATCAAGGTACCCATGTTCCAAGGGATCCTTGTGTTGTTCCATTCATTGGAAACATTGGTGCTCCCTTAATGGCTACTCTGAATCTTCCTGGATTCACTATTGGGCTACCGGTTTGGTTGTTTTCCACTCCAAATGCCTTGCATGCTCCTGACGCTTCTTTTATGAGCACCTCAAATCAAGAGCATTAGAACCCTGGGCCTTCTTTGCCAGTAACATCATCTCCTCCTCCTTCCATCTCATGTGGTGAAAGTAGCAATACTAGTAACCAGCAGTCTAAAAGGAATAGACGGGGGAAGAATAGGAAGAAGATGCCAAAACAAGGGGGCAGCAACCCAGCCTCTTCAAATCATGCTGGGGGCAAGCACCCTGCCTCTGCAAATCATGCAGGGGGCACCTACCTAACCTCTGGAGGTCATGCTAGGAGAAAACTTTTAGTCACTCTAATTTTGTCTTCAACCACTGTCAGTCATGTTGAGGACACGTCATTGATCACTGCTAGTCATATTAATGACAAGTCACCAGTTCCTGTGAGTCTTACTGGAGACACCATATCAGTCGCTGCAAGTCATGCTGAGGGAGTTGACATTGTCGACAAACCAAACAAACAGAAGCTTAAGTTCCCTTGTAAGTTTTACGAGGGAGATCACCTTACTTACGTGTGCCCTGTACTTCCAGAAGTGCAAAAAGTGTCATCCTTAGTCCAAAAATCTTCTGCTTCTGAGCAACCAGCCACTGCAAGTCATGCTAGGGGAAAGTTGTCAGCCAATGTTAGTCATGCTGAGAGTACTGACGTTGTAAATGAGTCTCAACCTATAGGACGGAAACCAAATTTCCCTTGTGAACTTTGTAAGGGAGATCACCTTACTCACCGATGCCCTACCATTCCAGAGGTACGAAGAGTGTGGTCCATGTCTGAAGGAACCTCTGTTCCTGAGTTGTCTATAGATTCCCTACAGTCAGATAAACCTTTGGTTGATAAAGTGGTTGAACCAATGCAATATTTGGTTGACCCCACTCTTCCTTCGGAGAGTGAAGTGATCGAATCGATGCAATCTTTGACCGATCCCATCAGTCCTTCGGAGATTGATGCACCTACTACGGAAGTCTTCTGCATTACCAGTTTGGATGTTCCTGAAAAACGGGGTACTTCATCCATGCCATGTGAACACCTACCAAGCCCTAGGACCATTTCCTTTGATTGGAATAGTCTAGCCAAGCCTCGTCTTCCTTTTTCGACACCTTTCCAGATAAAGGTTGATATCGGGAACCATACGGTTGACCGATGCATTGTTGATGAAGGAGCTTCTGTTAGTATCTTGTCTGCTTATGCTTGGAGAGATTTGGGTTTCCCTAATGTTATTCCAGCTGTTAATTGGTCGTTGACCTTCGATAAAAGACCTAGTGAACCGTTCGGATTCCTCCATCAAACACCTGTTACTTTGGGGGGGGGAATAGTCTTAGTTGATTTTATGGTTTTAAAGGACCCTATGGACTTTGATATGATCCTCGGGCGTGATTACTTTTATGCTATGCATGCTGTGGTGTTTACGCTTTTTCGTGTGATGCATTTCCCTCATAACGAAAACATTGTCACCATCGACCAGCTTGCATTCATTAATCCTCCTTATTACCCAATTGTAGACCAGTCAGGTCCCTCATCATTAGGCACTACTATGTCACATGGGAATTTTGTGGCATATTGTTCTTTGAGTTCAACTGCTACTGAGAAGGAGTCTCTGAGTTCATGCTTACCTTCTCGGGACTTAGTCCCAGCTTTTGACCAAGTGACACCTCCATCTGAATGTTTAGATATGTGTTCTATCAGGGATGATATACTTCCTTCCAATGAAGCTTTCCTAGAGTCCATAGTACAGTCTGCCATTCATTTGGATGTTGATCCAGTCACAGTTATGTCCAACCCCAGTTTGACCTTAAAGTTTGATCTTCCTACTGTTGAGTCTTTAGACTCTCCTATAGATCCGCAAATCAGTGTTCCTGCTGAGTTTGATTCTGCTTCTAGAATTTTTAACTCCCGTGATGATGAATTTGTTTCTGTAGACTCCATCATGTCCTTCAACTTTGATCTTCATCCTGAAGCTGATCTTGTTGATTGTAAGTCCTCAGGCTTGGGTGCCATAGAGTCTTCAATTGAAAACTCTGCCTTATTTATGCATGTTGTTGATGATAGTGAAGTTGAAAGTATTTCTACCACAGTGACTTGTATCGGATCTTTCCTTACATATGTTTTAGATATGATCTTGGTACTAATGTTTCTTGGAGACAGGATTCTTAGCTAGATGTATACTTGCTTATTGGTCCTTTTCGACACCTTGTGCGACCACGTCAGGTATATTCGGAGCCTTGCATATAGGTTTAGGCTTCCCCGTTGTTATGTTGCATTTGAACCTTTTGCCATCCGAATTCGCCATAGGGTCGAACCTGTTGGATATTTGTGTGTTAGCCATCTCTTTATGCATTGTGCACCAGTCCGATAGCAGAGCCTACATAACATGGGTCACCCTAGTCAGCACCCTTATGCCATTCTAGTGCCCATGCTGAGTTTTTCTCATAGGCTCGGGAGCCTTTTTAGATTTACCATGACTTTGAGAAGAAGCCTCATATCCTTCTTCCTCATATATTTCTGGCCGTCCTTGATAAGGCTCCCATATTTGTGTTTAAGTTGCATATGCATCTGTTATGATCCTGCTTGCGTTAATGAGCTCGATGCCACCTTCCATGCTTTTAGCTCGTTGTATAAGCCTCCATCTGTGATCTCATTTCCACTAAGCCCTGTATCATTTTGCCTTCGCAGTTTGACACCTTTTACCTGGAGGAGACACACCCTGAGTGTCCCTATCTTGCTCATGTTCCTTGCATTAGGCATAGCTTTGTTCCATGCGCTTGGAGCTAGTTTCGCATGTCCCTGACACTCGTCTCCTCCCATTTCGAGCATTCTTCTTTTACTTAGAGCTCGTTAAAAACAGTAAGTAGGTTACGAGCAGTCTTCCACCTTCCCTTCGAGCTTGTTAAAAACAGTAAGGAAGCTATGAGAATTTCTTTCATCTTCACTTCGAGCTCATTAAAAATAGTAAGGAATTTATGAGCATTTTTTTGTATCTCCTTTGAGCTCGTTAAAAACAATAAGGAGGTCATGAGTTTACTTTTCCGGACTCGTTAAACCTTTACGGAAAAGATCCCTATGGAGTTCTTTTAAGCCCTTTTCAGACTCCTTAAATAGGAAAAGTTTGCCGAGCATAGTTGTCTTTTCGGGCTCGTTAAAATAACTGAACCGACATCCACTTAGGTATAGAATTACCCCTTTTCCGGGCCTTGGTGGATAATTTACGGAAAATGTATACTCTAGGTATACTCTGGTATGCGCTAGAAGAGTTCTTCTTCCATTATTTTACACTTTTTCGGGGAAGGATACTAACTTTATGAAAAAGGACTTTTGGAGTCGTCTTTAGAGTTTTTAGACTCTCGAAATGTGAAAACACCAAGTGAGCATTCACCTACTCGGGCTCGATGTGAAATCCACAAGAGGGTAAATAGAGGATTGTTTAAGTTTTTCAGACTCTATAAACAAGAAAACACCAGCGAGCATTAACCTACTTGGGATCGATATTAAAATCCACGAGTAGGTGTATAGAGGACTGTTTAAGTTTTTCAACTCTATAAGCAAGAAAACACCACCGAGCACAGACCAATCCGGGCTTGATATAAAATCCATGGATAGGTGTATGGAGTTTTCTTCTAGGTTTTTCAGACTCCTTAAATATGAAAATACCGTCGAGCATGCTTTAGTTCTTTGTCAAGCTCGTTAAAAAATGAAAAAGGAAAGGGAAGGGAAGAATGCTAAAATATATTTCAATGTGATGGAAGCAAGTCAACTATCTCCTTGAACAAAGAACCTATTTTGAGTCTATCAAACAAGTTGGGTTCTAGTGTTGGCCTTAGGGTAAACCTGATCTCAGAGTTCTTACTCCTCTGTTGGTTAGTTTTCCAATCATTTGGAGAATCTGTTAATGTCTCCTACATTGCAGATTTGCATCGTGGTCTCTTTGTGTTAAAAGCTGCCTAAGTCACTCTTGTGTCGTGCTCACTGTTCAAGGATATAACCTATGTCGGCCATTCTGCAGTTGCCTTGACCTCATGTGTCGGTCATTCCTTGGTGTCAGTATGTTTCATCATGTGTTCAGTCCTACTCCAAATCAGGTCATACCTGTTGAGTGTCCCTCGTGTTGGATGATGGAGGATGCATTAAGGCCTCCCTTCCAACGGACTTCTTCCCATCGACTTCAAATCATTGTGCTCTGGGAATGAATTTTAGAGTTTTGGTTAGTACCTTGGGGATTGTATTCATTAGTGGCAGTTTCCCTCGCTATTGGATAGATGGGAATACATCAATGTCTCCTATCCGATGGATTCTTCAAGTGTTCGACGGCAAGACCACTTATTCGCACTTATTTGAATGTACTAGGTACCTTGGGTTCCATTTTCATTATTGGTGGACACCCTCGTGTTTGTTAACAGTATACATCAATGACCGGTAATCAAACAATACCTCCCATGTTCGACATCAACTCATTTATTCGCATGGATAGGTTTGTACCTTGGGTTGTTTTTGGATGAAGACCTTGGGATCCTCGATAGCATCACCTCATTTATGTTATCGCCCAAGTTGCACAAGACTGAGCCACACTCTTTTTTGGCTCTTGATGAGACATAGATCCAGCTTGTTCTTTATGGCTATGTTCTCCAGTTTTGACATAGGTCCACCTTGTATTTATGTGGCTATGTTTACACTTATGTTCCTCATGGATCCACGTTTGTATTTTAGTGGCCATGATATATGCATCAGTATTTGGATCATTATTGTATCCTCTTGGAGGTCATGTTCCACTATTTGAACATGGATAGTTACCCCAAGGATAAGTTTGTCTGACATTGCCTTTGCTTTCAGGTACTTCATTTGAGCCTATGATTCTTGGTTTCTCCGTTCCTCCATGATTCAACTCTTTGTTATTTATAATGTATTTCGGCCATCGTTTCCCTCTGACCTCATACATTAGGGGGCATCTGTTATAGCTTGAAATGACACCTCCCCATCTGTGATGACACTTGCTTCCCTTGGTCGCATGACGACACTTCTTGAGATCAAGTTTAGTCACACAACAGGACACTTGTGGATTGAGGGGTCATTTGGGACACTAAAAATGGTTGAAATTACCTCATTCTTGACCCATTTGATGATTACAACCCTTAGGAACATTTTTCCAAACCAAACCATCTCCTGAAAATGAGCAGAAAATCCTGTCTTTGGCCATTTTTCACATGAGCGCTACTCTACCTTAACAAACTAGCGCCTGTACCCTACTCCAGTGTACAATAGTAGTGCTCAACCCTCATGGGCGCTACTCCTCTTCAATAGAGTAGCGTACAACATTTAAAAAGTGATGAGCTCTAGTTATAAAATACTATAGTAGCGCCCTGGGCGCTACTCCACTGTGAAATAGTAGCGTACATTCTTGTACAAGTCAAAATCTTGAAATTTTGGGAAGTTAAGTTGGTTGGGGAACCTCCTACTCTGTTATAACTTCTTTTCCTATCCTCCAATGACTATATAAGGAGGGTAGAAGGCACATGTCAAGGGACCAAGTCTACAACATTGTTATGCTGGAGGAATGGAGACCCTCATCCCCCTCTCTTGTGCTTAGTTTCTGATAAACCCTAGCACTGCTGGTTAGAGGTTGGGATCCTTGGAGAATGGAAGAAAGAGACCTTGAATCTAGGTTTCGTGAAGTGCCAAGCTTGAAAGAAGGTATAACTTTATGTACTTGCTTTCATTCATTAATAAAGATCAGATGTTCTTTCCTTTCCAAATATGACCTATTTGTGTGTCTTAGATTTGATTACAGTTTGCTTATAATCTGATGTCTTCTTCTATCATGAATATCAGTTTTATGTATGTAGTCAAATGTATTTGAGAAAGGTATTGAGTTGTTTTGTAGGTCTGGGCATTGTGACACTAGATAAGCATTGAAGAGCGAGGGAGGAAAAGCTAGGATCAACCTTCTGAATAAGGTGCCTACATCTCTAAACCCTATTCTCTTCATTTATTTGTTGTACTTGCATAATGCTTGTAAGTTTATCTTTATCACCGTAAGTTGGTAGTTTCTCCCCTGAACTATAGGTGCATTTTCCTCACAACATATTGTTAGATTGCTTAGCCCAAATTACTTGATTAGGAATAGGTGCCTCCAATAAGTCCAATCCACCTTGATCCCTGCTTCTTTTTTTTCCTTTTCGCATCACTGCTTTAGATGACTTACTGTAGAAATAATCCCTAAGAGGGACTACAATATCTTCTTCAAAATAAGCTACCAATTCAGTAAATGATGAAGTCACATTTACTATTTAAACTAATGAGGATGTCTGAGTAGTAGTGGAACTAGGTAAGGAAACAATGATTTGGGGATTAGTCAGGGACGAAGAGACATTTTGAACAATTGCTGGTACAGAGGTTGGGTAAGGGATTGAAGTGAAGTCTTGAGAGAGTGGAATTTGAATTTCATCAGCTGGTGATGAAGAAGAAGGAGCTGTGGTTTGTTGATCAGCAGTCGATGGTGATAAAATGAATGAAGGTGATTACAGAGGGAGATTCGTAGACTCGGTCTCTGCTACTGTAGATGAAAAAATAGGAGATAAAACTGAGTTAGTTAGACATGGGGCGATAATGGAGGTTATTGTATGGAACAACTGGGATAAGGACGGTGGTATTATGTACCCAAGTGATAAAGTTGAAAGAACTTGAATGGATGATAGTAAAAGTGCTGAGGTTGTGACACCAGCATCAGTAGTGGTTCCAAGGATCTGTTGATCTGTGACAGAGTCATCCATTTCAATAGCATTCGATAAATCTGTGATTGTTTGTGAGGTTTCAGTTATTTCCTCAATCACAGGCACCGAAGGGGGTGCCTCTTCTACAACATCACAGTCAATAATGTCTGAAGCAAGGATTTGGGATGCAGAAAACTGAGTTTTCTGCCTTTTAGATGGTTTAGTCACAGCTACCACTTGATCATCATCAAACTGAGTAACCACTGGGGTCACTTGAGTATCAGCAGCAAGCTTGGAAGCTGCAGCTACATGGGTATCCAACACTTAAGTAATTTTTTCTAGTTCCTGCTTTGATTGATGAGCTACTTGCATTAGTATTTTTACTTGTTCAGCAGTCTTCACCTCTGGAGCATCTTCCATGAGGCCTTTTCCTTTGTCACCATCACCGTAGGTCATCATTAATGAACCAGCTACTTTCTGAGCTTCCTTTTCTTCTCTTTCTTTTCTTACCTTCTCAATGAGATTCATTTCCATTGCTCAGTAGCTTAAAACTTTAGATTTAAGCTCTTGTTGATATTGCATAATATGGTTCTGCTCCTCTTTGTTCTTAGCCCTCTCTGGGACTTCAGAAAAGGTATTTACTCCCTGATAGATGGAATCATTAGGAATATCTTCATGATCATAACCACCTTTCACATGGTTTTGCTTGAAATGAGCATCAAGGAATTTCTTGGGATCATGTCTTCTCTTGGCAGCATAACCGAATTTCAAAGCAGCCATTTTGTCACCCAACACTATTTCCCAAGTTGAGGTTGGGATGGCGTATGGCCCAAGGTTCAAGGGAAACTTAGGCCAACCCTTTCTCTTTGGACCAGTGAGTTTTAAGTACACACCATCTGTACAAGTCTGGTAAGAGACTTCTTCAATGACCAATCTATCAGGTACGATCCTAGGTAGTAGGTGAGAAGAGCCACTTCCCCAAACTCTGATATATGAAAAGGACTACCCCACATACCTGTCACCAATTGTGGTAATGAAGGTTCTGGCATCAGCTGAGAAGGCAGGATCCTGTTCTTTGAATATTTTAAAATAAATAGTCCCAAAAAAATGGTCACAAATTTCATATAACAAAGGTATGTAATTATTCTCCCATAATGCAAAATGATAGATATGGGCAGGAGGGTCAGATGGAGTCCAATGCCATCCCATGTTGGGGTATTGGAATTTTGTGCAAAAGACATCAATGACAAAAGCTGAAAAGAAGAAATGTGGATTCCTCAAAGCCAGTGCCTTTTGATATGCTTGAATGGTTGTTTTGAGTTCAAAATAGAGGATAGATGCCCATGGGAAAGACTCACCAGTTGTTAAAACATGATGGGAAGCAGGAGCCCACTTAGCTTTAAATACTGAATAGTTCGAGAAACCATAAAGTCTACAGAGCATGGCTGCCAATAACGAATAAGGTTCCCTAAACCACGAAACCAGATACAAGTTATCATCCCTAGGCATGAAACTGTTAGGTTTATGCATCCACGACTTAAGCATTTCGTTAAAATTAATCTTGGTTTTGGAAGTCTCTATGAATTCAGCACTAAGGGGTTGGACGGTCGGTTTAAGGGAATAGGCCCTAATGAAAACCTCGGGGAGGAAGGTGGCCAATTGGGACCCCGCGCTGTCATTGAACGACCGGTCCTTAGGGTTGGCATGATCCACAATCCATTTAACAACATCAGTGTAAGGAAGAATAGGGGGTCAAGCAACAATGGCATGAAGCTAGGATTCCCTAATTCTCTCATACGTATGTTGGTCATTCTGGATGTCTCATAGGTCATTGTTATCAAAAATTGCATAGATTTTGGACCAGTCGATTTGATTCGTTTTAATAATCTTATCACTGTTGTCCGAGAAAATACCAAAATGTGGGTCTTTGGTCAGCAGGTCTTTGTGAGTAGTCTTAGACCGGGTATTCCGTGACATCTTGCAAGACTGGATAATTCTGATAAATAGGAAAATCACAAAATCAAAACAAATTACCAAACAACGAAAAAATTGTAAAAAACAGAATGTGAAAGTGAGAGGAGCACCAACCTGAATTAACTAAAAACAGTGAAAACGACCACCGGTAAAATTCGCAGTGAAAATCCACTCAGCAAGGTAATTTTTCAAAAATGAAAATGAAAAGGAAAAATAGAAAAACCCTATATTTATCATTTTCCAATGAATAAATCCAAACCATAGGATCAAACTGAATGAACGGCTGAGATTACCTTTCGCGGGATGTGGGATCAAGTTGCGGGAGTTTGTTTTCAAAAAAAAAAATACAAAGTTTATGCAATCCGCAATTGCGGGTTGCAGGACACAAAGGAATCTTTTCAAAAATAAAAATTTTATTTCCGCAATCCGCAATTGCGGGTTGCGGGTTGTGGAAACACACAACACAATTATTTAATTAAAATCTACTTTTCCGCATCCTGCAATTCACAATTGTGGGTTGCGGGTTGTGGAATGAAAAGTTTGAAAATTTATTTAGACAGCCTTTTTGCAATCCACAATCTCGCGGGTTGTGGGATGCCAATATCGAAAAAATAATAAGACAAGGTCCCGCAATCCACAATTTCGGGTTGCGGGATTGCAGGATGAAAATGACTGTTAGAGAAAAATCAAAGCTTCCCACAACTTGAGAAAACAATCCAAAATTGGAAATTTTCAAAAGGAAAGTCCTAATTAAATCAATCCAAATGTAACAGCATGCAATCATAATAAACATGATTGAAAAAAAAAACCATAATGATAAAGGAACTTTAAGTCATTACCTTTGCGTTTAAGAACTTGGGGCTCCCATGTTCTATTAGAACATGGGATCTGTTGTATCTACAACAAATGGCGACTGGCTGGGAAGAACCAGTTATCTCTGTAAATAATAACCCCGGTTAAAAGAAAACATGTCAGTCAGTTAATGTTTCAACCTACAAATTAGAATATGGTCGTACAAAAACAAACAACAAACAGAGTTAAATGTGTGATTGATATGCTCCCATCAATAATCATATTAAAAATTATGCAAGAGATGATAAGGAGATAAAAGAAACAACAAGAATTCATCATCGTTATCCAATCATGGGAAGGCAGCTTAGTTGAACCTGAGAACAATCTTAAACCTACTCTGGATATCCAAATCATAAATCATCTTAATTTTCTTAAAATGGTTTCTTTTTTTTTTTAAGAAAACATATATAAGACGAAGTTGACATAGGACCACTTCACTGACTTGGTGATTAGATGATGGCAATGCCATTCACAAAATTGATCTGGAAACTGAACAAGCAAGCTCAATAAGAAGACTCCTTATCTTCCAGCTTTTGACACTGAAAGCAATTATCATGGCTTGGTAACCACATAATGATAATTTCAGTCCAAAATCAGATCCATGATCATGGCAGGGATGGCTTGTGATAAGACCCCCCTTGTCCCTATATACAACAATTGTCTTATAATAGAAAACAAATATTTATTAAGGTGTAAATTACAAGACAGTACCATGGCTTGGTAACCACATGATAGTAGTGTTACTCATTGATGCTTTGCAGATCATGAGTGGACCGACCTGTGATAGGATATTCCACCTTCTAGTGAAAACTGAAATCCATCTCCCAAGTTTGGTGGCTTGATGTGAAGATGTCATTCCACTAAACACCTATGAACCTAATGGGTTAGCTTATAATAAGACCCCCCATCTTGTAATCCACAATTATTAAGGAAAATTATTTTTAAAAGGTGACTATGATAGGATCCAGAGTGATAAAGATGGACCAAGTTATTAAGATATGTTGCCTTGCATGAATGAAGCATAAGGTAAGGAAAACCAGTCATCCCCTTAACCTCAATTAACAACTTGAACATATGTAAAGATAATGATGAGGATGGGAAGGTATCAATCAAAGTCTGTAATTATTGATTGTGAATTTTATATAGAACAAATTCTGTTATAGGATGAAAAAGGCTCAGACTGACAATGCATCCCAAAACTTCAGACTGTATTAACTTCCGAGACAAATTGATCATCGACCATTGCCAAATGTGTGTGGGAATTTATTCAAACACAAACTAATATAAAAAGAAAACAAAAACTTGAAAGGAAAAGAAGCCATGCTTTTATTTAAAAATGATCAAAACCAATATACATCTACTCCTACACTGTTTTGAAGGTAACAGAGACTAAGTATAGTCAAAATTCCAATGAAGCCAATCTAGCAATTTCAAACATGAAAGAAAAAACAGAAGATGCATTAACAGTGAAAATGTTACAATTGGAGGTCCAAAAATTGGAGAAACTAAAACCAGTTTCTTATTTTCAAACGAAAAAAAATGAGGTGAGAAAAAATTTAAAAAGGAATTCTCCAGCCATAAATAAATCGGATCATACAAAATAGAATGGAACTTATTAAGATCATAATTCAGAGGAATTTCATCAGGGTCAAGAGTGAAGAAAATTTCCCTTCTCAAAATATCATGATTATTAGTTTGAAAGGAAAGATCAAGATTTCAATTTGGTGAATGGTTGGCCTCATTAAGTTGATTTGTAATCAGTTGTTCATCAGATTTGGACAAGGTATATTTAGAACAAATATTCTGAAATTCATTCTCAATTTCAGCCAATTCATCTTCTAAAGACTTGTCGATCTTATCTTGTTTGTAACCATCGGATGTAGACAGAAAATTTTCAGAATCCAATGAACAAGCAGTATCATCAAGTCCTTCAAAACTCAAAGTGTGATCTACATCTTGATAACTTTTGATTCTAAGGTCCAATAATCGGCTGAAAGATGGAAAATGATTCTTTCTTGGAAAAAGGGAAACTTTAGAATCATCAAAAATAGATAAAGAACCTTCTTCACAAAACTCAAGATCCTGATATTTGTTGATAATTAGATCATTATAAAAATGAAAATGTTCAAAACTTGAATGAACCAATTGCTCAGTGCATAACTTCGGAGTGACAAAAACAAGGTTCTCTTTAACAGTTTCAAGCCGGGGTTCCAAATCCTAGAGGGAAGATGTGAAACATTCATCATGCTTGCATCCATTTAGAAAAGAAACATCAGGGTGAGGATTTTCATTTGACTTTACTCCTGAATTTAAGGAATATGAAATTTTGGATGCCAAAGGTATTTGTTCCAACTCATGTAAATTATTTAGAAAATTCATTTGCTCATTGGTAGTGAAATCTTTATGGAAGGAATCATTGGTTTGTTCATCTAATTGAACCGTTTGTGAAGCTCCTGATTCTGTTTCTGCAGACTTAACCGCATGAGACATGGGTAGGTGGAAAAGGTCTATAGGGTATCTCTTCAAGTCTTTCTCAAGGTTTTGAGCCTCTTTACATGCTTGGTTGAATTATGATATACCTTCACATAATAGGAACAAACCATAGTCTTGTGAAGAGACCTAATATACCAGCAAAAGGTGAGTTGTGTTGGAGGCCTATGTTCTTCATGTAAGCTGTAATAGAGTTTCCGAAAACGTGTATTAAAATCTCCAATTGACTCCCCATCACAGACTTGCATCTGGCTTAGATCCTGATGAATTTCGATAACATCATAATCTTCAAAAGAATCTCTAAAAACATTTTTAAATTCTGACCAATTGGAAATTGAATCCAAAGGTAAAAACTGAAACCAAAGAGAGACCTTACCTTCAAAGGTAAATGGGAACAATCTGCAAGCCACATATTCATGTATAACATTAAATAAATGTAAAATAGATTCATATCTTCCAATATGCTTAGTGACAGAGACATTACCTTCGCCATTAAAATTCGGCAAGATTTTAACTCCCTTTTTAGGGAGCTCATGTAAAGGCCCTTGTAGGCTTAACGCAGTGTCAGACTCCCATGTAGGGATTTGGGAAAGAGGAATGAAAACATAATAATGTCAGAAGTAGCTCTTATTTAAGGCAATGTGTCTGATCACGCCCTCCTTCTAGCGCCATTTGTTGATGCCTCGGATGAACATGTACTAGAATGGTGTTCAAGGAAAACAACAGGGGATGAAAACCCAGCCAAAGGCTTCAGATAATACTACGCAAGTTTTACCCTATCCTTGAGCTGTTTGGTGTGGTTAACACCCACGGATACAAAGGCCTCCGCTGGCACTTATGTGTGTTTGATCCTGAGAAGGATCTTTCTTCCTCTAAGGAAAGACGAGAAATCTTACCTAATCCTAAGAGTTAGTCTAACCTGAAAAAAGAAATCTAATTTAAGTCACGCCTATTCTAACATGAATGATTTGTTCGTGTACAAGATAACTTCACCTGAAAATTACTAAGTCTTTTCACCAATTTGGAAGACATGAAAATATGGACCTTGCCTCAATAACTTAAGATATAATTAATTGAAAACATTCAACCAACAATAAATTAAGAATGAAGTGCATACAAGCCTATCCTGCATCCAGAATGTTAATTGACAAATTAACATTAACTTGATGTTTTCTGTGAATCATTTGCAGAAATAGATAAAATGTTTTAGATAGAGACATTCATTTAAAACATCAATTGCAGAGATCATAAGTGAAGAGAAATCTAAACTATAAACCAATGCATGTTATTGATAGCAAACAATAAACAATATCTAATGAATGTGTTGAAGCAAAATCACAATTTATCAAAGACATTTGACACATTATAACAAAAGAGATAACTGAAGAAAACTAACTGTGTATAAAATCCTGCAAAACATTACATAGTCTATAATAACAAATCATCTCCCGTTGCTTATGGAAATTTTGTTCCTCCACCATCCATCCCCTGTCTACGAGAAATCTACCCTTTAAATAATAATTACAAAATGATACAAAGAGAAAATTACCCCACACCATGGATTACAAAATCCAAATTAAACTTAATGACCAAGAAAATCTTTCCATTTGGCCCAAATCTCTAACAACTCGTCTATATTTGGATAATTCGCTGACTTAAGCCCCAGCTGGGCATCACACTTGAAAATTTATGTTTTGTTCTTATCCAGCTTGTGCCAAATCCAGATGAAAATGTGGATCTTTTCCTCCATGGAAACTGGTCGCCTGATTAGTTGATCCATGTCCTAAATCTGGATATGCTCGAGAGACTGAATCTTCTCTTTGGCCTCCTCACAACGGCGTTCAAACTGTTCTATCATAAGTTTAAGAGGACATGCATTTTCAATAATCTCCATGAGTGGGAATTGCAATACCTCCATGATATTATCAACAGTGTACCATCTCCTTCCACAAATAGCTTAGTCTTTCTGGATAGTGCCTGCGACCATATCGTTGAGATCATGCCAAGCTCGAAGTGCAGTCCTGACCTTCTTAAGTTGGAAACTATTAAGAATAGGAAGGTCATATGTTCTCTCCTTGATATACCTCTTCCATCCTACAATATCATTATTGGCCTTAGAGGCTTGATGTCCTTTGGCTATCTGCCCATCAAGAATAACAGACATCTTACCAAAAGTAATGTGGGTTTCCCGAATTTCATCCGGGGTTCTAAACAATTCAGTCAGCAATTTGTGGTGTTCTTCATTGACCTGGATGGCCAAATCCTTAAAATCCTGTTGGGAAAACCTAGAGAAAGCAGAGGAGGTTGCACTTGTAGTTGCATCCTCACATTGTTTCTCAAGAACAGCTATCCTTCGTCCATTGGTGGCATTAAGAGTTTGTGCATCACGTAGTTGATCCTGGAGAGAGGAATTCTTCCTATGCAAATCTTCAGACCTATCTTCAAATATCTTCCTGAGATCAAAAACATAAACTTCATGTTCCTCATTGGTTCTGGCCAATTTTTCTTGAAACTTCTTCACTTCTTCCCTCTTCAAATCAATCTCCATGTTCAGTGTTGTGACTGAATCATAATTTGCACCTGCAAATGTACCCATGGTTGTTGCAGCATCCAATGCTTCCTGTTGGATATTGTCATACTGCTTAGCCCAAATTACTTGATTAGGAATAGCTACCTCCAATAAGTCCAATCCACCTTGATCCCTGCTTCTTTTCTTTCCTTTTTCGCATCACTGCTTTAGATGCCTTGATGTAGAAATAATCCCCAAGAGGGACTACAATATCTTTTTCAAACTTAGATACCAATTCAGTAAATGATGAAGTCACATTTACTGTTGAAACTAATGAGGATGTCTGAGTAGTAGTGGAACTAGGTAAGGACACAGTGATTTGGGGAGTAGTCAGGGAGGATGAGACATTTTGAACAATTGTTGGTAAAGAGGTTGGGGAAGGGATTGAAGTGAAGTCTTGAGAGAGTGGAATTTGAATGTCATCAGCTGGTGATGAAGAAGAAGGAGTTGTCGTTTTATTATCAGCAGCCGATGGTGATAAAATGAATGAAGGTGATTGCAGAGGGATAGTCATAGACTGGGTCTCTGCTACTGTAGATGAAAAAATATGAGATGAAACCAAGATGGTTAGACATGGGGCGGTAATGGAGGTTATTGTATGGAACAACTCGGATATGGATGGTGGTATTATGGACCCAAGTGATAAAGTTGAAAGAACTTGAATAGATGACAGTAAAAGTGTTGAGGTCGTGACACCAGCATCAGTAGTGGTTCCAAGGATCTATTGATTTGTGACAAAGTCATCCACTTCAATAGAATTCAATAAATCTGTGATTGTTTGTGAGGTTTCAGTTATTTCCTCAATCACAGGCACTGAAGGGGGTTCCTCTTCTACAACATCATAATCAATAATGTCTGAAGCAGGGATTTGAGATGCAGAAAACTGAGTTTTCTTCCTTTTAGATGGTTTAGTCACAGCGACCACTTGATCATCATCAAACTGAGTAACCACTGGGGTCACTTGAGTATCAGCAGCAGGCTTGGCAGCTGCAGCTACATGGGTATCCAACACTGAAGTGATTTTTGCTAGTTCTTGCTTTGATTGATGAGCTGCTTGCATTAGTATTTTTACTTGTTCAACAGTCTTCACCTCTATAGCATCTTCCATGAGGCCTTTTCCTTTGTCACCATCACCATAGGTCAGCATTAATGAACCAGTTGTTTTCTGAGCTTCCTTTTCTTCTCTTTCTTTTCTTACCTGCTCAATGAGCTTCATTTCCATTGCTCGGTAGCTTAAAACTTTAGTTTTAGGCTCTTGTTGATATTGCATAATATGGTTATGTTCCTCTTTGTTCGTATCCCTTGCCAGGACTTCAGAAAAGGTATTTACTCCCTGATAGATGGAATCATTAGGAATATCTTCATGATCATAACCACCTTTCACATGGTTTTGCTTGAAATGAGCATCAAGGAATTTCTTGGGATCGTGTCTTCTCTTGGAAGCATAACCGAATTTCAAAGAGGCCATTTTGTCACCCAATGTTATTTTCCAAGTTGAGTTTGGGATGGCGTATGGCCAAGGTTCAAGGGAAACTTAGGCCAACCCTTTCTCTTTGGACCAATGAGTTTTAAGTACACACCATCTGTACAAGTCTGGTAAGAGACTTCTTCAATGACCAGTTTTTCAGGTACGATCTTGGGTAGCAGGTGAGAAGAGCCACTTCCCCAAACTCTGATATATGAAAAGGACTCCCCCACATACTAGACACCAATTGTGGTAATGAAGGTTCTGGCATCAGCTGAGAAGGCAGGAGCATGTTCTTTGAATATTTTAAAATAAATAGTCCCAAAACAATGGTCACACATGTCATATAAAAAAGTTATGTAATTATTCTCCCATAATGCAGAATGATAGATATGGACAAGAGGGTCATATGGAGTCCAATGCAATCCCATGTTGGGATATTGGAATTCTGTGCAAAAGAACTCAATGACGAAAGTTGAAAAGAAGAAATGTGGCTTCCTTAGAGCTGGTGCCTTTTGATATGCTTGAATGGCTATTTTGAGTTCAAAAGAGAGGATAGAGGTCCACGGGAAAGACTCGCCAGTTGTTAAAACATGATGGGAAATGGGAGCCCACTCAGCTTTAAATACTGAACATTTCATGAGACCATAAAGTCTACAGAGCATGGATGCCAATAAGGAATAAGGTTCCCTAAACCAAGAAACTGGATACAAGTTATCATCCCTAAGCATAAAATTGTTAGTTTTATGCATCCACGACTTAAGCATTTCATTAAAATTAATATTGGTTTTGGAAGACTTTACGAATTCAGCACTAAGGGGTTGGACGGACGGTTTAAGGGCATAGGCCCTAATGAAAGCCTTGGGGAAGAAGGTGGCCAATTGGGACCCCGCGTTGTCATTGAACGACCGGTCCTTAGGGTTGGCATGATCCACAATCCATTTAACAACATCAGTATAAGGAAGAATCGGGGGTTGAGCGGCAATGGCATGAAGCTGGGAATCCCTAAATCGCTCGTATGCAAGTTGGTCATTCTGGATGTCTGATAGGTCATCGTTATCAAAAATTGCAAAGATTTTGGACCAGTCAATTCGATAGGTTCCAGTAATCTTATCACTGGTGTCCGAGAAAATACCAAAATTTGGGTCTTTGGTCAGCAGGTCTTTGTGAGTAGTCTCAGATCGGGTATTCCGTGACATTTTGCAAGACTGGATAATTCTGATAAATAGGAAAATCAAAAAATCAAAACAAATTCCCAAACAATGGAAAAATCGTAAACAACAGAATGTGAAAGTGAGAGGAGCACCAACCTAAATTAACTGAAAACAGTGAAAACGACCACCGCGAAAATTCGTAGTGAAAATCCACTTAGCAAGGTAATTTTTTGAAAATGAAAATGATAAGGAAAAATAAAATAAAAAACCCTATATTTATCATTTTCCGATGAACAAATCGAAACCGTAGGATCAAACTGAATGAACAGTTGAGATTACCTTTCGCAGGATGCGGGATCAAGTTGCGGGATTTTGTTTGCAAAAACAAATATAGAGTTTCCGCAATCCACAATTGCCGGTTGCCGGTTGCGGGATGCAAAGGACTCTTTTCGAAAATAAAAATATTCTTTCCACAATCCGAAATTGCGGGTTACAAGTTGCGGAAACACACAACACAATTATGTTATTAAAATATACTTTTCTGCATCCCGCAATCTGCAATTGCGGGTTGCGGAATGAAAAGTTCAAAAAACTATTTAGATGGCCTTCCCGCAATCCGCAATCTTGCGGATTGCGGGTTGCAGGATGCCATTATCAAAAAAAGAATAAGACAAGCTCCCACAATCCGCAATTGCGGGTTGTGGGATTGCGGGTTGCGGGATGAAAATGATTGTTAGAGAAAAATCAAAGCTTCCCACAACTTGAGAAAACAATCAAAAATTGGAAATTTTCAAAAGGAAAGTCCTAATTAAATCAGTCCAAATGTAACAGCATGCAATCATAATAAACATGATTGAAAACAAAAACCATAATGATAAAGGAACTTTAAGTCATTACCTTTGCGTTTAAGAACTTGGGGCTCCCATGTTCTATTAGAACATGGGATCTGTTGTATCTACAACACTAACCAGCTTAAATCCTCCATCTAGGGAATAATTAATCTATAGTTTATGTTACGATTGTGGGATAGGCATCCAAATAAATCTCCAAAATTATTTTTCATATGAAACATAGTTCTCTTCCTAGGGATATTTTAATCATTTATTAGATGTGATTTACTAGTATAAGGGACACAATCGCATTTAATGGTCAACTCATAGGCCGAGACTGCTAGTTTGACATATCCACCCATGTATTTCAAGCTACATTGTCCCCCCTTACCATTGGAAACCATTAACCCCTTGTACATGATAAGTGAAGAAGTACCTTAGTTGGAAAATTTTATTTTATCATTGGGTGCAAGATTTGATGGGATTGTGGAAGCACCTGATCTAGATAGAGTCGGACTTCTTGGATTTTCCCGAAGAATACTTCACTATAATTATCCTTATAATACCTTCAGTTACCCTCTTCGATGGATTTCATCACCATTTATTGAGAGAAATTGGAAGACCCAATTATGACATAACTGGAGGATCACTATATCCCAAGGAACATGCTTTTAATTTGCAAAAAGATCATGCTAAACCTTTACATCAAATCTTTACACTGTGACATTGTGAAACAGACGTGTAAACCAATTGTTGCACCATTTGAGTATAAATTTTGATATAGACACATTTACTTTAATTTTTATATTTTTGTATAAAACAAATGAACCCTAACTTAATATTCCATTGATGAATAACTATGGATAATGATACTCTTAGTACATCTATTTAGATTCAAAAGATTGTAACTTTTCTTCCCAAATGAAATTGTTTTTCATGATGACCAATGAACATGCGATTAATATCCCTATGCATATGTATATGGTTTGCAAGAAACTGGTGAGAGATCCCCAAATTTTAACCCTAATATAGTTCATCTTCATATTGATTCAAATTTCAAAGTATTTGCATTGGAATGCATATGCACAATGGAACCCAATCATGACATAACACACCCCAAGATCAATGTTTTATATCAAATTGTCATATGCCATTTTTTAATAAAGTAGTGAATTTAGATGTAAAAGGAACAGCTAAAAGACATTGTATTGTTAGTAGACGTGGCCAACGTCAATGACCTTTGAACAGGGCCAACATTGAAATTTCCACAAATTGTTTCAGTATGCACTGAAATTTGACTTGGGGAGATTGTTTGCATGCCTTCACTATATGGGAGGCTTTTCAGACTCATAGATGACTCACCCATCCAATATTACTATATATCATTGATGGCATGCGAATGGGGCCAACGTTGATATTTTTTCAATTTGTGCTTGTATGGACTGAAAGTTGACATTGTTAGAGTAGACACATGTGTTGATGGTATGAGAGGGGTTTGAGACTCAAACATGACTCACACAAACAAATATGAGACAATCAAACAACAAAATTATAGAATAAATGCGTGAAAGTGATGAAAGTGTACCTTTCCATCTTGTTTTGACCCACCAATGCTTTGTATTCCCTATTTAGACATATTCTCAAGTGGAAACATTGATCATCTTTGAGAGCAATCCATCACTAGAATTTCATGAAGGAACAAATTTGCACTCCCATTTATAGAGGTTGTGACAATTTCATTTTGAAATAACTGATGAAACTTGGTTGTAGACGACATTTCATTTTGAGGGGACCTATAATTTGAGGCCTAGATTTGATGAGATTAAAATGGATTTTTTTAACAATATCCCATGTTTTCATAGAAAGAAACAAGGATGTAGATTCCCTCTCAAAGGTTTGATTATTATTGGATGTAGGAGTATGGCACATTCAAGGGTCCATGACTGAGCGCCATAATTTTGAAAATTTTCATATTCCCTTTTATTTTATTTTTGTTGGAAAAAAATCCCTACATTTCATTTAGGGAAACTCTTTGTAGCTTTATGGTTTTTATTTTATCGGATATCCAATTGGTTTTTTGGATAGTGAAGTTTTTTTTTTTTGCACTAGTTTGAAGGATAAGTTGGAGAAGGATTTTGTATAAAATTTTCTATGGTATTCCCATTGGGGAAATATTTTTGGAATGTGATCATGCATCTACAAAATGTAATTTTGTTATATATAAGAAAATTATATTTTTATGGAAATTAATGTAATTATAAATAACAATAATTAATTTTTAACATTAATAAATCCTAATGAAAAAATTTGCATTGCAATGCGACACAAAATTAAATTTTCATCAAAATGCGACATAGTGAAAATTTTGATACTAATACAATGCCCAAATTGTCATTTTAATGTGCAAAACCAACACAAGATTGACTCATGTCCTCACATAATCCTCAATGTCGTCCTCATTTCCATCAACATGAATCATGTCACCTTTGTCATCATCATCCATGGCATTTTCATCATCATCGTCATCATCATGAATCTTCCATTGGATAATTCTCTTTGTATTGTTTTAATAAGTAAACTTGGAGAATTGAAAACAATTGAAAGTTTCAAATACCTCCTTTCCACACTTTAAATGAATCTTGATTGGTTCATAAATTAATCTTATATCTTTAAAAATAAATCAGCCTTACCTAACTAACTTAAATCCTCCCTCTAGGGAAGAATTAATCTATAGTTTATGTTACGATTGTGGGATAGGCATCCAAATAAATCTCCAAAATTATTTTTCATATGAAACATAGTTATCTTCCTAGGGATATTTTAATCCTTATATTAGATGTGATTTACTATTATAAGGGACACAATCTCATTTAATGGTCAACTCATAGGTCGAGACTGGTATTTTGACATATCCACCCATGTCTTTCAAGCTACATTGTCTCCCCTTACCATTGGAAACCATTAACCCCTTGTACATGAAAAGTGAAGAAGTATCTTAGTTTCCAAACTTTATTTTATCATTGGGTGGCTTTGATGGGATTGTGGAAGCACCCGAGCAAGATAGTTGTGTACTTCTTGGACTTTCCCCAAGAATACTTCACTATAATTATCCCTATAATACCTTCAGTTCCCCTCTTCGATGGAGTTCATCACCATTTATTGAGAGAACTTGGAATACCCGGTTATGACATAACTGGAGGATCACTATATCCCAAGGAACATGCTTTTAATTTGCAAAAATATCATGCTAAACCTTTACATCAAATCTTTACACCATGACATTGTGAAACAGGCGTGTAAACCAATTGTTGCACCATTTGAGCATAAATTTTGATATAGACACATTTACTTTAATTTTTATATTTTTGTATAAAACAAATGAGCTCTAACTTAATATTCCATCAATGAATAACCATGTATAATGATACTCTTAGTACATCTCTTTAGATTCAAAATATTGTAAATTTTCTTCGCAAATGAAAAAAAATTTCATGACGACCAATGAATATGCAATTAATTTCCCTATGCATATGTATATGGTTTGCAAGAAACTAGTGAGAAATCCCCAAATTTTAACCCTAATATAGTTAATCTTCATATTGATTCAAATTTCAAAGTATTTGCATTGGAATTCATATGCACAATGGATCCCAATCATGACATAACACACCCCAAGATCAATGTTTTATATCAAATTGTCATATGCCATTTTTTAATAAACTATGAAGCATTAGTGATGTGAATTTGTTGTAATTTCAAAGGTCTCGAGAACTCTAAACAATTTATTGTAATGGAACATCATTGACATGATGGAATCCCTATGGTTGGTGTAATTTTACCCCTTACTATTATTACAAACCTTGTAGGTCTTCTAAAGAACACACATAATCGTCCCTTCCTAAAAGTCCCATCTAGGAAAATATGCATTGCAATGCCCTAACCATCCAAAAATTCCTAAGAAGCTAGATTTTCCTTAGATTCATCATATTTTGAAAGTGTAAAAAGTGGTTAGGTCACTAGAGAGGAAAAACCTCTAAGAATAGAAGAATTATGAAAACCTTTCGATGATCAACAAATACCTTTCAAAGGAGTTGGTGATGTAGAACTCCAAAGCACACTATTCATGTGAGATTATCATCGAGGCTAGACAGAGACGAAGAGCGAAATCACTATCCGACCTCATGATGAAGACCAAACCGACACCAAATAAATTATGTGCATATACAAGACCAATACCAAGAGTGAGACTGCGTTAATGTGAGCAGATACAATACCAAGACCAAGACTGAGATTGAGTAGCGCATTTTTCATTTGGGCGCGAGTAGAGACCGAGTAGGGAATTTCTCATTCAGTCGCGAGCAGGGGAGGATCACAATGTCAAGGGTTAGTTGCTTCTAAACCAACAAACCCTTGTTATTCATTCATATTCAGATAAGTTTTGATAAATGCAATTGGCTATGGATTGAGTAACACGTTTTTCATTTGGCTGCAAGTAGAGACCGAGTAGGGCATATCCAAGACCAATACCAAGAGTGAGACCATGCTATTGTGAGAAGATACAATACCAAGACCAAGACTGATATTGAGTAACGCATTTTTCATTTGGGCGCGAGTAGGGCATTTCTCATTCAGTCGCGAGCAGGGGAGGATCACAATGTCAAGGGTTAGTTGCGTCTAAACCAGCAAACCCTTGTTATTCATTCATCTTCATATAAGTTTTGATAAATGCAATTAGTTATGGATTTAGTAGCGCATTTTTCATTTGGGCTCGAGTAGAGACCGAGTAGGGTTCTCATTCAGCCGCGATCAGGGGAGGATCACGATGTCAAGGGTTAGTTTCTTCTAAACCAGAAAAACCCTTTTTATTCATTCATCTTTAGATATTTTTTTATAAATGCAATTAGCTATGGATTGAGTAGAGCATTTGCCATTTGGGCGCGAGTAGAGATTGAGTAGGGCATTTCTCATTCAGCCGCGAGCAGGGTAGGATCACAATTTCAAGGGTTAGTTGCTTCTAAACTAGCAAACCCTTGTTATTCATTCATCTTCAGATAAGTTTTGATAAATGTAATTAGTTATTGGATCGTTGAGGTTTTCCATGGTTCTTAGTGTTGCTATTGTTGGATTTATATCCAAATTATTGCGTATGCTTAATGATAACCTTCTCTTGCTTCTATAGTAGTCTCATGGTCTGCAAAATGTAAGGGATATATCTACATGCAAATTTTTTGAATGTAAACATCTATGTAAAGAGATCTCAAGCTAAAATTGTTGCTACAACATTTATCTATTTTCTTCTACAAGAAAAGGGTTTTTCAAATAAACAACCAAATGAAATGCCCTACATACAGTTCTTTAAAGACAAAGAAAATAGATACATTACATATACAAAAGCTATAAGGATTTGATAAACCCAATCTAGTTATCCTTCAATAAAAGTTTGAATCAAAATTGATGTGCTTTCCCTCTTAATAGTGGATAATGATAGTAGTTAGCCCATGCTCACTAAATCATCCCCACCTTGAAGTTCGAACATTGGAACATTGTCCAACCTATAACCATGGTACAATGTTGTTCTTGACATTTCCTTCGAAAATGAAAGGGGCATTCACAAAAATATAATCCATCTAAGTCCTCCAATGGAAGTGATTGCCTCAGGATAGCACCTACTACATGCATGTATGATCCTAATTAACCATGAAATAGGTGAACTAGATTTTAAAAGAATTATGGAAGTTGATATTTTAGAGTGAAGATCGGGATTGTTATTTCTACAGAGTCAAATTTATCAAATATATTTAAAATGTCTCACATGATCTCCGAGAGGAGATCTTGATATTGTTTGAGAATTTTCTCTCTTAATAGCTAAGAAAATCAAGCATCTATTTGACTTCCCCCTATAGCACCTGCAATTTAGGTTTATGCATCAAGATACACAAAAAATCTGAAATAAGATACAGATTTTCATTTAATAGAGCATATGCAAAGCTCCTAGATACATGTCTACATGGGACTGGCTATTGCAATTATCACAACACTTTTTCCCCTCTATTGTATTTTTAATATGCACTTTGGAACAATTTTTACAATAGGCCTTCCTACATGCCTCCATCCATACATAGCTCAATGTGACAACTTGATCTACATCTAAAAATTAAATAATTTAAAATATACACACCATCAATGTTCCACTCCCAATCAGTACAAGATATTGGTAAGATGAAGAGAAGGACTTCAACAAGCTGTTTGGAAAAAATTTATTTTTTATGTTGGACTTGACTTTATGGCCCCCTGCGTGTAATTCACAACACTCAAAACACTCAAGATAACCCAACGGATTGTGATTTGGACAACTTACCAAGAAAATGTATCATTTGATATATATTGAGATGCCTTGGCAATGCACACAATCAATAAATACCAAGGAGATTAGATTACATATTTTTTTTAGAAATACTTCTTATATTTATGAGGTCATATTTGAAATCAAACCCACACAGGTATTTGAACCCGATCGCCTCGCTTTCTTATAGATTAAATCTTAATATAGTGTCTCTCCAAGATTCTTCCTCAAGGTTTTATATTTGATCATAAGTCCAATATTCCTCCTCAAGGTTTGTACCCCCACTATTTGGGGACTAAACCCTATATGACATAAAATAAAAATAAAATATTAAATTAGGCTCACTAAATGCCAAAGTGAGCCAAAAGGATGACGTCATGCCCCAACTAACCCCAACAATGATTGTCCCTCAGCGTCCTCCTTTTTACGAATGTAGGATCTCATCTTCAAGGATGACATCATGGATCTTGAGACCAAGAGAAGGGGTTTGTGCTAACAAATAAGTCCAAGAGAGAAAATGAGGTGTACTAATCATGTTGTGACAACCCTTTACAAAACACAATCACCTCTAGGCCCTGTGTCCCAATAGGTTTATCCCCAGAATCCAAAAACACCAAACCATGGGCATAAATACCTACAATATGGGTAAGATTCTCCTATCGAATGGGCAATCAACAATGCCATTAAGCCATCTCTCATGGAAATAAAACCAGGGGGACCTTCCATATCCTAATTTGGGGTATTTAACCACCAAAAATCAATACAAAAGCTTCTACTTGGCCTTTACATAAAATATTTATGCCCTTCTCTTTGGTATACCCATCTGGGAATGTTGCAGATACTCTGAGGTGCAACAAAGTGTAAAGAAGGCATGATTGATGACATCACTTTGATACATATTTACAACCTTCACATACTTTATCAAGTCTATTTTTTACATGGAAGGAGTTTCTAGCCACAACACTTCTTAAACAACTTCAACATATTGAATGGCCAATTTGTGCTATTTGGGACACGAATTGGTGAGTTTAGGAGCATGTTTACACATACCTATAGTAGGGAAGGAATACCATATGCTTCTCACCTTCAACTATCATGAATGTGGGGGTTGAAGAGTCCTATAAGATCCCTACCTATAATCCCATCCACCCTCTCCAAGATCGACGGATGAGGAAGGGAAACCCTTAAGGGGCCAAGTTAGACTTGTAGGTATCTCACCTTCCACTTCATTGATATGCTTACCTCTATTTTTCTTCCATTGCGATATCATCCAGTTTGGACCTTCCTTATATGGTGATGATAAAAACTCACAGTTATTGTACGGAACACATCTGGACAATATTCCTTGAGATGGAATGGATCCAATTATTCATCAATTTCAAATACTAATTAAATCAACATCAAAGATGAATTGCATTTGTTAAAGGTGCATGGGTTTAATAAGATCTAGAGTATTGAAGTTGAAAAGTCAAAGGATACACACAATATTACATTTCTTGATGTTGAATTATATGTCATTGATATGCCCTTATTTGAATTTTAGCTAACTATATATCTTATTTGATTGACTGAAGGTAGAAATAAATAGGTACATGTTGGATACTTCTTCATCGAGTGAGGGAAGCTCAGGACAAACAGAAGGAAATGTGTCTACATCTAGTAGATCTGATAGGTGAAGAACGACCAGAGGTGAAAAGGTCAAAAGAAAATTCCGTAGATGTATAGAATTTTTTCTTGCCGAAGGAGGATCATGCCTCTACGATGATGAGAGCATAGGAGACATCGAGGTGCCACTCATGTATCATCATTTGGTGAAACAAAGGGTACCTAAGGAATTGCCTCCATTGAACACTGACTTCAGTGTCAACAATAGGATGTATTGCATTGCACCATCTTCACTACATGGCCTGGGGCTATTTTCCATGGATGGAATAACTGTAAAATACAATATAGTGATTGAATTGATGGACTATATCGGACCATTTATGACTACAACGATTGGATTGTGTTGGTCCGGTACATGTGAAGTATGCGGAGATATGCACTCCCCGCCAATTATATACATGTAAAAGACAACCATAAAAATAAGGGGGAGACTATCTATATTGATGGAAGGCCTAAAGCTTCTGGAAATATCGCAGGGTTTATAAATAGCATACGACCTGGAACAACAAACAAGAAACCAAATTTCCTATTTGAGGTAGGCAAAGGAAATCGTGTAGTTGTGTGCACAATAAAAAAATAGATCTCAGGGAAGAGTTACTAGTGGATTACCATTTGAATTGAGTAGATACATCGAATAATATTATGCGGGTACTTATGCAACACCTATTTAAGCAACATATACTTATTGCTTTATATGTTTTTTTCTTAAATAATTTATTAAATATTTAGTGGTTCTAATTTCATTGTATTGTGGCAGGCTGATCGTGGGAAAGGAATTGCCTTGGAAGAAGTAAACAATTAACAATTTTTTTTTCATTTAACATGGATTTTATTATTTGTCTATATAATTTTATATTTGTGGCGATAATTGTTTTTGTTATCTTTACTAATTTTTTATATATTTCGTGGTTGTAATTGTGTTATAACGTGAAAAGATGATTGAGGAAAAGAAATAGCCTCAAAACCAGTAAACAATCAACAATTTTAATTTACATTTACTATGAAATTTATTATTAGTTTGTATAATTTTACTTGTCTGGCAATAATTTTTTTTTATCTTCAACAATTTTTTAAATATTTCGCGGTTCTAATTATATTATAATGTGACAGGATGATCAAGGAAAAGTGCGAGCCGTAGAACATGTAAACCAGTGACAATTTCGACTTACATTTACCATGAATTATATTTATTTTTTTTTCCTTGGAAAAAGTCGTAATTTTATTTCAAAAAGATGAACAAAATTACATTCTGCACATGTATTAGAATCACAAAGATTCCTACATTGTCTCAAATATACTGTCCCAGAAGTCTGATATGTCTAGTGACCCATACAAACCCAATATACTGTTGGCTGTTCATACAGCACTCTTATAGATAACTATAACTGTCTCAAATAGTTCCATCAAACAGAAAATAAAGCCAGACCAAATAGTCCATATGTTGCTAAACAAAAACAAAAACAGAACTGATGTTAAATCAGGTCAACAGGAGCAGATCATGCTCCATCCGGTCCTCCGTAGCCTCATGGAAAGGCCGATGGTAATAACTGTATGTGCCAGCAGAAGAATGTATAGTAATCCGCCATGTACCGAAAGTCATATGTTGCTGCGACGCTTCTTTGGAAAGAAGATCGGCCATGCCATTTCTCTCCCTGTAAACATGTGTAAATGTAATATGATTAAAAGTCTGCTTTAACCGTAAAACATCTTCCAGTACAGGTAAGAGTACCATCACATTACATTGTGTATGCTCATTGGCCCAATCAATAACTATCAATGAGTCTCCAAATATCTGTAGTGAAAGACATCCCTGTTCAAGTGCAAATAACATCAACAGCCTAAGTGACATAATTTCAGCATAGTTATTTGTACCGCTCCCCAAACCTGCCACGATGTGAAAATAATGGGACTCAGATTTGTATAGTACGCCCCCCCCACCACATACCAATTGATGATCAAGTGATGCACCATCGAAGTATGCCCACGGTATTGTTTTATCAATCAATTCCTTGGTCACAGGTTGATTTCTAATCGCTTGGGGTGTTGTCTTGTAGTGTAATATAACAGCCACAGCATGTGCCACTACTTGCTCCATCGGGATCCTACAGTCCTGAAAAATTATCTTGTTTCGGGTGATCCATATGCCCCAGGCGAAAATACATGGGGCTGCACAGATGGAAGAGGTCTTTTGATCTGACCACCAACAATAAAACGCTTCAGGAACATTCTCTCCCCACCATCTCACATTTAGACCCAGATATCTGCAGATATTTGTCCAAACAGCCTATGTAAACCGACAGTGAACAAAAAGGTGAGAGATGGTCTCTTCCGCATCCCTACAGAGTGGACAGAAACCCAGTCCCTGTATGAATCGTTTCTTTAGGATGTCCCAGGTAGGTGCCTTATATTCCAATATCGCCCAGAATAGTAGTTTTGCTTTACCCGGGCATTTAAACTTCCACAGACATCTCCACCACCACACCAATGCCCTGTTAAGCACTTCCACATTTAACTGAATATATCCATGTTTTGGTGTGTATATCCCAGAGGGATGGTGATCCCAGAGAAGTTCATCAGGCCTATTTGTCAGGCGAATATTTGTGTATCTTAAGATTCGAATATAATCCTCCCATTCTCCGCACATGTCATCAGGAACCTCAAGACGCTGAGCAGAGGTCCACCCCTGATGCCATAAAGTGGATGATCCCGGTTGTGCAATATCAGCCAGAAAATGGCAGCCTCTAGCTGCCAGATAAGTCCTTAATGCCACAGGAAGGACATGTCTCCCCCTACATCCTACCCAAGGATCCTGTCCGATACGAAGTAAATGCCCATTTCCGATTCGCCAAACTAACCCAGATCCAACCAGATGAAAATGCTATACCACCGCTTTCCAAACCACAGAGCAATTTGCCCGCGACTTATTGCCCTGCCTAATCCAATCAAGAAGAGTTAAAGGAGCAATGTATTTATGATATACCACGCAAGTCCAGAGGCTCCGTGTATGGATAATACGCCATGCCACCTTGGCCCCCAATGCTTTAGCAAATAGAAAAATATTCTTTAAGCCCCATCCTCCCAATGCTTTGGGGACCGCAATCATTTCCCATCTAACCCACACCAATGCACGATTATCACCCTTACCCTTCCAAAGAATGGCAAAACACAATCGACGAATCTGCTCCAAGACTCCTTTGGGAATCCAAGCAAGTGACATCCAATACACCGGAATTGCTTCCAAAACCGATTTAACCAAAACCAGTCTCCCTGCCCTCGAGAGCCATTTATGACTCCAACCATGTAGTCGTTGTTCTAGTTTAGCAATTAACCAGTGCCAATCAGCCTTCAAATATGCATTGGGTTTCAAGTGAAATCCAAGGTACTTTAATCCATCATCGATATCCATAGTCCTGTAAGGTAGTCTGCTGGCCATTCTGTGAATCTCCTATTCGTTTAGATGCGAGCATGTGATTGTTGATTTATCAATATTCACTAAAATACCCGCTGCATCTTGCAGTAGATTGAGACCTTCCACCACCTTATCAATCTCCTGTCGCGAGCCATCACAAAATATTAGAATATCATCAACGAATAGGAGATGTGTGATATACAATACCTGAGAGATGGATATGCCACAAAAGGATCCATCATCTTTTGCCTTCAGAATAAATCGACTGAGGCCTTCATCAACAAGGAGAAACAATAGCGGTGAAAGTGGACAACCTTGTCGTAGCCCCCTGCCAGCATGGAAGAATGGACTAGCTGAACCATTGATCAGAACAGCAAAGCTCACCGTGGTGATGCAGGCCATGATCCATCGTATAAATTCATAGCAAAAGCCTAGGTGTGTTAGCAGCATCCGGATATAGAGCCAGCTAACCCTATCAAATGCTTTAGAGAGGTCAATCTTAATCACTGCACCCTTCTGCTTCTGTATCTTCATAGTGTGTATACCTTCCTATGCAACCCCAATGGCCTCATGAATTTGATGACCTTCTAAGAACCCAAATTGTTCACATGATATATGCTGAGACAGAATATTCTTGAGTCTCCTCGCCATCACCTTAGAAATGATCTTATAAATGCAGTTGCAAAGTGAAATCGGTCTGAATTCATCAAAACTTTCAGGCTTGTCTGATTTAGGAATGAGAGCAATAAAGGTCGAGTTAAATGGACCATGTACAAACCCAGCCTTTCTAGATTCTTCCACCACATCCAATAATTCCTCCCCGAATAAGTCATAGAAGCCCAAGAAAAATTCGATAGGCCAGCGATCGGGCCCCGGACTTTTATCTTTCTGGAAGGATTGAATAACCTGCGAGAGTTCAATCGGCAGCACCTCTGCCATCAACATTTTGTTCTCTTCCTCCCCCACAAAACGTGGGAAGAGTTGAGCCATCCTGATAACTTCAGCTATAGAGGCCCCAGGTTGTGCGGTGAATAAATCTCCGAAGTGTCGAACACCCATCTCATCCAAACCATCAAAACTGGAGACCTGTTCCCCTTCAGTAGAAGATAATTCCCAAATAGAGTTAGTGAATTTTCTCCCCTTTGCATATGCTTGAAAAAATTTGGTGTTCTCATCCCCACACTGTAACCATATCACCCTGCTCTTCAATCTCCACATCTCTTCACGCTCACACAGTAACACATTCCTGCATCTTTCCCATTCCATCATCTCACCTTTCTGCATTTCATCCAGATAACCCAAACCCTGACAAAGGAGAAGTCGATCAATATTTATCTCAGCAGCCCTCAGATTCTGATCATCTTTCACCCTTTTTTCATGAGCCCAGAGAATAGTGGCCTCTTTAATACGCTTGAGATTGAGTTGAAAGTGTGCGCCAGCATGCTCCTGTGACTCCATAGTTCGATGAACCCACTGATTCTGTACCATTTTAAGAAAATCCTCCTCCTTCAACCAGCTAGGGTTGAACTTGAATGGACTAGGGGGTTTGTCTCTACCACCTCTTAACTCTAGGAGGATGGGGCAGTGGTCTGAAACCCCCCCTGACCCAACCCATTGCTTGACTACATCAACCCCCAGAGCCAACACATCAGCCACCAGAAACCTATCCAGTCGTTTAGCCACCCTTTGATCCCCTGTTCTCTTATTCCTCCAAGTAGGGGTTAACTTGGTTGGTAGGATGTCAAGTAAATCCTTCCTGGCGAAGGCTTGAATGTAATAGTTAGCTAAAGGATCCAGAGCAGCCCGAGGCCCCCAAACTTCAGAAGACCCCAGAGAAAGGTTGAGATCCCCACCCAGTATCACATCTCTTCCGGCAAATAGATCCATACTTAGCAAGGAGTCCCAGAATCCAGCCCTATTTAAATAGGGTCCATAGATATTGAGAATCGTGATCTTCCTACCAATCGCAGCATCCCAAACTTCCAACCCGATACCAGAATGGATGCCCCAAGAACAATCATATCTGCAACTCTTCACCTTCCACCCCGTGGCCAGCCCTCCAGAGCGTCCACGAGCGTCCACTCCCACGAACTTCCAACCAGGTAGCAGATTTTCCAATACCCAAACAATCTCCACACTGCCACCCAATGTCTCTTGCAACAATAAAATATCAAGTTGATTTAAATCCACCAACCTCCGAAGTGACGATTTTTTAATGGGGCTCGCCAACCCACGACATTTGAATGACAGTATTTTCATATTAAACCCCCTTCCAGGGATTTCGCTGCTCTAAGTGCCCATTCAATAGAGGATTGTGTACCCATTACCAAATCAACTTTTGCCCGGTCTTGTGCTTTTGACAGATGAGATTTACGTCCCCGACCTCTCCCCCCAGCACTGGCAGCCAGATCAGGAAGTCCCTTACCCCCCGATCCATCAGCAGAGATCACCCTATTTCTAAGAGCATATCAGATACTATGTCCCGCAGAACTGGGAGAGGGTTTAGTGGATACAATAGACGGTGTGTAGACACTATCCGCCTCAGGTAACAGACAAGAAGCTACAGGGCATAGTAAAACAGGGCTGACGGGAGGATGAGACCCAAGACTAACCCCCCCAATTCATTAGAGACAGCAAATAAAGAGACAGTAGAAGAAATATCGTGAGACATACCCGGGGGATTCGAGGATGAACCCCGACGAAAAATTGACTGCTCTTGTATCTTTCTGGAGGCTGCGCGAGTCAGAGGTGTCGTGGTGCCCATTGTAGTCTCCATTACTACCGGCTCCCTGCTCCCATTGTCCAATCCCTCGTTCACCTTTGATGCCATAAGTGGCCCGGATCCGGGCATCCCACATGGTGCAACCGGTACCACCGATACCTGGTCTGCCCCTATGTCAATAGTAGTCGCCTTGCCATCAACCCCCACCACCTGTGGGTTCCCTTTCAACGCTGGATCAGAGAAATCAGCTGCTGCAGGAACAACCAAAGGTCGGCTACTCCTGAACGGTAACGGGCAACAATCTACCAGGTGTCCATGAGCGTGGCAGCGGTGGCACCGAAACGGCACCCCCACGTAGTCCAGGATTTGTGTGAAGTCCCCATCCTTCGTTTGAATAATGATCTCAGCCGATAGCCCCAATCGAAGATCGATTTTGACCAAAATCTTTGCCACAGTAAATATGCCTGTCTCAATATGGGAAAAATCAGAACACACATAGTCGCCAAGGAAATTGCCAATCGCGGCAAAACGTGTTTCATTCCAGAGATGCATGGGGAGCCCAGGTAGCTTCACCCATATTGGTTCTCTGTCAATTTTTTCCGTTTTAGAGTCGAAGAAAGGTGACCATCGTTTCAGCACAATGGGGACGCCCAACATCGACCAATGGCGGCCTAAAACAGCATCAACCTCCCCAAAATTCGACAAGATGAATGAGAACCAACCTTTAGTCAATACTCTGATCTCAGGTGCAGTAGAAACCAAATCCCTCCAATGCTCGACCGCCCAACGCTGGAGGAAACCACGACCGAGCCTCTTGCCACGAACATGGCCAACCACTGCGATGTGTGAGAAGTCCTCCGCTTCCTCCATCGATACATCCACGCCCAACACAAGCTTATCCTTCCTCTTCCGTTCCTTTACCTTTTTGGCAGTATTATTGTGTGATGCAGCCTTTGCAGAAACCCCTGCTCTTGGAGTTAGCAAGGATTCATCATCAGGGAGAATTTCTCCAACCCCAGGAACCGCCGCTGTATGTCCACTGGATGAGAAACCCTGTCCACCGCTACCCTGACCCCGGTCCTCAGCTTCACGATATTCCACCGACCTTAACAAATTTCCAACGAAAAAAGACAATCCGCCACCCTGTTCTGTCCGCCGTTTGTCATCCCCAGCCAGGGTTTTGAGCCTCTCCACACGCAAGGCGTCCGAGCAAATGGGAAAGTTAGTGTATGTCCCCAGTTGGGGTTGTAGTGTCCGCCCCAGAAGACCAGCCAAGTCGGGCCTGTCCCCAAATCCAACTGATGACCGAAATGTCTCCAATTCGGCCTCTAATCCCTCCATCCCTAGAGAGATGACCGACAAATTTTCACTGGCAGATGTCGGTAGGGTTTTGTGATGCCCATCCAATTCCATCGCTTCCCCGGGCCCAGAGTGAGCCCCTATCCCCCCACTGTACAAGAATGGTTCAGACGTTGCCCCCGACCCATACTCAGTTGTATTGATAGCACCAAAATCAAAAATCCCCCTCGCACAGTCACCATCCGAGGTGTAGTCCACCTCCTGCACATATCCACTCGCCATTCCGCCCCAGATGAGCCCTCACGACAGCCAATGCCGAACCTCAACCGCACAATCAGCAGTAATATGACAGTATGGAGACCCCAGATAGGGCCCGAGCCCCTATCCACCGACGCGAAAGGCACTGCAACCAGGATCTCCGCGTAACCCCAGCTCCCGTCACGCGACCACAGGGTTCAAGAAACACTTTCCAACCCCGTCAAATGCCACACCTCTGCTTGAATCTCAAAAATTATGCTGGGCCAGCCGAGCCACCGGAAAGTTGAGTCCTCTAGTGTTCAGATGCCCATATCCCAGTCCGCCATCGCCCATACGCTGCTCACTCGACCTCAAAATACCAGGGTTTCTTGGAGCCCTCGTTCTTGGACCAATTCCCTCTGCCATGAATTATATTATTTGGTTATATAATCTTATTTCTATGCCAATCAGTTATATTAAATTTTTAGAAAACTGAAATAACACTTCTTTTGTTGAAATATGTAGTTTGCGGGCCATGATGCCCATGATTCGCTTGTCAAATCGGATTTGTACTCATCCGTCGACCCAAAGGTACTAATATATAAAAATATCAATAAAGCCAACATGGAACTTGATCACTTGTTAGACATTGTAGATAAAGCTCCTGAAATCGAGGAAAGGATCTTTCAACTTATGACACAAATTAACACATATAAGGTAATAACCATAATTTAAAGTGATATTATTATTTTGAATAACAATTATGATATTTTCTTTTTAATTTTACGTTATCTAAATGAAGAAACATTTTCCTTTCTTATACAGATATTTTTGTAACCTGTGGATCACGACATGCATGGTCTCTGTAGTAGTGGGGCTACGCAAATGTCATAGATTTCGGACACATGAACTTGTATACCTTCCAGTCTATTCATTTCTCCACCTTCCACACCTGTAGTGGGTAGCCATGACACGAACCCCCAAGGAGCCACACAACCAAGAACTGGAGGTGCTAACAGAGATGAGGCTGATTATTTGGCTGATTATATGGTTTCATTTCCTGGAGCGAGACGTGTTACCTCCATGGGAACCCTTCCGGGGACATTTAAGGTTAAGGATGAAGGACTTCCATTAAAGCAAGTAAAATTTCTAGGTAATTTTTAATATTTTACCTGTTTCATGATGTCCATCTCAAACATAAATCATCTAGATTATTATTTTTAAATTAATGATGATATGTTTCTTGTGTGTAGGAAACAATGATTTTTATAGGCACTCGGATACCAAGGCGTTGTTGATTTTTGGGCCCACCATACGTACGAGGTGGAATTCACGGAATTCCAAACTCAAAAAAAAAATTTGGATTATCTGGAAGGTCTCTTTGGGGTAGACACATTTAATAGAGACGCGATCAACTCCACAGCTGGCCAACATTTAAAATATACATGCAACACTTATAGGGTTCACTTGGAGAAGAACCCTAGGTACGAGCGGCCTCTCATGATTCCAAATAGGTAGTGGAAGGCACTGACTGAGGATGCAAAAGAGAAGAAATTAAGAAAAGAAGGAAAGAGACCACTTGGTCCCACAAGGTAAATTACATCTTGAATTCATTACCTTCAATTTTATTTAGATCTAAAAAAAAGTGTGGTGCATAACATACTCAAAAATTTTGATGATAGGTTGCTTGACAATTCGAAGGAAACAAAAGCAAGGATTTCCAAACATGGACAGCACAAGCTAGGCCAGGGCGGCTACTTGAATTTGCAATCACAAATTATAATTACCCAAATACCTTAACAATATCATGTGTATTGCCTTGCAACTTTTGGGTAATTGCAGCCAATAACATAAAAAAATGCATACTCTTATGCAATGCAGGGTGACGACTTCAGAACTGCAACCATAGAGGAAGACCTCAAGCTTGGTTACAGTTTCGACTGTAAATTTGTTGTTGAACAATGGAAAATATTGGGGCATATCCCAAGATCCAATGTGGAAGATAAGGTAAATAAAAATCAATCCACATTAACCTTTCATTACTTATAAAAAAAACATTCATGTTTGACATTGTCGATATAAAATTTAAAGTGTTACATCTTGGTTTTAATCGGGGAAGCAACACTATGAACGATCCCGTAAGTAGTGCAGAGCAGTGCATTGATAGTGGAGTGCCTCCAGAAGACGCTTCTCCCGTGCAACCCCACAATGGTGCTACATTGACTGAGTTCCATGATGGTAATATGGCTGGAACTTAATCATATACTATATAATTTTGTAGTTATTGATTTTGTACTCTTTTTTTTAACTTTTACATCTAGCATTGTGTCCTTAAAAAGTTTGTGGTTTCAATGGCAGAGAATGTTGTAATCGAGGGTCCTACAATTGAAGAGGAGCATAGGGAAACGATTGCAATGATGTCGACTAGTGCAACAGGTAAATAATTACATCGTAGAGGTTTTTTTAACATTACTGAACTAATTCATTGATATTTAAAAACTGGCCTTGTAAATTTAACATTTTTTGTTTTTCTAGGTGATGTCCTGTCACAACGGCTTCCACGCAACGAGTATCATACCAGGCGTACATTGCGTCAGAGGCCGTAAGCAGAAAAAACTTCTGAAGAGAACTCAGAAAATCAAGACAACATTGAAGATGATGAATTACTTAAGAAGTATAGGAAGAACACTAAGAATTTTTTATGAAGTATGATATTATTATAATTAGATAGATAGATGTACTGTACTTGGAACATATTTTGGATGATATACCTCATTTATAAAAACTAGTTTTTTTCTTCATTTTCCTTTGAATGAATTCCTGCATACTTTTTGTTGCATTCCCTTTGAATGAGTTATTGCATACTTTTTGTACTGATTAAGGTAAAATATGAAATATAGATGGTTAGTACTTAATTATATTAAAAGAAAAAGGAAATCAAACAACTTTGTACCTTATTTTATCTCAACGTTCTTGCTTAGCTTTACAATTACATTTTATCAATTTTGTATCTATTTAATGCATATTTTCTAGTAGAATATAGATTGGGTATTGGGGAATGTTAAGTTTAAACTAATTTGACTATCAAGATCACTGAAAGAAACATAATCACAAGATAGACAAAGATTTTACCCTGGGAAACCCTCATGGGGTAGAAAACCCAGCAAAGCTTTCCTCAATAAGATGATCAACCAAAATGCAAGATGTGCTCCAAGACTTGACCTCCTTCTCTACCTCCTATGCAGACCTCTCAAACACAAGTGTGCCACTTTCTGAGCTCAGCAAGTGTGTCAAATGAGGAGCTCTCCTCCTCTACTTATACTAGTCCCTGAATGACCAAAATCCCTAATGGGGCCGACCTCTCCTAGTGAAGTCTAATAACCCCTAAATTATAAACTCAGGGCCGACCCCCACATGGTGGGTCTAATAACCCTGGTTACCACAATTCATCAGAGGAATAAGCATCTCCGGATACATAATAGAATTGCCTCGGAGGAATGAATCATCTCTGGAATAATAAATTACAAATTATAATATTCTTAGAAGTTACAATATTCAACACTCCCCCTTAATGAGAAGGATATTATAACAACATCTGCAGGAGAAAGGAGTCATCGACTGCATCATACATGATACATATATAAATCATCAGAAGCTTTCTTCAATACATCATCACCAGTTACTGTAACATCAACATCATCGTCATTGTCATCACACGATCATTAGCATCATCATCACACGATCATTAGCTTCGTCATCACACGATCATCGTCATCGTCATCACACGATCATCAACATCGTCATCACACGATCATCAGCATCGTCATCACACGATCATCAGCTTCGTCATCACACAGTCATCGTCATCGTCATCACACGATCATCAGCATCGTCATCACACGATCATCAGCATCGTCATCACACGATCATTTGGGAGAGAGAGAGAAATATAATTTCACCTTGTGAAAGATGTTCTATTCAGGCTAGCTCTGATACCATGTTAAGTTTAAACTAATTTGACTAGCAAGATCACTGAAAGAAACATAATCACAAGATAGACAAATATTTTACCCTGGGAAACCCTCATGGGGTAGAAAACCCAGCAAAGCTTTCCTCAATAAGATGATCAACCAAAATACAAGATGTGCTCCAAGACTTGAACTCCTTCTCTACCTCCTATGCAGACCTCTCAAACACAAGTGCACCACTTTCTGAGCTGAGCAAGTGTGTCAAATGAGGAGCTCTCCTCCTCTACTTATACTAGTCCCCGACTGACCAAAATCCCTAATGGGGCCGACCTGTCACGTCCCCATTTTGACCCCCTTCGCATTAAATTGTAAATGATGTAAATATTGTTACTTAATCATGGTGAGGATCTCAAGTCCAAGGCCCCACCATTGATTTAGCATTTTATGTATCGGCAATTAAAAATAGATGCCTATGGTTCTTGTGCTAGATAGGCACGATGTAAATTAAGACATCATGTAAATACGAATTTTAATGAAAAACCCACAACTAGCTATGCAATGCAACAAAGAGATGGAGGCATGATTCTACAAGGAATAGGGAGGAAAATTATTCAAACCCTTGAGCCAATGGTGTTAATCCATGTGTCAATGAGAAAACCCATAAACCACCAACTACCCATTTTGGGTTATGGACCCAATCATTTAATTCTTCCAGAAATTGGTTGAGGCAGTTAATGCCTTGGGAATGAAGAGGTATGGCAGCCAATTTCGTGCATGGGCAAGCCATCAACCTGGGAATTCATATTTTTGCTTCTTGGGCAAGAAAACACCCACGAAATGGTGCCCAAAGCCATTCTGAACCCATAGTCTTTCCTCTCTCACGCAGTCTGAACTACTGGGTCTTTCCCCGTCACATTTTTCACCATTTTCCATGCATGGGAGATCGTTTTTGCATTGTAAAATAGCTGGGAGAGGAGGGCCATGATTTGGGACTGTGATGGAGGTCGTTTTTGCCCCAAAATGCCCATGGACGTTTTTCTAAAAACGATTTCTGCTCTCCGGGGTTGTTCCCCAATTGCCATTTCGTTTTTGGGCTTTCCCACATTTTTCTGAATTGGTAGAAACCTCCTGCTTGGGCATCCCACTGAAGAAACGTTTTTCCTCATGCCCAACAATTGTGGTTTTGCTGTTATGTGCATCCTTGTTTTGGTTTGAATCTGTGAGCAAAAGATTTGGAGTGGTAGTGGACAGAATTGGCTTGATAAACCTAGTGGGAAGAATAACCTCTCAAGAAGATCAAGAGGGCTCGCTACTCTTCTATGCACACCTGGGACACTCTAGAATTGGAAGGTATGGCCTGAGGGACTGTGAATTGGTGAAGGGAATACTTCCTTGAGTGGGGTGTGTAGGCATTGTGGGTGCCAAGATAAATAGATCTTGTAGAGGTATCCATAGCTCTGTGGTTGAGCTCACTAGCTTAGTAATTCTTCCTTTCCATTCCCTAGCAGCCTAATAAACCCAATTGTGGATTGGCTTGGCTCATCTTGGTGTATGCTTGGCTATGTGTGAGTCTGATGTTCCCTGGTTCCTTGTAGAAATCATGCCCAGCTCGGGGGTGGCATTTGTATCAAGAGGTTGATAAGCACAACTGGCCTATGGTTGGGTGGAACGTTGCAGATGCATAGCTGGTTGCTTGGGACTACTTTGCTATAAGATAAGTATTCTCTTGTATTAACTTTGCATTTATTTATTTGATGAATATCGTGAATGTATGATGGATGTGTTATTGATATTATTCCGCTGTGTTTTTCTTATAGTTATACATTCCATATGTCCTTTTATATTATGTGAATGCTTATTTAAAAGTTCATGGGGCTAGATGCCCGGTTTTAGCATCACGATCCTCTCCATTGCACTGGTATGATGGGAGGGGACGTGACACGACCTCTCCTAGTGAAGTCTAATAACCCCTAAATTATAAACTCAGGGCCGACCTCCACATGGTGGGTCTAATAACCCTGGTTACCACACTTCATCGGAGGAATAAGCATCTTCGGATACATAATAGATTTGCCTCGGAGGAATGAATCATCTCCGGAATAATAAAGTACAAATTATAATATTCTTAGAAGTTACAATATTCAACAGGGAATTGAGAGAGATGTGAGGGGGGGGGAAGGCCATAAGAGATTCCACCTTCATGTGGTTGGCCCTGTTCAGTACAGATTAATTTATTGGAGTCGTTTAATCTTGGAGCAAACCTCCCTCGATCAAACGGAGCAGCATTAAAGTCAATGTTGAATTCGTTGTTGCTCTGGATCGAGGGAGGTTTGCTCCAGTATTAGATGGCTCCAATAAATCATTCTCGAAACAAAGAGGAGATTATTCACAAGTGTTAGTTATTTATTTATCTATCAGTTTTTTAGTTTGTTATCATCGAGTAAATCCATGTTTGAATCCAGGATGATGAGGGGCTAGTCTAAAAAGAAGGCTCGGAAGTTGAAGGGAAGCATTGTAAAGGTATGTTGACATTCTCATAAATATGAATCTTAGACTAGTAAATAATCGTACAAATATGACTTGTATTAATTTTGTATATATTTATGGAGGTCGAATGATTTGGCACTGCAGGTACTAGACAAACATAACGATGGATGACCTGTGATGAGGGGAGGTATGTTGTTTCCAATTTCATTCCAAATTATGTTCATGTTATGTATTTCATGCCATATTATGTTCATGTTATGTATTTCATTCCAGATTATGTTCATGTTACTCTGAATTTCACAACTCATATACAGTTCCACGCCCATGAAAGTAGAAGTGTTTTTCCCCAAAATCAAATATGTAGCGGGCATAGATAATTTGAAACCAGTCTATAAGGCTAGTCATCCAAAATGAACCTATTATTACTTCTTGAAAACCTCCAATATGTTTTATTGAACTTATGTAAGTAAGCTAGAAGTGAAATAAATGACTCATCAAGACCTAATGGTATCTAATGTTAAAATTATGGTTAGGTTAGGATTTGAAGGAGAAAATAGTACAGCGGTAGTAGTAAATTTAACAAGACAAATTTAAACATAATTTTCATCTTTTTCAACTTTAACACTCCCTAATGATCATTGTGTTAAAGTTAAGGTTTCATCTTTCAAATGTGATAACATTTCCTTAGGTGATCTCTAAGAGGAGTCCCCTAAACTACATGATCAGATCAAGTTCACATATGCTCCTACATTAGAAATGACCTAAACAATAATTGTATTATATCCATTTGTGACCTTTATTAAACCACCATGGTTAGAATTGAGCTCACAACCTATCTCCTCCCTCTTGTGCATGATCCATACCTCATCATATCTGATAATTTGAGGTCCAAATGTGTCTAGAGGTGCTTCTTTTATGCCCAAGATTGCATTTATGCCTAGAAGGATACGTTGCGCTAATTGAGAAAGGATGGGAATGATTGGAAGGCTTTTACACTAAACAACACTTGAGATGATAGTTGAGTCTCCTACCACCACTATCATCCAAATCCATTTGTCCTTTAGAATTAGTAGGCCCATAATTTGTACAATGCTAAGGATTTTGCTTCAATATTTATTGAAATCTAGAGACCCCACTCCTATGTGGTGGCTTACTATTTACCAAGGAAACAATCTAAGTCTTGACCCCTGTATTTGAAGAAGGCTTGGACACTATCTCCTACGTTGAAGATTGAAATCAGGGTAATGTTCAACTTTCTATGATAAAAATCACACCCATATTCTAGTTGTATTTCTAGCAATCCACTTCACACCTTCAAAACAACTATTCTCAACAAGTTTTGATGGGCTATGCCAACTAAGTTCCAAAAATGGGCACCCAGTGAATCAGGACCTTAAATTCCAAGACCCAAGAATAATTAGAGACTCTTCTATACACAATAAAATGACTCATGCTAGGCAATTGAGAGGCAACTTCTCTACCCAAGTACCTAACACTCATACACTCATCAACTACCCTCCCGAGGAGAAGCTCTTTGACAGACATGGTGTATTAGATACCCTATACAACAATAACCTTGATCTTGTCTATCATGCAGTCCATACCACTCTCTTGGACATCTCCTTGAGATCGTATGCCAAATCTGTAAAATTTTCAAAGTTAACAACAAAGAGAAACTAGGGATTTTCTATCGAACCAGGCATAAAGGAATCAAAATATTCAAGGTGTTTCAATTTATGATGTCATTGAAAAAAATGTGGGAGACACGCAATATCCTTGTCTCACATATCTCTTGATGGGGAACCCTCTGAACCCTCTGTATTCTTGGTGAAGCCTAAATTCAACAAGTACTCGTTAATTTGTGAGTAGTAGTACCAAGCATGTGGTGCTTGCTTCAACCCACAAAGGGATCTCTTCAATGCACACACATGCATCCCTTTCCCATGAACGTCAAACACTCATAGATAATTAATGTATTATTCTGAGTTACTCCATCATCAACCCATTTAGAGACAGTCTTAACATCCTTGTGATATAAAGGGACATAAAAATCATTGATGCTAAAGGCAATACAAATTTGATGCTAAAGATATAATTGTTCTGATGGAATTAGACCTAGAAACTGGAGCAAACGTTCTCATCATAATCAACTCCCTATCTCTGGAAGATTCCTCTCACTATGAACTTGGACTTGTACTTCTCAATGTTGCCATCATCTGCATGATTTAACCTTGTACAACCACCTAGAATCAATCATTGATTTCCTCACTGGTCTCAACACAATCTTCCACACATCATGCTTTTCAATGGAATTACACTTCTCTATCATGGCATCCCGCCATACTTGCTCAATTGTTTCCTTCTCATAACTGTAAGGATTTGCATCAATGATGTAAGAAATTGCACAACATAATTTTGAAACTTTTACGGGGATATCTCACTCAAATAGATGTATTTGGAGCTCTAACTTGCTCTTATGCCTCTTGCAATGTTGAGTAAGCCATCTTAGCTTTCTAGTTGTACTAGGTAGTATTGAGGTATCTACTCTCGCATTAAAACTTGAATGATTTGCTTATTGTTTTGTTGTAGTTTGCAAATTGAAGCTTGGGATAACACTCTATTCTCCCTTCTTTACGTTTCTAGGGGGATCCCGAGACTTAGTTGACCAAGCATCCTCATCAAACTTCACATCTCAACTTATCGTTGTCTTTCAATGTGTTGGGAGGTAAATCTAGTAAGGCTAGGAGGTCTCCATGAGGGGAAATATGAGATCTAAAACGGACCTCTTATGAAAATTTCCTTAAAAAAGAAAAAAAGAGAATGCTTCTTTTCAACCAATACAATTTAATAAGATGACGATGTCAACCCCATGGGTGAATAGTGTTGAAAGGAAATAAATAAATAAAAAAATTGCACATATTTTCAATTTATCTCATTATTGGTTTACTAAAATTATTGTGTAGGTACTTGTTGGATGCCCATATTTCATAACTCTTATTTTATTAGATTCCTTAGGAGACCATTTTATACTCCAAATGCTAATGATCATGACCCACAAAAATACCTTTAATGCTATAAGGTTCAACCTTGGATCTCTTCTCATTAGGGATATCGATATACAAAGGACAAATACTTCTTTTGGTTTCTTGTCCTTGTGAGGGTACCTGTTAAGAATGTACATAACTGTATAGAATTCCTTTTCCCAAAGACACATGAGTAGATCCATGTCACGGATCATTGCTTTTGTTGTCTCATATATGGTCCCATACTTCCTATATGTAAACCCATTCTGTTGAGGGTTGTAAGGAAATGTCATTTACATCTTGAACTCTGCATCCTTGCAAAAGGAATCAAACTCCTTGGAGGTAATAATATTTTCCATTATTTGTCTCAATACATTAATATTATTACTTTTCCAACTCTCCACAAGAGATTTTAACACTTGAAACCTATTGGACACTTCATCCTTTGTATTCTTAAAATATATCTTGGGTTTTATAGAGGATCCATCAATAAAGGAAACATAATAAATGTTACATGTCATTGAGATTGATGACACTAGTCCACACACATCTAAATTAGTCAAATAAATAACCCTTCTTGATCTGTGCTTATTGCTAGGGAAAAGAAAATCTTGGCATGCTTGCTGAGTGCAACTTTTCTTCTCTATCTTGTCATCTGACAATCTCTACACCATGTCCTTAAAGAGAGGTAGTTCTACGTAGTGTAGGTGATCAAACCTCTTGTGAAAAATCATGCACATGTCATCGTTGGTATGCACCAAAGCACACTGCTTCATTGGATCAACAAGTATTTTTCATAGGCCATCCTCTCTGATACCTTTGGCCAAAAAAAAATATTTATGTTAAAGAAAAAAAATATTTTTTCAAAATTCTTTGCATTTATGTTGCATACAATTTTATTAAAATAAATTGCAACATACCTTCAATGGTATTTCACATTCCCCATATCTCACTTTTAGAGGTTGGTATGTATTATCTTGACTGATTCGGGCTCTTTATACCATGTTTCCAATTCCAAAGTACATGGACATCATATGGCAGTTTTGATATCTCTCTTCTTGAGGTTGGCATAGTTTACCTTGTTTGGATTAGAATATCATTGTAGCTTGATGGTTTGGCCCATGCATATTGATGTAGTCCAAACATATTCCAATGCACATTGATACAATCCATCTTCTGAAAGCAATTGGTACAAATTTAGGTTAACATTGATGCATTGTAAGTATCATATTTGATGGAATTTTTACAAATTCATTTTTAAGAGGCCTGGAGATGTAGGGTCATTATAAAGATTTTAGGTGTTGCATATTTTTTCCTAACTAGAATTAGAATATACACACTAGTAATTGCTTGCTTGGAATGTAAGTAGCATGTTTACATGCTTCTTGGAATGTAAGTAGCATGTTTACATGCTTCTTGGTAACCTTGAAAATATTCTAGCATGGATTTTTTATTTTTTTTAATAAAATGCCTCCTTTAGCTACCAATAGTATCAAAAATGTTCATGACATTCTACAAGAAAAGCTTGGCCACTTAAGATGCCACTACAAGAATGCCAAAAAATGGGTGGGTTAAGAACAAAAATGCCCATGAACAAGGCTCATTTAGCACCTTGGGAAAAATATAGACCATGCAAGTGTCCAAGGCATGAAAAATAGTATACATAGTCATTACCAGCATGCCCAATGACATGGAATTACATTTCAGTTTACATGGTAGAATTGCATTGTATCTGAATCTAGAGCATTGTTTATGTCCATTGTTATTCAATTTGGACTTGTGGATAGTTCTATTGCAACAGTCCATGTAAAAACATTTCTAATTTTTAATTGCATCTGAATCTATATTCATGTTTATTCTCTTTGCTTTTCCAGTTGGATTTGTGGCCTATTTTGCTGCAAATTTTCATATAAAAATATTTGTAATTTTTTTCTTGTAACATTTCATATACAACATTTTAAATTATTGGATTACATATGAATGTAAAGAAATGTATATGCTATTTGTTTTTTCAGTTGGACTTGTAGAGATAAGTGACCAGCCTAATCATTAGATCTTGGCACATTTTGGGTAGCAGTAACCCTACAAATCAAATTTTCTGTGGTAAATAGTGTCCAATAGTTAGAAAGATGATCTTAAAAAGGGGTGACTATGTCAAGAAAAGTTTTAAACAAAAATCCTCAAAAAAATGGTCTTCAAACATAGCTACATACTGTTGATGTATTTGTAACTTCGGAATGTATTTCACTTGTATATTTTATATTGTCATTATACTTCCGACGGAGAGGTTTCATTCCTTTGATCGGGAAGGCTATCATTGTATTTGAGTGGGTTATTAGACTCCCCTACTGGGGTCATCCCAGAGTTAGGTTGTAATGGGTTATTAGACTCTCTTAGGAGAAGTCATCCCAATTAGGGTAAAAGGCAAGTGAAGTAAAGTATAAATAGAGAGTGTGACTCTCTCATTTGAATCATTCACTCACTCACTCATTTGCGCATTAGTGAGAAAGAGAGAAGTTCACACAAGTGGAAGAGGAGGTGATGTTGGAGTCTATCTCTTTGTTTTGGGGTTTTGCATTACTACTCATTCTATCTCTGAGGAAGTTGTGGGGTTTTCTCCTTTATGGTTTCCCCGGTGAAATGCTTTGTGTTTATTGTCTCTTGTGATTGATTTGTTGTGCTTGTTATTCTCTCAGATAAGATCCTAGATCATATTGAATTAAATGATAAAAATCTAACATGGAATCAGAGCTAACCTAAGAAGAAGGCACTATGCAGCTGCGGAAGTTAGGGATTCTTAATTTGTGGGTCTCTTTCCACAGATCATCAAAGGCAGGAGGCTAGGATAACTCTCCTAAGGAAGGCGCATCATTCTGTCGAAACAGAATTTGATTCCGATCATTTTCAGTTTTTGGCCTGTCACTGCTGCGGGAATTTAGGGATTTTGACAGAAGTGGAATTTTGGAGTGCTCTCAGCATAGGATTGTTCTCCTCAACAAAATCAAAATTTAGAGACCAAGATCGAACTTTTTGGTTGTGTGAATCTCCAGGAAATTCAAACTCTAATTTGACTTTTGGACCAGAAAACCAGAATTTGACAGAAGTTGCAAATCTGAATTCACTGGTCACTTTTGTGGGGTAAATTTTTGGAGTCTTCAAAATATGTGCACACCAGCTTGCTCACCTCAGTCAATTGCATCTCCATGTCTAGACAAAAGTTTGAAATTCCAAGTTTGTATTTTTAGGATTTCTCTGTCAAACCCTTTCCAGCTCCAGATCCAGTTTCAGCAAATCAAGTGGTAAGACCTATAATATTTTATTTCCATTTGAGTTTTTCATTAAGATGTATCACCACACCAAGCTTGAGGATAAGCTTGAAGGGTTTGATAACTTCCGAGCATGGAAGTATAGGATTGGGTTAATCCTAGAAGAGAATGAATTGGACACCTACATAAGTGAAGAGGTTCCGGTTCCAGAGGGAGATGAGGCTAAGGCCTTACATAAGAAGAACTTGGTCAAGGCCAAGAGGATTATTGCAGATTCTATCAAAGACCATCTCATACCTCATGTGTCTTCTCTAAAGACACCCAAGGAGATGTTTGATTCCTTAACCAAGCTATTTGAAGGGAAGAACATAAATCGAAAGATGACTTTGTGGAACCAATTGAAGAATGTCAAGATACAAAATGCAGAGACCATGAAATCCTACTTCACAAGGGTCTCTCAGATAAAAGAACAACTTGAAGTTGTGGGAGAAGACATAGAAAATGGTGAAATTTTGATGACCACCTTGAACGGTCTCCCTGGGTCATGGGATTCCTTCATTCAAGGAATTTGTGCTAGGAAGAAGCTCATCTCATTCAGTCGGTTGTGGGAGGAATGCTCACAAGAAGAAGCTCGACTTGTAGCTCGAGAAGAGAAGATGGATAATGAAGACCAATCTCTCACAGCACACTCCTAAGAGGAGTGATAACAAGAAGGTACATCACCATAGCAAGAAGGAAAAACACCACCACCACCAAAATGAGATATATCCACTATTCAATGTTAAACCCCGAAGAGATATATCCACTATTCAATGTTATACATGTGATTAGAAGGGACACTACTCCAAGGATTGTCCTAGAAATAATAGAGGTGGATCTCAGAAGAAGAAGAGCAACAAAAGAAGACATCATGCTCACGATGCAGAGGATGATGAACCTCCCAGGAAGAGAGCCGGAGAAGAAAGTGAAGATTCTTCAAGCGATGAAGAGTATGTTTTGATTTCTTCCCTCACAAGAACTATTACACATGGAAGCAATGATTGGCTTATAGATAGTGGGACTTCCAAACATATGACAGGATTCAAGGAATCCTTTATGAATCTATCTGAACATGATTCACCCCACAAAGTAAAACTTGGGGATGACTACCAATATCCTATAAAAGGAAGTGGTGAGGCCTCTTATAAGCTAAACTCTGGAAAGTCTATGAAGATGAAGGATGTCTTATTTGTACCAGGACTAAAGAAGAACCTTCTCTCCATATCTGCATTGGATGCAAAAGGTATGAGGGTTGCATTTGTATATGGCCAAGTTCTAATGTGGCCAAAGGGAAAGACCATAGATGATGCAGTAGTAATTGGAGAGCAAGAGGGAGGCTTATACAAATTGAAGGGCCAACCAGAACAAGCCTTGGTCCATGACTCAGTAGAGCCACGTGAACTTTGGCATAGAAGGCTTGCACATGTGCACTATACAGCACTACCTCTTGCAATCAAATTTGTTGAAGGTCTTCCAGATATCCAGGAAAAGCATGAAGGCATTTGCAAAGGATGTGAAAAAGGAAAGAACACAAAGAAGACATTTCCAAGTAGTGAAAGCAAGGCAAAAGGAATCTTGCAAATCATCCACTCCGATGTATGCGGTCCGATGTCATCCAGTTCTTTGAGTGGGTATGTATATTATGTTTCTTTCATTGATGATTTTTATAGGAAGACATGGATATATTTCTTAAAAGACAAAGATGAAGTATTCAGTAAGTTCAAGGAATTCAAAGCCTTGATCGAGAATCACACAGAGAAGAGAATCAAGAATTTTTGATCTGACAATGGTGGAGAGTTCACATCAGAAGACTTCAAGAAATTATGTAGAGATTCAGGGATTAAGAGGGATTTGACCACTCCATATAATCCACAATAGAATGGAGTTGCAGAAAGGAAGAATAGAACAATTATGGAAGCAACAAGGGCAATGTTTCAAGACCAGGATCTTCCTATGCATCTATGGGCAGAAGTTGCTAGGACAGTTGTGTATGTACAAAATCGTACTCCACATAGAGTACTTGACAACAAGACACCAGAAGAAGTCCTCTTCGGGGAGAAACCAGAAGTCAACCATCTCAAAATATTTGGTTGCCCAGTGTACATACACATTCCGAAAGAGAAGAGGATGAAGTTAGATCCTTCAGGAAAGAATGGTATATTTGTGGGATATAGTGAAAGCTCGAAGGCTTACAGGATATATTTCCCAGGATTCAAGAAGATCGACATTAGCAGGGATGTAACATTTGACGAAGACTCGGCATACAACAAATCCAGAAAGCTACTTGTTGAAGACATTGAAGAACCAGAAGCACCCAGGATACGAGATACAACAATGAATGAAGTAAATCCAGAAGAAGACCGTGAGATAGAAAATCCATAGGAACCTGTAGACCCACCACGTGAGAAGAGTTCTCACAAGAGGAAACCAGCATGGGTATGAGAAGCAATTCAATATGCAGAGAGATATAGTGCTCCATAAGGAATGCATAGAGAAAGAAAGAGGTCGATACCATTCTCCAGTTATGTAGCCCTATTGTGTGACATTATAGAAAAAGAGCCTTCCAACTATGAGGAAGCAACTGAGAAGAAACAATGGAAGGATTCCATGATCGAGGAGTACCAATCAATCGTGAAGAATCATGTATGGGATGTGGTCCCGAGACCAGTAGGGAAGTCTGTTGTGACTTCCAAATGGATCTACAAGATCAAGCATGCTGCAGATGGCAGCATAGAGAAACACAAGTTGAGGTTTGTGGCACATGGCTTCTCCCGAAAAGAAGGGATCGATTATGAAGAGACATTTGCACCTATAGCCAGATACACTTCCATCAGAACAGTACTTTCTCTAGCTGCAGTGATGAAGTGGAAGGTGCACCAAATGGATGTCAAGACTGCATTCTTGAATGGTGTAGTAGAGGAGGAAGTGTATGTGGAGCAGCCACTCGGATTTGAGACACATGACAGGGAGACTCATGTGTGCAAATTAAAGAAAGCCCTGTATGGTTTGAAACAGGCACCCAGGACGTGGTATGGCAGGATTGACAACTTCCTAACGAGTTTGGGATTTACCAAGAGTAAAGAAGATTCCAACCTTTACTACAAGGTTGAGGAAGGCAAACCAGTGATACTTCTACTTTATGTATATGACCTATTTCTGACAGGTGAGGATGGGTTGATTGCTAATACAAAGAGGGAGCTTGCTGTCGAGTTCAAGATGAAGGACTTAAGTATGATGCACTATTTTCTAGGCATGGAGGTGTGGGAGAGTGCGGATGGAATATTCCTTGGACAAAGGAAGTATGCAGTAGAGATCCTGAAGCGGTTCGGGATGATGGACTATAAGGCCATTGCCACACCTATGGCATCGAACCTGAAGCTATTGAGTGATGCTTCATCAAGGTCAGTTGATGCCACAATGTATCGTTAGATAATTGGGTCCTTGATGTACATGACGAATATGAGGCTAGATATTTGCTTTGTTGTGAACACATTGAGCCAGTTCCTGACGGATCCAAGACATGTTCACTTGGTTGCTACAAACCATATTCTGAGGTACCTGAAGGGTACAGTTGATTATGGGCTCAAGTATGGTGCGAATCAGAAGATTAACCTGGATGATTATGTTGATTCTGATTGGGCAGGCAGTGCCATTGATAGGAAGAGCACTTCGGGGTATTACTTCAGTATGGGATCAGGTGTGATCTCTTGGTTTAGCAGGAAGCAGTTCTGCATGGCACTGAGTATAGCCGAAGCAGAGTATGTCGCAGCTTGTTCGGCTAGTTGTGAGGCAGTATGACTAAGGAAGCTACTGTCCGATTTGTTTGATCTCCAGTTGGGCATGACTTGTATATATTGCGACAACCAGAGTTGTGTGAAGTTGTCTGAGAACCCAGTGTTCCATGACAAGTCGAAGCACATTGAGATCAAGTACCACTATATCAGGGATATGGTGCAAAGAGGAGCAGTGAAGCTCCAGTATGTTGCTATGGACGAGTAGATAGCCGATGTATTGACCAAGCTGCTAGCCAGAGTGAAGTTTGAATACTTCAGAGAGAAGCTTGGTGTAATTCAGATCGAGGTTCCTTCCAAGGGGAAGTGATGAGTCTAGAAGATGCAAATGCACACAAGCCATTCTCACATAGTGGTAGGAAAGTCCTCCTATGGTGTAGATGTTGTTCGGGTACACAGGGTACTACCAAAGGACCGAATACCAAGAGCAACCACTTCACACAAACAGATCATAGATCAACACACCGATGTTTTGACGTGGTTTAAACCCTCTTGAGGGAAACACTCCACGGCCCCGACCAAATAGCTTCTACGGGACAATTTATTATGAAAAGAAAGAAAGTTACAAATGAGCTTCTCATAATCGATCAACTAAACAATGACTCTCCATGCTCTTTAAATAGAGATCATGGACCAATCAGGTGTTAAGCCACGGATCAAGGTTAGATTTGATCTGAGAGAAGTTGAGCCGTCGGATCACTCTATGTCGAGAACATATCATGCCCGTCGGATTAAGTATTTACAAATGCATACTAATGCATACTAAAGAAACACACTATCCCTAATGGATATATTACACAAGTTGATCTTAACTAACTCCTAAGTGTCTAAATATCCTAACATCCCCCCTTAAGAACAACTTGGGATAGGATTGAAGGATCTACAAAAGTGACACTATTAGGAGAAGGAAGGAGGCATTAGATCCTATCCCCCCTTAATGACAAGTTCCTGAACTCCTAACATAGATCGAAGTTTAGAAAACTTCGCTTCTGTAAGAGACTTGGTGAAGATGTCTGCAACTTGATCATCTGTAGGGCAAAAGAGCACTTCAAGAACACGATCATGAACAATATTTCTGATGAAGTGCATATGTAGTTCAATGTGTTTGTTGCGTTGATGTAGAACTGGATATTTGGCAAGCTTGATGGCACTTTGATTGTCGCACCAAAGTGGAGTAGGTTGTTGCTACTCGAATCCAAACTCTGAAAGGATCTGTCGAAGCCATAAAGCTTCCTGATTGGCATTAACTGCTGCTCGATATTCTGCCTCTGCTGAAGAAAGAGCAAGAGCTTGTTGTTTCTTACAAGCCCAAGTAATAGGTCCAGATCCCAGACTGAAAACATAACCTGCAGTAGACTTCCGATCATCAGGATCGCTGACCCAATCTGAATTAGTGAAATCAACCAACAAAGGTTTCCCCCCTGTACTGTAATGAATCCCAAACTGAACTGTACCTTGAATATATCGAAGTATTCTTTTAGCTGCTTTCCAATGACTTTCATGAGGTGTCTGCATATAAATGGCAACACGACCAACGACAAAGGAAAGGTCAGGACGGGAATGAGTCAAGTATAAGAGACTACCAACAAGCTGACGATACAAGGTGGCATCGACTTCAGGTGAAGTACAAGTGGCAGAAATTTTGACTCCGAAATGGAAGGGAAAAGGGGCTAGTGTACAATTTTCCATGTGAAAGCGACGAAGAAGGTCACAAGCATACTTAGACTGAGAAAGAAAGATTCCTTCTTTGGTTTGCAGGACTTGGAGACCAAGAAAATAATGCAAATGTCCTAAGTCTGACATTTCAAAATTTTGTTTAAGACTGGATTTCACATGGGTTATAAGCTTAGGGTCACTACTAGTAAGAATAAGGTCATCAACATATAGAACAAGTATGATGAGATGGTTTCCTACTTTCTTGGTATAGACATTGGGGTCAGAATGGCATCTAGAAAAACCAGTGTCAAGGAGAAAGTTATCCATTTTGGCATACCAAGCTCTAGGAGCTTGCTTAAGGCCATATAAGAATTTCTTAAGGCGGCAGACAAGGCTAGAGTTATTCTGAACATAGCCAGGAGGTTGTTCCATGTAAATTTCCTCCTGTAAATCACCATGTAAGAAGGCAGACTTGACATCCATTTGATGGACTTCCCAGTTGTGTAAGGCTGCAAGGGAAAGAACAAGGCGGATGGAGTTCATTTTTGCGACGGAAGCAAAGGTTTCATTGTAGTCAATCCCTTCAACTTGGGAAAAACCTTTGGCAACTAACCTTGCCTTAAGTCTTTCAACACTTCCATCTGATGCATACTTAGTTCTGTAGACCCATTTACATCTGACAAGTTTTCTTCCTTTTGGAAGAGGTACAAGATCCCAAGTATCGTTCGCCATTAAGGAACAATATTCTTCATCCATGGCTGCATCCCAATCTGGATTCCCTGAAGCTTCTGCAAAAGTTTCTGGATCATGATTCTCAGAAACTTGAGCCAAAAGAGAAAAGGCTCGCTGAAACTGAGAACGTGTTCGACGTTGATCTCTAGGATCACCGTCAAGATCACCAGCTGCTTCACATGTTGAACGGACCCATCGAGGAAGCACTTGTGCTGGTGCAACTGGAGGAACATGAGAAGGCGGAGGTGGATTTTCATCCTCACTGTCATCATCAAAAACTAGAGTTGGAAACCTGTCAAGGAAGTTGGAAGAAGAAGAAGAAGGCACAAACGCTAAATCAGGCTCGCAGGCCAAAGATGGCACAATCGCAGAGTTAGGCTTGCAGGCCAAGAGATTTTCATCAAATTTAACATCTCTTCTAATGATTATATCATGAGAATGTGGTTGAACAAGTCTATAACCTTTTACATCTTCAGAATATCCAACAAATATGCACTTTTCACTTTTAGGCTGCAATGCTTTCCATTTTTCATCCGGAATGTGAACCCATGCTTCACTACCAAACACACGGAAGTGACTTACATCAGGTTTAGTTTTACTCCATGCTTCTTCCGGTGTTATACCTTGTAATGCTTTAGTGGGGGTGCGATTTACTATGTAATTTGTACAATTAATGGCTTCAGCCCAAAATTGAAGACTTAGTCCCTTAGATTGGATCATACAATTAGCCATTTCTTTTAAAGTGCGGTTCTTCCGCTCAGCTACACCATTTTGTTGCGGTGTATATGGAATAGTGTGCTGTTGTTGGATGCCTTGTTCAGTGCAGAAAGTAGTGAACTTTTTGTTAACATATTCTCCTCCATTGTCAGATCTTAACTTAATAATTTGATGACCAGATTGTTTTTCAACAATGGCCTTGTAGGCCAAGAACATGTTAAATACTTCGCTCTTAAGTTTTAGGAAATAAACCCAAATGCGTCTGATGTAATCATCAATAAAAGTTAAGAAATATTTCAAACCAGAAAAGGAAGCAGATGGAAGAGGACCACACAAGTCACTATGCACAAGCTCCAAGGGAACCGAGGCGTGCCAAGAGGCACGTTTGTCAAAACTGTCCCGATGATGTTTTCCAAGTACACAACCGGAACAAACACCATCTCTACAAGATACCATCGGAGGACCGGTCACCATATTTTCTTTACATAGTTGTTGCAATGAGCGATAATTTAAGTGACCAAATCGCTCATGCGAAATTTTGCTCAAGTTATCACTATGAGAAACAAAAACTGAAGGGAAAGGTGATGACCCAAAGTTGTTAAACTTGTACAACCTGGTAATATCATCAACAATTCCGGTAGCTAGGACCTGTTGAGGATCTTGAAAATCCTTGATTACAACTTGGTGAGATGTAAAGGTCACAGTTTTACTTTCACCAGAATGAGTGATCTGATAGACTGATAACAAATTGCAGGAAATTCTTGGAACACATAGTACATCACTAAAATGACCATTATCTACTGGAACTGTTCCAGCTCCTACAACACTTAGAGATCTATCATCACCAACAAATATTTGTTTGGTGTTACATTCATGCATAGTAGAAAAGATGGCTTGATCCTTAGCCATATGATAAGATGCTCCAGAATCAATGAGCCATTCATTTGAAGTAGAAGAAGAAGATGCATTATAAGAATAACCAGAAGCACAAAGTGCATGTCCATGAGAGGCAGATTCTGAAGGCGAATCTAGGTTGATGTGGTGCTTCTTCATTGCTGCTTCCAAGGCTGCCATCTTCTTGAAACACTTAGATTCATCATGATTATCTTTCCTGCAATAGTTGCAATGACGCTCAGTCTTCTTGCCTTTTGGCTTGGATCCTTTGTCATTTTGTAAAGAAGGAGCTGACTGAGAGGGTTTGGGACCCTTGTTTGACTTATTATTGCGAAAATTTTGTTTCTTGGGAGGCTTGGACTTTTCTTTCTGTTGGGACAATAAGGCTTTCCCAGATGTATCTGCATTGTTGATTATTCCAAGATGAATGAGTTTATCTTGTTCTCTAATCAAGGAATCACAAAAGGATTCAAGACTAGGCTCTTGATAGCTAGCTGCATTCAAGGATGCTTTCATGGAGTAAAATGTAGATACAAAAACAGAATATGCAGGTCCAAGTTTGAAAAGAATATGATAAATGCATTGTTTGTCTTCCCTCTCAATCTTACATTCTGCATATAAGAGTTTGAGAGTTTTGTACTTAGATAAATAATCTTGAATGCATGAAAAGGCACTTGGATTTAAAGAAATCAACTCATTTTCGAGTTGGTGACCTCGAATTTCATTGTGTTTACCAAACACAGATTCCAACTTGTCCCAAGCAGCATTAGGTTCATCAATTCCAGATATGTGGAATCACAAATCAGTAGAGATTGACATCCCAATCAATCCACGAGCTTCATCACATCTATTTTCCCATTTTATTTTCTTATCATCATCAGTGGGTTCTTTTTCTTTCCCTGAGGTAATTCTGAAAAGTCCCCTACTTCGTAGAACATCCTCCATACGAGATTTCCATGAGAAATAGTTGGAACTGTTAAGTAGAATATCACGTGGGGCAGCCATATTTATAAATTAATGGCTGTAAAAGCAGAAACCAATAGTCTGGATGTGAAGAGCTCGAAAAAATAGGCGGTTTCAAAAAAAACAGCACTGAAAACTGACTCTGTATGATGAAGATATGCTTGAACAAAGAAACTGTTGAAGATGTCCCCAATAGTGACGTGGCAGCTAGAGAATGTCCAGCAAAAAAAAAAAAACCCCTCTTCTCAAGATGGACCTTTTGACAATCACTTTACAAGAAAGTTGTTTTTAAGTTAACCACTTTTGTAAAATAAGTGATTTCACTTTTACAATGATATTACTTTTAAATAGTGCAACAATAAAAAAACTTAAGTGACTCACTTGTATTTTTATTTTTTATTATTTAAGTGAGATGCACTTTTACAATAAAGTAACTTGAAAAAAGAAATTGCATGCACTTTTTCTTTTAAAAAGCAACTTGGAACCAAGTGAGCTAGATTAAAAGGTATGTAAAATATGGGAATGAGGAATGGGGCTTTTTTTTCTTTCTTTTTTTTACTCTTCTTGCTCGGTTTGCGTGCTTGCCTTTTTTCCTGCAAAACACACCACAAATCGAAACAAAAAAACTTTTCCACACTTGAATCTCGTTAGCTTGCCCGGAAAGTCTACGTTTTCTCTCTGTTTCTGATTTGCCGAGATCGCGCAAGGTGCACGGCAAAGAGCATACGCAGCCAAGAAAAACCCTTTCCCTTTCTGTATCTGATTTGCCGAGATTGCTCAAGGTGCACGGCAAAGAGCGTACGCAGACGGAAAAGCAACAATCCGAACCCAAAAAAAATCTAACAGTACAAAATGATAAAATATGAGATTTTTTCTTTTAAAAACAGAAAATAAAAAAATGCGTCACTGTAACATTATACCTTCAAATCTGATGAAATATGCGTTTCTGGAGCAACCGGGAACCGTTTTCGATCAAACAAAAATTATTTCCCAATGGAAACGACGCTCCGGACGCAATGGAATACCTCCCACAGCCCAAAAATGCACAGAAATACCAGAACTAGAAACCCTTTCGAGTTTCGGCAACAACAGTTCAAGATCTAGATCACAACCGGAAGCGACACTTCATAAAAGCTCTGATACCATGTTCGGGTACACAGGGTACTACTAAAGGACCGAACACCAAGAGCAACCACTTCACACAAATAGATCACAGATCAACACACCGATGTTTTGACGTGGTTTAAACCCTCCTGAGGGAAACACTCCACGGCCCCGGCCAAATAGCTTCTACGGAACAATTTATTATGCAAAGAAAGAAAGTTACAAATGAGCTTCTCATAATCGATCAACTAAACAATGACCCTCCATGCTCTTTAAATAGAGATCATGGACCAATCGGGTGTTAAGCCATGGATCAAGGTTATGTTTGATTTAAGAGAAGTTGAGCCATCAGATCACTCTATGTCGGGAACATATCGTGACCGTCGGATTAAGTATTTACAAATGCATACTAAAGAAACACACTATTCCTAACGGATATATTACACAAGTTGATCTTAACTAACTCCTAAGTGTCTAAATATCCTGACAGATGTAAGGGTTGAGTCATTCTCACATGGTGGTAGGAAAGTCCTCCCATGGTGTAGATGTAAGGGCTGGGATTTTTTGACATGGTCAGAGGTTAGTCCTTCCATGGTCATTGATGTAATTACCAGAGCTTTTCTGACATGGTCAGAGGTTAGTCCTTCCATGGTCGTTGATGTAATTGCTAGAGCTTTTCTGATATGGTCAGAGGTTAGTCCTTCCATGGTCATTGATTTAATTGTTGAGCATTTCCCGGATGGTGGTAGGAAAGTCCTCCCATGCCGGTGAGTGTAAGTGTTGTGCTATGTGCATCTGGGCTATGCTCCGTTGACGATGAGATGATCTAAAGATGATGAGGCGATAGTAGCGTACACAGGTTTTGTAGAGGCATATAATCATTCCCAAGATGCTCCTTCAGGTTTTGCAGTGGCATATAATCAGTACTAGGAGATCTTGCAGGTTTTGCAGAGGCAGTGTAATCAATCCTGAGATGTACCTACTTGATGGCTTGCTTGCAGAAATGATGAATACCTACATGGAGGCTAGGCCTACATCGAGCATGAAAAAGGGTTGGCTCTGTAGAACTTCCTATGACGAGTATATTGGAGACTGATGGTCGAGATAGCAAATCCAGCTTTGATGATGATCCAGTGATGAATACTTGTGTCGATGAGCTGTGTCAAGAGAATACCTTCCTATTTAAGAGGGGGTGTTGATGTATTTGTAACTTCGGAATGTATTTCACTTGTATATTGTATATTGTCATTATACTTCCTATGGAGAGGTTTCATTCCTCCAAACGGGAAGGCTATCATTGTATTTGAGTGGGTTACTAGACTCCCCTAGTGGGTTCGGCCCAGAGTTAGGTTGTAATGGGTTATTAGACTCTCCTAAGAGAAGTCGGCCCAGTTAGGGTAAAAGGCAAGTGAAGTAAAGTATAAATAGAGAGTGTGACTCTCTCATTTGAATCATTCTCTCACTCACTCATTTGCGCATTAGTGAGCAAGAGAGAAGTTCGCACAAGTGGAGGAGGAGGAGCTGCTGGAGTCTATCTCTTTGTTTTGGGGTTTTGCATTATTGCTCATTCTATCTCTGAGGAAGTTGCGGGGTTTTCTCCTTTATGGTTTCCCCGATGAAATGCTTTATGTCTATTGTCTCTTGTGATTGATTTGATGTGCTTGTTATTCTCTCAGATAAGATCCTAGATCATATTGAATTAAATGATAAAAATCTAACACATACATAGGTGCAACAGTTCGTTGATTTGCAAATTTTGGACAGTTTTTACATGGTTGTGATTCATTGGTAGATACTTGTATGATTGTACTTATGAAATAAGATGCTTCCCACAACATAAATTCACTCTCTTTGAGGTTCTATTTAGAGTGAGAAACCAAAGAGATAAGAAGTGATAGGTAATACTGATTACTCTTGCAAAATACTGTTGTTATTTAATGTGGTATCATTGCACTTCTGTGCTCGATGCTTATTGTAGGTTCAATATGTACGATTATCTTTCTTATACTCTTCTATCCTTCTAAGTAATGCCTTCCCATTCATTATAGTAGGTCAGGTGAGATGATATCTTAATATGAGAGTTATTATTCCATGCATCGGTTGCTTAGCAACTATGTTTAAGATATAGCCAACATTTGCATATTTTCTTGATACTTGATCTGTATCTAGACATTCTGGATCTAGACCAATGTATTCCACAACATTAGTGATGCTTCTAAGTGAAACATTAAATTTATATTTTTTTTAAAGTTCACAGCGTCGCAATTGCGACGCACACAACCATCGGTGATATAGCAACACCGTCGGAATTGCTGCTTATTGTCGTCGTAATTACGACGTCGAAACATTGCAGTAGCGACTTTTTATCGTCGCTATTGCAACTTCATCCCATCACAACTCAACTTCATTCCGTCACAACTATGACTTCCTTCCAACACAAATTCGACTTCCATCCTATCGCAATTGCGACTTACATTTGTCATCACTATGACAATAACAAGTAGATTTTTTGTTGAAAGGTGACTCCTATCATTGCACCTGTGACGTCAATCCGTCGCAAAGGTGACTTCCTTCCATCGCAACTTCAACTTACTTCCGTCGCAACTACAACTTCCTTCCGTTGCAACATCAACTTCCTTCCTGTCGCAATTGCGAGTTACGTTCATCGCAACTACGACGATAACAAGTAGATTTTTGGTTGAAAACAGTGTTTAGGTTTAGTCGCAATTGCGACGTGAAAAACATCGGAAGTGAGAAAACATCAAAGAATATTGGACATCAGACTTGCGACGATTGCTGAGACATCGGAATTCTGACGGCATGTGAAACAACGTTTGGGCCAACCACGGTTTTTCGAAATACCGACAGCTAGGTCGTAAGTGAGACGAAACGGCCGTCGAAATTTGGTCCAAATGTATTAGTGACTCAACATGTGATCTACTGCATTGTGGTTGCATTCAAACTTTGATCTGAGACTCTTATCTGCAGCATGTTTATTCTAGCCAGCGTATATTATTTAAGGTTACAGAAGAAAGAAAGAAAAAACAAGTTGATAGGAAAATCATATACCAAAGATGGAACCTTCATGAATTGACCTACCTCCTCGACAAGGAATATGAAGTGTGTCGCTCTCACCTTAAATAATATAAAAGTTTCTACCAGGTTTCGATCCTATCAGGTGTTATTTTTATACTATCAAAAACTCTTTATTTCCCCCTTTTCCATTACCTTATCGAGGATTTGGATTTCTTTCCAACCACTTTTTAATCCAATAAAGTGAGATCTTCGGGTGTCTATTAAATAAATTATTCATAATGAATGATAACTATATGTAATACGTCAATACTGAGGTATTGTAAAATCGTGAGGGCATGAGTGATTTATTATATAGAAAAAGGGCTCCCCAGTACCTTAAATAGGAAAAAGTTATCTCTACATCGGACGCTTCTCTAAGAGACTTTGAAAAGTAACAGATTGGGTTACTCAAAGACCCTTGGAAATTTCAATCTGGACAACTGGTTAATAAATCTTGGATATTTCTTGAGGAGCTGCTATTGAGTTGATGGACATCCTACTGGATTCAAATGTGCAACTGTAAGTCTAATTTATGAGTTTAGGTATGTATTCTTGATAGTCCTCTTGATTATTTATTTAATTGAGGATTATGTGTATCAATTGTAGAATTTCGTTTGGTGAAAATTATTTCCATGTTATGCTTAAAATATATGAATAGGATTGTTTAAATGTTAAAAACTACAAACTTCCATGAAATTATGGTATTTCGTTAAATTGATAATTACATGTTTTCCTGTTAAAGTTTCTCAATTAAATTTGTTACTCTAAACATAAAACATAATTTAATTGTAATATTGAGTATATTACTCTTATAGAAAATATATCCCTTATTAGGAATTTAAGGCCTTACATTTTGGTATCGGGTTGTTGTGTATTATTTTTTAAACTAAATTAAACTAATGTGGATTCCGCAGTATAAAAATTTGAATCTCAGTAATACGCACCCAAGAAAAAACATCTACTACATTGAGACACCATTTAACATAATATTTGGTTTAATGGGGATATTTTCAGAGGCTACTTTTATTTTAGCTTAATTTATTCTTAATTTATTCTAAATTAAGATATGTTTTAGCAGTCTACTTTGAAAATATTTGATAGTTTGTCGAAAGTTGTTATCTTTCAGTGAATGGTGAGGTGGCTATCTATTCAATCATTCTGCATTATTAGCCATGCTTTTTTTAATTCTTCCATCATTATACCTCTAATAAACTAGGCATTTTCTCAAATTTTTCATGGGAGCAGCTAATTGTTAGCAAATTTTTTCCTTGGTGGATAGATTCTCCCACTTGAAACAATTTCCTCATTCATTTCTCTATTTTAGAAATATTTCATGGGCATGAAACAAATTTCTATTTTAGTGCAAATAACAAGGAGATGCACGAAACAAGCAAATGAGAAGTTAAAGTGCATTTTCTAAGGATTTTTTTTTCATGTGGTTCACGGCATAGGATATCGATGCTCACTACATCCACAGAAACCCCAAAAAAAAAATTGGAGAACATGGGGAAGCCAATCCTTTCTATGAGGTAAATGGCCAACTCTGATTATGGAGCCTAACTCGGTGGGGGCATTGAGTGAGGCCCTATTACAATCTATGCATAACCACTCGGGGATTTGACCCCGATACCTCCTGCTTACTAGAAACGGCTCTCAACCACTTGAGCTAACCCACTAGGCTTTTTTTCTAAGGATGTTTATGGATGTTGTGATTCTTCTTTTTTTTAGCATGACCGTAAACTTTATCTGCCACATTTCCAAACTTTTTGTTTGTGTTTATTTTCCAAACACCCTTATGCTTACTACATCAAATATCATTCAAGATGCTTATTGCATTTTTCATTGACTACTAACACAAGCAGGTCTTGGAAGAATGGTTTAAAATATCATTCTTAGGTGGATCAGATCACTAGGTACATTGAACCTGCTAATTCTATTGATTCGACAAAGTTTATAGGGAAGCCTTTGCAAATGTTGTGCTAATCAATCTTCCTCGAAGGATATTCTGAGATTAGGAAATTTGGATAGTGTGATAGAAACCCATATTGCATGCTTCAAGTGAGTGTTTGCGACCATTTACAGAATTCATTCTGAGCAATTTTTTTATACAACACAATTATAAAATTGAAAATGAACCAAGCAAGTTAGGAATAAAGGGAACAGCATGGTTTCCAACGTCCTCTCGTTCTTTTTCTAACCAAACAAGTTAGGAATAAAGGGAACAACATGGTTACCAACATCCCCTTGTTCGTTTTCTTATGGCTAGAGGGTAAAAGATAAGTTGTGTGTGTGTGTGCGTGTGTGTGTGTTTTCTTTCTTTTGAAGGTCTGTGAAGCAATGGTGCCAAAATAGTAAAAGAAATGACTCAACCTAAAGGTCCATAGAGTTCAAACCATGGCTCTGATACCATAATGTAAGGCACTAAATTCCTAATAATGGATATATTTTCTATAAGAATAATATACTCAATAATACAATTAAATTATGTTTTATGTTTAGAGTAACAAATTTAATTAGGAAACTTTAACAAAAAAAACCAGTAATTATCAATTTAAGGAAATACCATAACTTCAAAAAAATTGGTAGTTTTTACCATTTAAACAATCATATCCATATATTTTAACATAACATGGAAATAATTTTTACCGAACTGAACTCTACAATTGATACAAATAATCCTCGATTAAATAAGTAATCAGAAGGACAGACAAGAATACAGAACTAAACTCGTAAGTTAGACTAACAGTTGCACATTTGAAGCTAGCAGGATCTCCATCAACTCAGTAGTAGCTCCTCAGGAAACCAGGTGTGGGGAGACCTGTGTCCTCCCAACCAACCCTTCAGTGATAGACTAAGGGCCCTCGAGCCCTCACTTAGCAATACCAAGCCAACCGAACATCATAATCAGAATCCTATTATGCCCTCCATCTCCCTCCCATCTCACAAAAATCCTACGAAAGAGAAGGAAGGAAAAAGAACCCCTATCCCCTTCTCCTTCCTCCTATTTAAGCTTTTCCAAGATCCCCTAGGATGGACATGTGTCCACATGCAATAATCGCCATGCAAAATTCCCCTAAATAGATAAATAGATCATAATTACATATTTTACTATTTCCCTTTAATAATCCCTTCTTTAACCTAAGCCATGAATAATTAATCTTAATTTGTTAAGTCTTATATTTATGCTCTTATGAATCTTGTGCCCTTGATATACTATTAATATAAACCTACATAATACAATACTATTGTGTAGGGATATGACCCACTTGTGTGGCCATGACGAGTATGTTCCATGCCTACACTATAAACCGAGAGTATGCCACTTAACACTAATGTATATGTGACAGAGGGGTGTTATTTTATAGCAGTGTAGGATATTATTTATCCAAAATGGCTCGAATTTGTCTTTTCTTGGTGAAATTTCAGGTAACAAACTTGATAGAAAATTGGGTGCCAAACCTTGTTGGATTTTGTACAACTTGGGAATATATTATTCATTATATTTTATCGTACTTTCATTGTACTTTTTTATACCTCCTAAGGGAGAAGAACCTTATGTAATCAATTATGTAAACACATCAAAGAATCAATGTAAGCCTTGGGGTGCAAAAGGAATTAATAAAAATATTAAAAATAAAATATTTATTGCCCCCAAGACAAGTCGGCCCCATGAGGGATTTTTTGGTTTCGGCACTTGTATAAATATGAGGTTAGTGCTCCTCATTTGTTCATTCTCACACTTGAGATTGGTGCATCACTTGGGAGAGGAGAATTTCGCATCACCTAAAGGAGGAGGCTGATTTCTAGGGTTTCTACTTGTGGAAAACATTTCCACACTTTCTCTTTCTTCATTTGCACTCTGATCTCAAAATTATCATCTCTCTGCGAAGGTTGCTGGGTTTTCTCCCATTTGGGTTTCCCAGGGTAAACTCTGTGTTGTTGTTTTGTGCTTTGTTTTACTTCTAGTGATCTTGGTAATGCATTTATGTTTTATGCTATGAATGTATGAAATTCAACATGGTATCAGAGCCATTCTAGAAGAAGCCATTGCCGAAACATTGTCGGAACCCTGTCGGAATTAGGGTTTCAACTTGTGAAGTCTTCACATATTATTTTGGAGGAAAAGAGCCATAGGAATTTCGTTTTTGGCTAGACTAATCTATTGGTGAAGACGGAATTCAATTCCGAGAACTTTAAATTTTTGACCTAACTCTTTGGCTGCAGCAGAATTAGGGTTTCAGTTTTATCTCATTTCTCTCCACAGATTTGGACCAGCCCACCCTCTATTCAACTCTCCCTGGAAAGGTGAACTTATCTGTGGGTTCGGTTTTTCAAATTATTGACTTTAATTTTGGACCTAGCTCCTGCTAGGGTTTCTGAACCAGATCTACAATCAAGATGATTGGGATGAAAGTTGAAGATCGTTTGGAAGGAGCCTCCAACTTTATCTCCTGGAAGTCTAGGGTTCTTCTACTCCTAGAAGAAAATGATCTCTTACTATATGTAAATGAGAAGGTCCCTAAACCAGAAGCCGAAGAGGATAAATTTCGATGGAGGAAGAATGATGCTAAAGCAAGAAGGATTCTTGTGGATTTCGTGAGAGATCATTTGGTTCCTCGGATCTCAGGAAAGATGAATGCTAGGAAAATGTTCAAGACCATTATGAAGCTGTTTGAACACACTAGCCTAAATGTATCCATGACTTTGAGAAACCAACTCTCAAATATGAAGATAGCAAAGTCGGAATCCATTGCCTCATACTTTATGAGGATCGCAGAACTCAAAGACAAGCTCAGCGCCAGTGGAGATCCTATTGACGATAAGGAGCTTGTCCTCCACACTTTAAATGGTCTTCCACCATCATGGGAATCCTTCATCCAAAGCATAAGTGGTAGATCCAAACTACCAGAGTTTGACAAGCTTTGGGCAGATTGCTCTCAAGAGGAGACCAGGATTGCAGCACGTCAAAGACTCCATGGCCATGACACTCAACCTTAGGAGAACCAAGCTTTTATTTCTCATGCCATGAAGGGTAAGGGAAAAGGTAGGAAGTTCCATAAACACAAGCACCAAGATAGGAGACCAAGTACTCGCCCAAATCAAAAGGAGAAGAAGGACATATCTCAAGTTCAATGCTATAGGTGCAGAAAATATGGATACTACGCAAATAGTTGTCGAAGTTCAAGTAAAAGGAAGCATGAAGCCTCAACTGCTGATGTAGAAGAGGATCATCATCGCAAGAAGTAAAGGGATGATGATCATTCGGAGTTCCTCTTCTAGAAGATCCAGAATACAAGAACATAGATCTCTCATGGTTCCCACAAGAAGGAAATGTGGGGCCACACACCAAAACAATAAGAGATAAGTATTTTGTTTTCTTGCTTACATAGATCTGTTTTGTCTTATATGCTTTTTATATGCAAATCAAATGTATTGAGAAGTTTATATAGTTTACCCTGTTATATTATGCATATGAGCTACACAACATTTCATGAATTTAGTCTAGATGATATCTCCCTCCCACATGCTTAGGGTAGTGCACACTCTTGATGGCATGGTCTAGTGGAGATAACCGACATCTAGATACTTCCTCATATTCATGATTGTTAGACATGTTCATGATTTTTGTGATAAAGTATTAGCTAAGATGCATGTGTAAACTATTTGTTTTTCCCAGTTGATTATAAAATGCCATTGATCATCAGTCGGGATTTGACTTGTAGGGAAAAGACCATGTAATTTGGCCTACAAGAGAAGACTTGTTCCGATGGACATATGAATCCCGTTGATATTCAGCGAGAAGCTTCTTGGAATATGACTCTTAGCCTAGAAGGTTGACCTCGGAGGAAGCTTTCACAGAAGTGAAACCAGAAGTAAGCCACCTTCAGATATTTGGCTGTCCAGTCTTTATACATGTTCCCAAGTTGGAACCTTCAGGCAAGAAGGGAACCGTTGTGGGATACAGTGAGTCTTCAAAGACTTACAGAATCTACATCCCAGGGTCCAGGTAGATTGAAGTCAGTAGGGATGTGACCTTTGAAGAAGAATTAGCTGTCGGGAAAGGCAGAGGATCGGACATGGAGATTGATGATGAAATGATAGAACTAAAGAAGATGAGATCATCTCCCCCTCTAGTTCAAGAGGGAGTTAGCAGAAAAGGATGAACCTATCGATTCCATTGATCCAGTTGATATCCCCAGCAATGTTGCAGTAGGTCGGAAACGACCTAGATGGAAACAACAAACTTAACATGGAGCATATGGGAAACACAAGGCCAGATTTGTTGCCAGAAGATTCTCTCAGAAGAGGGAGTTGATTATGATGATACATTTGCTCCTGTGGCTCAAGATACTCCTGTTAGATTGATCATTTCTATTGCTTCAACTATGAGATGGAAGGTGCATCAAAATGATGCAGACCCCAACCTTTGCTTCAAGGTTGCAGAGGATGAGCCATTGATTTTTGTATTGTATGTTGATGACTTCTTTCTCACAGGAAATGAGAAACTCATTGTATGGTGTAAGAAGAATCTCGCCTCTGAGTTTGAAATGAAATATCTTGGATTGATACACTACTTCTTGGGATTAGAAATATGGCAAAGGCAGAAAGAGATTTTCCTAGGACAAGGAAAATATACCATTAACATATTGAAGAGATTGGGGATGTTGGAATGCAAGTCCATGACTACTCCGACGGATGTGAATTGGAAGAAGTTGAGAGATTCTACTTCAGATTCTGATTTAATTGATCCCACCATGTATCGCTAGTTGATTGGGTCATTGATGTATCTGACCAACACCAAACCAGATATATGTTTTGCTGTGAATGCCCCCAGTCAGTTCATGTTCGAACCAAGGCAGATTCACTGGATTTCTGCAAAACATGTGCTCAGATACTTACGTGGCACTATGGGATATGGTTTGAAATATGCTTCAGATAGTGACCTAAGATTGCAGGGGTTTACAGACTCAGATTGGGCCGGATGTGTTGCAGATCGAAAGAGTACTTCCGGATGTTGCTTCAGTTTGGGTTCTGCGGTTATTTCTTGGTACAGCAGGAAATAGAACTCGGTAGTACTCAGTACTGCAGAGGCCGAGTACATGGCTACTAGCACAGCAGCTAGAGAAGCAATTTTGCTTCGTAAACTCCTAGCAAGATTGTTTGGCCAGATTCTAGAGTCAACCGTGATTCACTGTGATAACCAGAGTTGTGTGCAGATGTCAGTGAATCCTGTATTTCACGACAGGTCGAAGCATATCGAGATTCGATATCACTTCATTCATGATATGGTGCAGAAAGGTGCAGTAGAGTTACAGTACGTGCCGACAGACGACCAGACTGCAAATGTTCTCACCAAGGCTCTTCCCAGGATGAAGTTCGAATACTTTCGCGGAAAACGTGGAGTCAAAGAGGACATATCCCTCCTTGAGACGGAAAGATGACATTGAGATGCTTGCCCTGCTTTGCCCTGGTGCCTTCTGCAGTCCAGTTGCTCAGCCATATATGGGAGAAATCTCATAGGCAGATGAGTAGGACAGTCAGCAGTTGGTCGGGCTCACCCAGGTACCTTCTGCAGTCCAGTTATTCAACCAGATATGGGAGAAATCCCATAGGAAGATGAGTAGGACAGTCAGCAGTTGGTCGGGTTCACACTAGTGCCTCTACAGTCCGGTTACTCAGCCAGATATGGGAGAAATCCCATAGGAAGATGAGTAGGACAGTCAACAGTTGGTCGTGTGGTTGCACAGGTGCCTCTACAGTCCAGATACTCAGCCAGATATGGGAGAAATCCCATCGGTAGAAGAGTAGGACAGTCAGTAGATGGTCGTGCCCTTTTGCTCGTCTGATATCTCAGCCAGGTATGGGAGGACCCCATTGGCAGATGAGACAGACAGGTAGAAAATTGCATAGCAGAGATGGCACAGCTGATTATCTCAGATATCCAGGATTGGGTGATTCTCCTGGATCCAGGATCGAGTGATTCTCCTGGACTCACCGAAAGACTGGTGAGGATGTCACAGATATTCAGGATTGAGAGATTCCCCTGAAATCCAGGATCGAGTGATTCTCCTGGATCTCTTGGACTCACCGAAGGACTGGTGAAGATGATACACTGAGACTATGTAGACAACCTTTAGTATGCATAGAGATGATGGAAACAAAGTAGAGTACAAGATGAAACCCAGATGATTGTGATACTAATGAAGACCGAAGAATACCTTCCTCGTTGAGAGGGAGTGTTGGATTTTGTACAACTTCGGAAGATATTATTCATTATATTTTATTGTACTTTCATTGTACTTGTTTATACCTCCTAAGGGGGAAGAACCTTATGTAATCAATTATGTAAACACATCAAAGAATCAATGTAAGCCTTGGGGTGCAAAAGGAAATAATAAAAAGATTAAAACTAAAATATTTATTGCCCCCAAGACAAGTCGGCCCCATAAGGGATTTTCTGGTTTCAGCACTTGTATGAATATGAGGTTAGTGCTCCTCATTTGTTCATTCTCACACTTGAGATTGGCGCATCACTTGGGAGAGGAGAATTTCGCATCACCTCAAGGAGGAGGCTGATTTCTAAGGTGTCTACTTGTGGAAAACATTTCCACACTTTCTCTTTCTTCATTTGTACTCTGATCTCAGAATTATCATCTCTCTACGAAGGTCACTGGGTTTTCTCCCATTTGGGTTTCCCAGGGTAAACTCTGTGTTGTTGTTTTGTGCTTTGTCCTACTTCTAGTGATCTTGGTAATGCATTTATGTTTTATGCTATGAATGTATGAAATTCAACAAACCTAGTTTCATGAATCAAAGTGCGAGGGACATAATTCTTTCATGCCCGGCCCAAAAGTTGTGAGGGTCTCTAAATCAACCCAAAACCTCCAAAAATCCATAATCAACCTACAACTATATTGGAGTTGGATTTTTTACTTCATTGTATTCTAGCAAGACAGGAATTTTCAAGACCGTTTTGGATAAAGGATATATTGCTCCATCCTATAGCTGTCAAACATCAAGAGAAGGAATGCCTTGATCACTCGATCTACTATTGTAAAGAATATCTTAATGTTAGAGTATGCCAGAAAACCCTTGGTTGAGGCAAGGAGAAAACCCGAAGTAAGAGCCCCAAGGAACCTAAAACCAGCAACTAGGATTGTTGGTTGAGAGTAGGTACAATGGTAGCTAACAAGGTCATGGTTGTTTGACATTGACAGGTTGACACATACACCTTGTGCAAGGAAGCTAATGGTGAGCCTTGTATCCCGTACCTTGTCCAATAAATTAGCAATTGTTACAACTGGTTACCTAGGTAGCTAGTAGATGGCAAGGAACATTAAGGAAAATTTATGTCAAAGTTGATACAATTTGTCAATACCGACATTGACAATAACCACATACTCTGGACCAAAGTACTCTTTGTGATAGGAAAAGTTGATGTGGGAAGTTGAGCCCCAAAGACTCTTGATTCAAATTATTAATAACATCATTGTATTATATCAATGGAGTAACTAATGTACACGGATAATATTAGTTCAAATCCCTACTAATTGCACTGTACCACCCATTTATCATATGTACCTATAGCTGAACAAGAGACTAAGTGGGTAGATCTTCTCTTAGAGAAGATTCTGAAAAAGCTACCCAATGCCTAACCATCTTGTACTCCGTTTATAGGTAGTAAAGAAATTGATTCGTGTATATCGATTATTATGCCCCAATCATACGTTGTAGATTTGGACTTTCCAACATTATATGTTTTGAATGTCTAAGACGGTTTCTTCTATGAGGAATGGCCTCTCGACCACATTAATTGGAGATTCCAAACAAGGAAACCTGAGCGACATGGCTGATAAGTGATGAAATATAATGCCTACATAAATACTTGTAGGTTGCAAAGCACTCCAGAGCCAGCATGCATTTAGAAGTATGTAATTCAACCAGACTGGCTTCTTTTTAGGCAGAACTACATTTACAAGCAATAGTGACACACATTAGAAAAAAAAATGTGTTTATAACGGAGATGAACAAACCATAGCAATCAAATGGCTGATAACAAGTTATTTTTAGAAATGACAAAGGCAATGACTATAAAACATCCCTATGTAAAGAAATGGTAACTTGATAAAGAAAGTACTTGAAAGACATAATGAAGGCGACAACTACTCCCTGCCAATATGACAAAATGAAGGCATTAAAATGCTTGGAAGAAATTGAAGAAAGAAAAAAAATTGTTAACATATTTATGCAAATTTGAAAATGATATAGGATGAACATAGAAGAGGATTTATACTACTCCCAGTATATTGTGATGTATTCTGTTCACACCATTGAACACCATCTTCCCTTTGTATTCATTCTCATGTTGCTCCTCGTCTCCGTTATTTGAATGGTGGATTGCTGACTAGAAAAAGGAAGAACGTGTCAAATCTAGCAGGTGCATATCGGCAGGGAAATCTCATGGATATTTGTTCACACACCTATGAGAGGCACATTAGAAAAGGAAACACTATTATTTTTTTATTTTTTTTTTTTTTTTTTTTTTTGTGTAAAAGCAACTTTAAACCTAGGAATTTTTTTATATTTGCCCCTCCTACCAGACATAACCTAGGTCCAACTGCAATATGCATAATTGACTCAACTATGCTTCAAGCACAGGCCACAACTAATAATGCACATGCAGTTTCTTTAGAAATTAATGAAACCCATTCTTGACCAAATGAAACTAAAAACAACATATCAACTATATAATTAATGAAACCCAGTCCTGACCAAAACACATCCCAGCTAAAAACGATAGATCTCAATACCCAGCATTCTGCTACTTAGGGTTTGCATAAGTAGAACATGAAAACTCTCAGACAACTGAAAAATTAATAATCATAATGGCCTTCAAATTAGGCTGTGTAAAATACAAAAGCAAACGCAGCATTCTGTTGCCTAGGGATTTACAGAACCCAACTACATTTTTTTGTCACAGAAATGACTAGTACAATGAATCAGGAATATTACTCCCAGAGAACGGCACATCAAAACAATTACAATACACGCGGCCTGCAAATTACATATTGATTCCCAGCCCCAAATCTCCAGAACCAACAAATATCAATGAAAAATTTGTTCTAGAGAATATTCATCCTACAAATTGATGAATCTCGATGAACCTTGAGATATATTCCTGTGCAGCACCTTGGGTTCATGTGTTCCTGTATCGGATGAAGAATTTACTTCAATCTTGAGAGGAATTTTCTCACAGATACTCAACAAACCTATGTGGACAAAATGCTCCGCGATGGTCAGGCGCAGCACCAGATTTTAAGGGAGGATTTTGTGATGATAGCCTTTTTTACTAGGCCAAGAAAACACACCGAGGCCAAGTCAATATTGACAGACAAGACAAATGAGCAGTTGAACTCTGACCGGCAAGAAATATCTTCAGCTTTGACAACGAGTCAAACACGTGGCAGACGACGACTCGCAGTGAAAACACCTTAAATGAAAAAATGTAAAACTTAATATTATTTATAGAAAAATATAAAATTTAATATTATTTATATCAGCATAGATCTATCTTAAACTCAGATTTATTAAACATTAAGAGAGATCCAATTTTTTGAGATGTAAATATTTTCTTGATGTGTAAAAAAGTTAAGATAAAAAAATTAGATCTCTTTCGATGCTTAATAGATCCAGGTTTAATCAGCAGAGTAATCACCAGATCGGTCTCTTCAATATTTATGTGCCTAATCTTCATTCTGAGAAAAAAGAATGCTGGAGTCTACTAAAAGACTTTTTGGATGTGTATGATCCTCAAAACATTATCTTAGCAGGTGATCTGAATACCACCCTATCTAGAACTGAAAAGAGAGGAGGCCTTCAAGGGAATGACTATTTCAAACAGCAGGTAGAAGATATTATCCATAACAGGGATCTCATTGATATTAAGCCAAAGAAAGGGAAGTATACTTGGTCCAACAAAAGACTCGGTAAAGGGAATATCATGGCCAGGCTGGACAGATTCCTCGTCCACAGCAACCTCCTGACCGATAGACAAATCATCTCCTCCAACATACTCGCCAACCTTGCATCAGATTATAAACCTATACAACTCCAATTTAAAGAATTGGAGGATCTCGGTCCCATACCATTTAGGTTCAGCCCACAGTGGTTGGACCATTCAAGTTTCTGGCCTATTCTGGAAAAGTCATGGAGAATACCCATCACAGGCTCTCCATGCCATGTATGGGAAAAAAAATTAATAAACACAAAGAAAGCGTTGAAAGTATGGGCAAAATCCCACTGCCCAGCCCCAGTCGAACCTAGAAAGAGCGCAATTGGAGTCTTAGAAGAAATACAATGTGATATGGATGACCAACACATAGATGCCAAATCGATGCATGGGGAAACAAGTCACCAAAGCAGAGTTTATCAAGCCTTCAGAAAGGAAGAAGAGTATTGGCGGCTGAAGTCAAGAAGCACGTGGCTAAAGTCAGGGGACCAGAATTCCAGATATTTTCACAATCAATTTAAAATAAGACAGATTGGCAACCATATCAAGGAGATCAAGCCAGAGGATGGCTCGATATGCAAAGGTAATAATAATATCAAAATCGCTGCTCATGCACACTTTTTTGCGTTAGTTGCTGAAGATGACAAGGTCGAAGGTGAAGAAGAGCAAACCCTGCTAGAGCATATACAGAGCAGCATCACGCCTGAGGGGAATCTGAAATTTCTGGAGCCTTTCACTGAGCAAGAAGTGGTGAATACAATCAGCTCATTTGACTCTGATAAAGCCCCGGGCCCCAACGGCTTCTCCATTCATTTTTATCAAGCTTGCTGGGAATTTATCAAAAAAGATTTTATGAGAATGGTGAAAAATTTTCATTCAAAGGCAAAGATAGGTGGAGGCACTAACAGCACCTTTTTGTCCCTCATACCTAAAGATACAAACCCAAGCTCCTTTAACAGATTTAGACCGATCTCCTTATGCAATGCCTCGTACAAGATTATTGCCAAGATGCTGAAGTCCTGGATGAAGCCCTTACTCAACAGGATCCTCTCGGAAAATCAAGGCGGCTTTCTGAAAGGGAGACAAATTTTGGACAACGTCATCCTCGTTCAAGAAGCTATCCATTCAAGCAAAGAAAGGAAGGAAAAATGTATGTTAATCAAGCTAGATATGGCCAATGCTTTTGACCAGGTCAAGCACTCCTTCCTTTTCAATATTATGTCTCGATTCAGTTTCAATGAAACCTTCATCCGGTGGATAACAGCATGCATCAGCAAGCCCTGAATTGCCCCTTTAATTAATGGCCGCCCTACAGAGTTCTTCCAAGCATCCCGGGGCATTAGGCAAGGATGCCCACTCTCCCCTTTCCTGTACATTATCTTGGCTGACTCCATTAGTCGGAAACTAAACTATGATCTGCAAAATGGCACCCTCCCCGGCCTTCAATTGACCATGGACTCCTATCCTCTCAATCACACATTGTTTGCAGATGATTCTTTATTCCTTGGAGGAGCCTCATCCCTCATAGCACGCAAATTCAAGCACAATATGAACATGTATTGCAAGGCCTCCGGAGGAATGATTAACCTTCAGAAAAGTGTTGTGTATAGTTGGAATACAAACAACTCTGTGGCTGCAAAAATCAGCAGAATACTAGGCATCAAGGTGCACAATCACTGGGAAAAATTCACCTATTTGGGTCTTCCCATCACTTACGGAAATTCAAAGGCAGGATCGTGGGATGATACGATCAACAAAATTAAAAGGAAAATCATTAGATGGGGAGGTCACTGGCTAAGCAAGGCTGGGAAGCTGACCCTAGTGAAATCGGTAATCTCTGCCACGCCTATATATTAGTGTTCCACACTTCTAGCGCCAAAAGGAATAGCAAACCAGATTAGTAAACTTATGAGAGAGTTCCTTTGGTCAGGAGGGAAAAACAATGGTGAAAAAAATAAAAAATTTCACCTAGTAAATTGGGAGACGATTAAGAAGACTAAAGATGCGGGAGGACTACAAATTCGGGATCCTCGGCATGCAAACTTGGCACTGGGTGGAAAGATATTATGGCAGATTCTCCACAACAAGCGAAACAAAATCAGCCAAGTGTTCAGGAAGAAATATCTCAATGGAGACAATCTAAGATGTTTAGATCAAAAGCCAATCTCCAAAGGAACAAGCACTTAGTCCCTTTGCAAAGAGGCCTGGGGTTTTTTCTCAAAAGAACTATACTGGGTACCTGGCAACAGTAAGAAAATAGATATTTTCAAAGATAGAATTATGGAAAATGAAGCTATGCAAAATAATCATGAATTAAAAAATATTGCAGGCTGGTTAGCCCATCAAAGAATCACAACTCTAAATGATTTTAGCTGCTGGGACAGTCATGGAAATTGGGATAGCTGGAAAAAGCTAGAAGTCCCTGCAAATCTCGAGGCAGCCAATGATATCCTTATTAAGAATCTGAAAGGATGCGCCCCTCTACACTTACTGGCCAGGGATGACCGAGGATGGGGGCAAACAGGCTCGTACACTGCTGCCCTTAGATACAAAGCTCTGCAACAGAAAGAAGAAGTAAGAAATGATATATGGAAAATGGTCTGGGACACCTTCGGACTTCCAAAAATTTAATTTCTTTATCTGGACTCTAAATCATTGCAAAATTCTCACTGGGGAAAATTTAAGTAAGAGAGGTATTCACGGGCCCTTTCAATGCATTCTCTGCCAGAGCAACATTGAAACTAGTAACCATCTTTTTCTGGAATGCCCCTATGCAAAGAACGTATGGAAATATTTGTTCAATGACCTCAATATCAGCATGCCCATCTTCACTACCATCACTCAACTCTTCAAAGAGTGGAAAATTATCTATCCCACTCCCCTATCCAAGGATAAGCTCTGGTATCATCTATGGCTCTCCATCCCAAAATTTGCGTGCTGGAAAATATGGATAGCCAGAAATCAGGCAATCTTCCAAGAAAAGAGATGTAATCCCACCCACACAGCAGGCCAAGCCAAAGGTTTATTGCTCGAATTCCTTAAACACTCTAAGCTTAGGCCAGACTCAATCCTTAGCAAGGTAGAATTGGAGTGGATAGGAACTATTAGACCGCAACCCTGGATCAAGCCCCATCAGAGACTCACTCCAACCTAGCAAATCAGACTCACATCTAAAGACTTCCAAGAATGGAGGACAAAGCAAGAGCTGGACAACCTTCATTTCGACGGTGCCTCCAAGAACAATCCAGGAGAGGCAGGAGCAAGTGGAGTCTTGTGGAATAGAGATGGGATCATAAGTTTAAATATAGGTGGGGTTTGGGCATTAGCTCAAATAATGTTCCTGAAGCTTTAGCCTTGTTGAAAGGCTACCAGATAGCTAGAGAACAAAAAATTGACAAGATTCAATTGTTTGGGGATTCCATGATCATTATTCGCACCCTCAACACCAGCAACAATCTTCCTCTCAGTCGTATCATTCAGCGAATTCGTCATATTTCGAGCTCCTTCTCCCTGTTTAGGTCTGATCACATTCTAAGAATCTTAAACTCTGAGGCAGATTCGGAAACTAATGCTGCTTCTAGTCAGCAACAAGGCATTCTCAAGCTCTCTAATCTGGATGTTGAATCCCATCATATTCCTTGAGCTGGAAATTTTTTAAGTTTATTTTATCTGTCAGCTAGTCTAGACTGCTTGAATAGAATAATCCTCTTAATCTGTCTTTTAACATCCAATTCAGAGCCTTCTAAAAAAGATTAGACATGATGATTCACTAAATAACGACTCTATGGATCAAACCTGTCACGAATTATATGGTTTTGCGCAAATCCTGAGTGATATGATTTCGCAGGAAATGGAGGAAACACCTTCACGCAGGTATGAAATCGTATCATCATCTCAATTAAGATGATCATTAAGTTGTCTTCAAATTTCTGTGAAGTCTAATTAGCAACAGAGTCAACCCATGAGTCAGTACAAATGAGGCAGTTCGTGAAGATGAAGTCGACAGTACTATGTAAATTGGCTAATTCAATAGTAGAGCAGAAGTCATCCTAGAGTGAGCTTAAGATCAAACTTATTCTCAATTCTGAAGGTAGAAGGCTTGCTTAGCAGCACTTCGAATGGAGTGGAATTATAAAGCTACTTCAGATTAAATCTCTGCATCCATTAGAGAAATTTTGAGGTCAAAAAAGGGCCTCAAAACAAAGAAAATGTACTATAAAATACAACCAATCACATTCTAGTAGATGACATCATCCCCCTTGGTGAGGTGGCATTGCATGAGTTAAGAATGTTTATTTGTCAAATTTTCTATGGTGGATGAAAACACATAGTTAACCAAGGTAGTGGTGTAAGTACTTTTAAGTCATAAAGTAAAGTACTCATAATGATAGTCTTTTCATAAAATAATATTATTGTCATTTTCAAGTAAAGTACTCATAATGAATGTCTTTTCACACTTTCACATAAAATAATATTATTGTCATTTTCAAGTAAAGTACTCTTAATTCATAAAGAAAGTCCTTTCACATTTTTTTATAAAATAATATATTATCATTTTTATGTTTTTAATTTTAAATTATATATTCACTCCATTCTATTTAATAACATAATGTCAAACTAGTAAAGAATAATAATAGATTTAATAAATAATAATAATAATAATAATAATAATGCAATGTGAATTATAATAATATTATTGACATTTTACATGTAAATAAATTCTCAATTAAATTACATTATTAAATTCATGAGAAAAGTACTAAATATAAAAAGTCAACATAAAATTAAAAAAAAAGCTCTTAAAAATGTTTTTTATTATTTAATTTCATTTGCAAGTTGAAGACAACTAAATGTTAAAGGACAATACATTTTTGGGAATTTACAATGAATCTTAGTCACATCAATGTAGACTTATTTTATTAATTTTATTTTTAGTGAATTTTGAAAAGTAACTCAACCATGGTTATTTATATTGTGCATAGAAAATAGTGTGGGAGGTGACTTGTCATATATACCTACCCCATAAAACCCCCAATTCATAATATTTTAATATATCTCATATTTTTGTAGTACATCTCTTAGGAGGCCCTTTTTTGACCTCAAAATCTCTCTAATGTGAACATGATCCTTGAGCATTAGAATTTCAGTACACTCTGGGCTTGAATCATTCAGAATTCTAAGAGTAGGGTCTATGCAAGCTCAACATTCTCCAGCTAGAGCAATGAATCTCCCATAGAAAACCATCACAAGCTGGATATATTTATCTTCAGGAGCAGAGAAAGCAGAGCAACATATTCTCAAGCATCCAAACAGATCTCATAATCTTTTGCACTCATTAGAATTCTCAATTTTTTTCAATTTCTGAAGCAGATTGATAAACGGATTTGCTTATGAAGCAACACCAGCAACCCAGCACAGCATCTGTTAGTCTTAATCAGCATCAACAAACTCTGAAGGACGCTTTGAACCCCTCGAATTTCTTATAAATCTTTTCAACTCAACATTCAGCAAATTCTCTCAGCAGCAGCATTAGCTTTTAGAATTTCTTTGATCCTACTTATTAGTGATAAGCTTTCTCAGAATGAGAAGTAAGGCACTGTAACATTCATTAGTAGTTCAATGTAATAATCTTTCTCAAAATGAGATGGAAGGTATTTAATTATCCATTCATAGTATTACAAAGGTGGTCTTCTCAGACTATGAGAAACTGAAAATGATAAAAGCCATTTTGGCCTTCATGTACTTTGCCGATTTGGATAAAAATCATAGCTCCTTTTTTTTTAATATACAATATACGTTTTTTATAATAAAAAAAAATAGATCCAGGTTTAAGATGGATTTATATTAGTTTTGATTTTTTTTAATTTATAAGCCAACATGAATTTTTTTAATTACTTCTCTTTTTTTATAAATTATGAGTCAACATGAGAACATTACATTACGTTACGTGACAAATGTGACAACATCTTCCCTATACTGTGTTATAAGCACCTTGCTCTCGATGCAATAATTATTTAATAGAAGTGATAAAAACAAAGGATTATTTTTTTGGTTTCGATGGACATTTGGAGGCAAATTGTTCTTGGAGTTGGGAATAACATCAAACAATAAGACAAAGCTATATACTTTACTCTTTGCCTAAACTCTCTTTCATTGTGTCTCAATATCACATGGATTTTTATCATTAGTGGCTCCTTTATTCCAAAACAAGTGTGAGCAAAGAAAGCCAAAAAGCACTATGTAGATCAAATATCAAATGATGCAGTTTCTCTAAATAAAGGGCATAATTAAAAATGGAAACCCGCCAAAGAGGTTCGGACTCCCTCAACAATTTTATGTTATCCAACATTATAAATTCATATAACCTCAATATCAACCAGAACCTTACAAGATTAATATCCTCTTGGCACAACTCCTTATATCCAATTGGCACAACTCGCATAAGGATTAGCATGCAAGTCTTTTCTACTCCATCAAGAACATATCCTCTTGGCACAACTCCTTATATCCAATTGGCACAACTCGAATAAGGATTAGCATGCAAGTCTTTTCATCTCCATCAAGAACAAGAGAGTATTAACGCTCCCTCGAGCAAGAGAGTATTAACGCTCCCTCGTGCCATCCATTATTTCACAACGTTGTCTTTGATCAGAGGCATGTTAGCACTTCAACGCATTTACTCGATTCAACGCACAAGTGGGATTATTTTGTCCTCCAACAGGATGCTTAGGCTGACAATTCATTGCATTGGTTCAGCTCGTTCTCCAATGGAGCCAACTGAACCTGAACTCTCTCAGGAAACACCTACTGGTGATCAGCGTTGTATTGGAAAATGTATGTTCTGTTCTGGTCGGTATCCTTTACTACACCTCTTGTTGTTTCTGTCTCGTGTATCAAAGTTTTGGGGTATCTGTGTTCGAGGCCTGTTTCAGTTGTTGTTGAAGGTTTCCAAGCCTATTTTGCTTAGTTTTTCAGGTACCAGTGCTTTACTGTTTCTGTCCCAAGCTTCAGTGTTTTTGGATATTGTGGTTATGTTTTGATATATTATCTGTGGAGGTACCTGTGTTTGAGGTTCATTTTTGTTGTCATTGAATGATTCCATGTCTTTTTTGTTCAATTTCTTGAGAAGCCCACGGGTTGTTTTGTCTTACTGTTACGTGAGTATTGGAGAGGTGAAATTCGGTAGCACCATCTCGGTACTCAATATGGCTTTTAGAGGGGGCCAAAGGGGAACTAAAAGTGCATGCCAAAAACAAATCTCAGGGAATGACGGAGCAATTAAAGGGAATGAGACAAGCCATAAGATCCACAGTAGAGGGGCCAAAGGGGAGCAACAAGTGCATGCCAGAAAACTTCTCAAGTAATGACGGAGCAATTAAAGGGAATGGACAAGCCATAGAATACCTTAAGATCCACATGGAGATGCGGAAGGTTGAACAGAAAGCAACGGAAAGAAAGTTGAATGAGCAAGACCTGAAATGTGATAAACTTGCCAATGACTAAAAAATGCACTTCAATATAATTATTGAGCTCATGTAAGGTTCTCTATCAACGATCAATCATCCCAATGTTTCCATCAATTCGGCAAAGGACAAAGCAGTCCAAGAAGAAACAGTTCAACAACGGCTAAGGACAAAGCAGTCCAAGACGAAACAGCTCAACAAGCTGTTGTAGCATTTTCAAACCATATGCAAATTCATGAAGAGAGTGGCATGGACAAAAGATAATTTCCGCGTTTTCAAACCATATGCAAATTCATGAGAAGAGTGGCATGGACAAAGATAATTTCAATGGGAAAAGTCCAGTGGAAACGTTCAGTTCAAGCTGGTTTATTTCTAGTTTTCACCCTTATCTTCAGTGGACACGTTTAGTTCAAGCTGGTTTATTTCTAGTTTTTACCCGTATCTTCTTACAAGGTCAATTTGTAAGAAATTTTAGTTTGACTTTGGAAAGAGGTTTCATGATACTTTTTATACTCCTATACAGAAGTATGTGAGAGGGATCGACACCAAAGACCTCTCTTTTTGACGTTTTAAATAATTGCAGAATGTTTGATAAATAAATACACAGCCCTTTCAATATAAACTCCTACCCGTTTCAATAATTCAATTAAAGATCAAAATCTCCCACCCTAAGTCAATTACAGACTCTAACTTAAACTACACAATATCATCAAATCAATTTATTTATTGTTAACTAAATCCTTCGGGATGTTTTGATTAGGATTAGTTACATGATATAGTTAATAAAACCGTCCGGGAGAGAAACTGTTTTTGTTTCATCCACTACATATTGTACATCTCTGTTACAAATTATTTAATAAATATCGTGGAGTTTATTTCTGCTCTGTTCATCAGTGGTATCAGAGCTTTGAAGAAATCTGTGCAGGAAACTCCATGTCCTGGCGTTGACGTTTGCTCATGGAGGAGTGCAGCCAACAGAGCCATCGACACTGCTGTGTTGAAGAGTGTGCAGCCAGGAGAGAGGCAGAGCCTGCGTGCGTGTGAGAGAGGCAGAGAGCCCGCATTCTGGGTCCATGGAGCAGAGGAAAGCCTCCATTTAAGGCAGAGAGCCCGCGTTCTATGTCCGTGGAGCAGAAGAGATAGAAATTCTGAGCATTTTCTGGGTGTTTTATGAACATTCTCTGGGCATTTTCTGGGCGTTTTCTGAACATTCTCTGAGATCTGAATCAGAAAATTTTGGTAAGACTATATAGATAATACGCATTCTCTAATTATAATTGTTGGAGTTATTTTGTCTGGAAAAGAAAATTATCACGAATGGTTTTGAAAAGTTAAAAATACCCTTATTTTTAATGATATGTGGGATGGAATTTGTGAAAATGAAAATTTAGAAGATAAGAAAGATGGAGAAGAAGTAGTACCACCATTACCACCAGTACCACCTATATGGAAAAACAAAGACAAGAAGGCTTATGCCTTGATCACTGCCTCTGTAAGTGAAGAAGTAAGTAGACATTTAGTTTCTAGCAAAAGTGCTTGGGAAGCATTAAAGAAACTAAAATATTTGTATGATTCACATTCTGAGCTTGAGATCATACCATTGTTGATGAAGTTATTTAACTTAGAATTAAAAGATAATGATCCAATGAAACTTGCTTTTGAAATTAGAGCTATTTTCCATGATATTGATGCAACTGGTGTAAAAGTTGACATTCAACTTACTGCATTTATTAAAGCTCTATATCCTACCTATACTCATTATTTAGAATCACTTCAGGCTAGTGGACAAATGAAAGCTATGACCTTTGAAACACTTGTTGAGAAAATCGCTGAAAGAGAGAGCCTTTGGGAAGAAGGAATCTCTTTCTAGTTCCACTGTTGAGACTCTGTGTCTCGCCCAGAAAGAACAGAAGCCTAGAGGGGAGTCTACTAGACTTGACCATAGTAGCAGAGGTCATGGTAGGAGAACATTTAGAGGCAGGGGGGGTCATCATCAAGATGACAGACAGCAAAAATATGTTCAGAATGATAGGCAGTCTGTTAAATGTTATAGATGTAGAAAACTTGGTCATATTGCAAGTTATTGTCGCGCTCCTTGGGAAAATATTAATGAGAAGAAAGAGCAACAGCCTCCAGACAAAGGAAAACCACCTGAATCCGCTCACTATATAGTTGCACATTGTAATCTTAGTATTAATGAAGTTTTTAGCACTTCTTTTACTTCATGGGAAGATACTTGGATTTTAGATACCAGTGCCACATGTCATATGACCTTTACAAGAGATTGTTTTGAGACATTTAGTGATCATATTGATGGTATAATTTATTTTGCTAATAAGTCACAGTTGAAGCCTCTGGTATTGGTTCTATTCGACTTAAGTTACCAGGACTTGCTGATTATATTTTGCATGATGTTCTTTATATTCCTCAATTAAAAAGAAATTTTATGTCTCTCATACAAGTTAGGCAGCAAGGGCATTCTATACATATGTTTGATGGTAAATTGAGATACGAAGAACATCTGATGATGTGATTGTTATGACTGGTGTTGAAGAAGACAAATTCTTAAAACTAAAAGGGACATCATCTTTTTTATCCAAACTCGGCTCTTTTTTCTCAGCATAGTGATATTCTATCCTCCAGCTTATCGTGGCATGCTCGTTTTGGTCATATCAATTATGATAGTATCAGAATTATGAAACAACAAGGTATACAGAGGCTTCCTACTGTTCCAAGAAAATTGTCTCCATGTAATGCTTGTATTTTAGGCAAGCATTGTAAACAGCCTTTTCATAGGTCTACTTCCAGAGCTTCCAAGAAGTTAGGTCTTATACATTCAGATTTATGTGGGCCCATGCATGTTCTTTCTGCCAATGGTAACAAATATCTGCTAACATTTATTGATGACTACACCAGGATGTGTTGGGTTTACCTGTTGAAAGAGAAATCTCAAGTTTTTGCAACTTTTAAGAATTTTCATTTATGGATTACAAATGAAACTCAACTTAATATTGGCACTCTTCGATCAGATAATGGCGGTGAATACACTTCTAATGAATTTGAACAGTACTTACAAGATTATGGTATTAAACATCAAACCACCGTTCCATATTCCCCACAACAAAATGGTGTGGCAGAACGCATGAACAGAGCTTTGCTTAATATGGTAAGGTCTATGATGTTTTTTCAAAATGTCAAGTTGATGTTTTGGGGAGAAGCAGTACTTTGTGCAGTCTATATTCGTAATCGGTGTCCTTCTACTGCCATCAATAATAAGTCTCCTTATGAAATGTGGTATAGTCGACTTCCTGCTATTCAACATTTTAGAGTTTTTGGTTCTCCTTGCTTTGCCTTGATTCCTACACAACAACGTAACAAATTGGGTGCCAAGAGCCACAAATGTATTTTTTGGGGATATTCTAATACTTCCAGAGTTTACGGGTTGTATGATGAGGAGAACAAGAAATTTATTGTTTCAAGAGATGTAGTTTTTCTTGAATTTGCTAAAGATGCTTCTACTATTGATAGACAACTCAATCATTTGGATAAATTCCCTTCCAAGCAGTTTTATTATGAATGGGATAATGATCTTCCACATCCTGAAGGGGGGATTCAGATTCTAGATCAGTCTGTGGATTTTCCTTCAATTATTTTTCCTTCCGTATCAACACGTGAGAATGAAGAAAAACTTGTTGATAATAATGATTCTGTAGAAGAAAAAATAGATGACAATAATGCAGAATTGAATGACAATAGTGCAGAATCAGAAATTGAAGAAACTATTCAGCCATCACCGCAGCAATCAGTTCATAGATCAACACGAACAAAGACAATTCCAAAAAGGTTTGATGAATTTGAGTTAAATTTTTCTATTGTTGTTAATGAGCCTGCTACTTTTGAAGAAGCTGCTAGTTGTAATGAATGGAAAGATGCAATGCAAAAAGAATATGATGCTCTTATTAAAAATGGCACTTAGAGGTTGGTGGACCCTCCTATTGGCATCAAACCAATTGGCTCTAAGTGGGTTTATAAAACTAAATATAAGGCTGATGGCTCACTTGACAAATACAAGGCAAGACTTGTAGCAAAGGTATATGCTCAAAAAGAGGGTATTGATTACACAGAAACATTTGCTCCTACTGCAAAATGGGGCACTATTAGAACTTTGTTTTCTCTTGCAGCTCAAAATGAATGGAAAATACATCATATGGATGTAAAAACTGCCTTTTTAAATGGAGATCTAAAAGAAGATGTATATATGTTTCAGCCGGAAGGTTTTTCTGTTAAAGGAAAAGAACAGAAGGTATGTAAATTGGTGAAATCTTTATATGGTTTGAAACAAGCACCTCGAGCATGTATGAGAAGTTAATTGAACATCTTCTCAAATTGAATTATAAGCATTTCAATTTAGATGATGCAACTTTGTTTGTTAAGAAAGTTGGGCGATCAATTGTATATCTAGTTGTCTATGTTGATGATTTGCTTATCACGGGGAATAGTGATGACTATATAGTCTTTATTAAAAAGGAGCTGCAAAAGGTTTTTGACATGACGGATTTGAGATTACTTCATTATTATTTAGGAATTGAAGTAGATCAAAAACCAAAATATATCTTTATTTCTCAAAAGAAGTATATTGGAGATCTGTTGAGTAAATTCAGGATGTTGGATTGTAATCCTGTTTCTACTCCAATGGAGCACAATCAAAAGCTTAGTTCACATGAAGGCAGTGCATGTGAAGATCCAACAAAGTACAGGCAACTTGTTGGAATCTTGATTTATCTTACTACTACTCGTCCTGACATAACTTTTGTTGTAGGAATACTTTCTAGGTTTATGCATCGACCTTGTGAAGGTCATTGGATCGCAGCAAAACGAGTGCTAAAATATTTAAAAGGTACTCAGTCGTTTGGCATCAAATACTCTAAAGTTTTAGACTTTCATCTTACTGGTTATTCAAATTCAGATTTTGATGGAGATAAAGAGCATGGAGTGTCTACTTCAGGTTATTTGATGAATCTTGGATCAGCAGCTATCACTTGGAGATCACGAAAGCAATCAGTTCCTATTGATTCTACAACTGAAGCCGAATACGTTGCAATAGCTCAAGCCACAAAAGAAATCATTTGGCTTCGGAAAATTCTTGAAGATTTGCAGGAGAAACAAAAGACTTCAACGCCTCTCTTTGTTGATAATACTTCTACAATACAATTGGCCAAGAATCCTAAATTCCATGATCGAACCAAACATATCAATACCAAATATCATCTGATTCGACATCATGTTGAGGCTAAAACTATTCATTTGACTCATTGTCCTACTTCAGAACAAATTGCTGATATATTTACTAAAGCATTGGGACGTGAAAAGTTTGAAAAATTCAAAATGTTATTAGGCATGTCAAATGACCCTTTGGATTAAGGGGGGGATGTTAACTAAATCCTTCGGGATGTTTTGATTAGGATTAGTTACATGATATAGTTAATAAAACCATCTGGGAGAGAAACTGTTTTTGTTTCATCCACTATATATTGTACATCTCTGTTACAAATTATTTAATAAATATCGTGGAGTTTATTTCTACTCTGTTCATCATTTATTGTATATTAAATTAAAATAATTTTATATAAAAATTTAAATAAATATTTTGTCAATTAAATCTATCCCCGGTGATTGTGATCTTAGAAAATATATTAATGTAAAAAATGAACATTACTGTAAAGATGAAACATTTCAAGTGGATACATTGATACCTTGCCAAACTTCAAATATTCACCTTTCCAATTTTCAATGTAAAAAATGAACATCGATGAAACATTTCAAGTGGTACATTGATACTATTTGACCTAGGTCTGATACCTTGTTTGTTAGGATTTTCTTTGATGCCTTTAAGTTTTGACAAAGCCTTAATTTTTATTCTTTTTCTCTTTATCCTAAAGTTGTTGGCTTAAGTTTTGATTACATTTCTCAATTTTCTAAAGTATTTAGCAATAATAAGTTTGAGCCTATGCTCCTATAGGGTTTTTGATTGATTTTCATTTAAAAAGGTTCAAGTTTTACATATTTCCCATATGAATTGAGACTATCAGAAATATCTCCCCAAATTTAATGGTCAAGGGGAGGTAACAGTAGAAGAGCATTGGAATGCTTTCTTTAGTTATGTTGATAATCTGAATATCGAAGCTCAGGATGTATGGATGAGAATGTTCGTTCAGAGCTTAGATGGTGAAGTTAGAAAGTGGTTCAGGGAATTTCCTGAAGGATCAATAGATGGCATAGAAGCATTAGAGGAAACATTCATGAAGCGATGGGGTGATACAAAAGATCTTTTGTATTACATTACTGAATTTGGGGCTCTTAAAATAAAGAAGGATGAACCAGTTGCAGAATTCTCAAAAAGGTTTAATAAAATGTACAGCAAAATACCAGCAGAAATTAAACCTACAGAAACCTCTGCTAAACTTACCTATGCAAACTCGTTTGATTCTAAGTTTTCATTGCATTTGAGAGAAAGAAGGGAAGTGACTCTATATAACATGCAGGAAGCTGCATTAGAGGTAGAATCCAATATGCTGGCATCAAAGAAGCTTAAAGAACAATCAGAATACTTTAACCAAGATAAAAAAGGAAAGAAAGAGATGCCATCAGCTTCGACGGGTAAGGCACCAGACGAAATAGAGGAGATGAATAAGGTAATAAAAAATTTGTCTGCCAAAGTCAACAGATTAGAAATGGAAAATAAAAATCTAAGCAGACCTTTGCCAGAAGGAAATCCTAATCAGAACAAACGACCTTTTGTACCAAGATTTGTGCCCAGGGAAAGGAGGAACAATGATATTCAAAGAGAAAGAAATAATAATGAAGATCAAAGGGTTCAACCTCCTTTTCAGAATAATCTAGTTGAAGAAGAGGAGATTGAGGAATTAGAATATGAAGAAGTGGATCAGAGTGTTAACCATCTTAAAGAAGAGTCATATGAAAGTTTCCTCGCCAAAGACCAATATCAAAATTCTGAAACTATGTATTATACTTCTCCAGCTGATATCTATCAAACAGATCCAAAAAATTCATATAGTCTGAGATCTGGAGTTAAACAAGTGGCTCAGGTTCCTAAAAAGAAAGTTTCCTTTCCTGATAAAAAATATCCAGATCCATCATCAGAGAAAAAACAGAATCACAGGTTTGATAAAGCTAAGATTACAGAAGTGGAAGAAGTTAATAGGAGTAATCAGGGTTTTAACTTTGAAAATGAGCCAAGTAAAGTTAAGATTCCTATTCCCTTGACAGAACTCATGAAGATTCCATCATTTAGAGACCCTGCTTGTAGGATGCTGAAAACCCAGGTTAATGAATTTCCTTCTGATGTCATCAATTTACATGATTAGCATCCTACTATTATAATTGGTTCTGCCTTACCGGATAAAGTTGAAAAGAAAGCAGATTCCTTTCCTCCTTTCTATGTCACTTTAACAGTTCATGATCAATTACTTCATAACTATTTATTGGATTCTGGAGCTTCTCATAACTTAATGCCTAAATCTGTGATGGAAGCCCTTGGTCTAAGTGTCACTAGACCTTATCATGATTTATTTTCCTTTGACTCAAGAGAAATTAAGTGTTTAGGGGTGATAAAAGACGTGGTTGTTAATTTGATACAATTACCTATGAAAAGCATTATGATGGATGTGGTTGTTGCCAATATTACACCCAAGTTTGGTATGTTGATTTCTAGATCATGGGCAAAAAGAGTGGGAGGCACTTTACAAATGGATTTATCTTATGCTACTATTCCAACTTTTGGAGGAAAACAAAGGAGGCTTTACAGAGAGGTACAGTTAGCCTACTTAGTAAGTGACAGCAATAACCCAAAAAATCATCCAGTATATGCTGTTGAGGAAGACTTGGGGTCATGTATTTTGCATTTGAATGAAGAAACTTATGGTGTTCTGAGGGTTGAGAAAGAAGAATCGGTTCGTATTAGAAGAAAAGATGAATTGTGGGAAATGTACTTTGATGGTTCTTCATCTAAAGAAGGAGCAAGAGCAGGAATTGTTCTAATCTCTCCTGAAGGAGAAAATATTTGTCTGATGTATAAATTAGAATTCCAAACAACTAATAATATAGCAGAATATGAAGCATTGGTGTTGGGATTAAGCGCTGCAAAGGATTTAGGAATCCAACAGTTGGTTGTTTTTGGCGACTTCGAATTGGTTGTTAAGCAGGTCAGAAATGCATATCAGGTAAAGCAACCACTTTTAAAAGTTTACAGAAATGAAGTTTGGGACTTAATGGATAATTTCTTCTCAACATTTAATATCTCTTTTGTTCCTAGAGATCATAATCAAACTGCAGACTCTTTGGCTTTAGCATCTACATTTTTTAAAGTCCCACAGAACACTCAACTCAGGTATCTGATTGAAGTCAGGCATAGACCTTCAATTCCTGATAACATAAAGCACTGGAGGGTCTTTCAGGATGATTTGGAAATCAAGAGATTCCTGGAATTGACAGGTGAGTTCTCAAGTTCCCAGATTGATGAAGAACATGATGATAATACAGATGAATTTCCTTCTTTTTCTGAACAGTCAATCGCTGATCATAAAATAATTGAACTGAAAGGGAATTTAATCCCAAAAGGTTTAGTTCCACTTCAAAGATTGTTTCTTAAAGACAATACATTGGCAAAACCTACTGTAAAATCTTCTGAAGAAAATACTGCTGATTATAACATTGGAACTGAAGATCAGCCTAGGTACATTAAACTGTCAAAACTGCTGACAAAGGAGTACAGAAAAAAGTATATCGGTTTGCTTAGAAGATTCATGGATATATTTGCTTGGTCATATGGTGATCTCAAAACATATGATACTAGCATTATTCAACATAAAAACCTTCTAAAGCCAAATACTAAACCTTTCCGGCAGAAACTCAAAAGAATCAATCCTGCCTTATTGCCAGTTATTGAAAAGGAGGTGAAGAAATTGCTTGATGCAAAAATCATAGTACCTCTCAGGTATTCAACATGGGTTGCAAATTTGGTCCCTGTTCGAAAGAAAAATGGTGAAATTAGATTATGTGTAGATTTTCGTAATCTAAACAGATCTTCTTTAAAAGACAATTATCCTGTGCCAAAGATAGACCAGATTTAACAGAGGGTAGTTGGAGCTCAGAGAATATCAATGATAGATGGGTTTTCAGGGTACAACCAAATTACTGTTCATCCTGAAGATAGGGAGAAAACTGCTTTTACCACTCCCTAGGGAACCTTTATGTATGACAAAATGCCATTTGGTTTAATGAATGCCGGAGCAACTTTTCAGAGGGCTATGGATATAGCATTTGTAGGGGAAAGAGAGAAGTTTGTGGTTATTTATCTTGATGACATAACAGTCTTCTCAGATTCAGACGAGAGTCATCTTAAACACCTGGAACAAACCTTTGAAAAATGCAGGAAGTTTGGGTTGTCTCTAAATCCAAAAAAGTCCCATTTTGCCATGCAGGAAGGAAAGCTCCTTGGTCATATTGTCTCTGCAGATGGTATTAAAATTGATCCAGAACGTGTGAAAGCAATTTTAAAAATCACATTTCCCAGGAATAAAAAAGAAATACAATCATTTATTGGAAAAATCAATTTCCTTAGGTGGTTTATTCATAACTTTGTAGAGATCGTCAAGCAAATAACAAAAATGTTAAGAAAGGATCAAGAGGTAAAATGGACTCCAGAAGCAAAATTATCTTTCGAAAGGATAAAACAAGCACTTACAGAAGCACCAATTTTGGTGAGCCCTGACTTTTCTAAAGACTTTATCACTTTTTCTTTTGCATCTGAAGACAGTATAGCAGTTGTATTATTACAAAAGAATGCTGAGGGTCTTGAACAACCTATTTCATTTTTTAGTAAAGTTTTAAGGGATTCAGAATTGAAGTACAGCATTTTGGAGAAACAGGTTTATGCACCGGTTAAAGCTTTAAAAAATTTTAGGATTTACTTACTGCATTCAAAAATCACAGTTTCTGTTCCAAATGCAGCAGTAAAGAAATTTTAACCCAGACTGATTCTGAAGGAAAGAGGGGTTGTTGGATTGCCAAAATAATGGAGTACAATATTGAGATTAAGCCAACTAAACTTGTTAAGGACCAAGGTTTGGCCAAATTGCTTATAGACTCTAACTGTCAAGCATTAGGACTGAATACTGTTCTTTATGAAATATCTGAAGAAGAAAGTACACAGCATCAAATGGAAAAAGAGCAGATTTTTCAGAAGTATATGGATTCAGTTTGGTATGGTGATATTGTATATTTTCTTTTGTTTCTACAATCCCCACCAGATTTGGACAAAGGAAAAATTAGATCTCTAAAGTTAAAAGCCATGAGTTATTGTATTTTTGAAAGCAATCTATTCTGGAAAGACCTTGCAGGTATTTTGCTTAGATGTATTGACAAGGAAGAAGCAGAAGTTGTTACAAATGAAATGCATAAAGGAGTATGTGGTGGGCACCGTTACTGGAAAGCCACAGCCTTTAAAATTCTGCGAGCAGATTATTATTGGCCCAAAATTTTCTCAGATATGTTTTCCTATGTAAGAGCTTGTGAAGAATGCCAGAAATTTGCAAGTAAGCAGAAATTGATTTCCTTACCCCTAAAACCTATTTCAACTGAAGCGCCTTTTAGTCAATGGGGGTTGGATTTTATAGGAGAAATCAATCCACATTCTAGTGGGCAACACAGGTATATTTTAACAGCAACAGATTTCTTTACGAAATGGGTAGAAACAATTCCTAGCAGAAAGGCTACAGATCAAGTTATTATTAATTTTTTGGAAGAAAATATTTTAAGCCGATTTGGTTGCCCCAGAAAATTAATCACAGATAATGCTCCTGCCTTCAAGTCAAAGAAAATGATTCAGTTCTGTGAAAAGTATGGGATTTTCTTAAAACATTCTACTCCTTATTACCCACAAGGTAATGGGTTAGCAGAATCAACCAACAAAAACATTGTCAATAGCATAAAAAAGTTACTTTCAGAAAATAAAAAGGCATGGGACAGTAAATTAAAATATGCATTGTGGGTTGATCGTATTACTACAAAGAAGGCTATTGGTACCTCCCCTTTTCAGCTTGTTTATGGAACTGAAGCAATTTTTCCTATACAATTGGGTCTCCCTGTTATGAAATTTATGCAAAATGATCTTGAAGAGCCAAATCAGATATAGCGTAGAATATTTCAAATGATTGAGCTCCAGCAAGAAAGAGAATTGCTGGTTGAAAAGGCCCATGTGTACAAGGACAAGGTAAAACAGAGCTTTGATAAAAAAAGTTAAAGAAAACAATTTCTTTCCAAATGATCTAGTACTCAAGTGGGATGCAAGGAAAGAGGACAAATCAAAGCATGGTAAGTTTGATCACTTATGGCTTGGTCCTTTCAGAATTGTCAGAAGTTTGGAAAATAATACATTTGTCCTTCAGAATTTGGAAGGTGATGAGCTTGCGGGACCTGTCAATGGACGGTTCCTAAAGCATTTGTATACACAATAAAATAGTAGCAGGTTTCTTCGAATAAGCCCTCCATGGCCCAATGGATAAAGAATAAGGCACTGGAACTACAAGTTCTTGGCAAATCACAGGGAAATGCCATCCCCCAATTGGAGCCAGTGTTTGACCTAGGTCTGATACCTTGTTTGTTAGGATTTTCTTTGATGCCTTTAACTTTTGACAAAGCCTTAATTTTTATTCTTTTTCCCTTTATCCTAAAGTTGTTGGCTTAAGTTTTGATTACATTTCTCAATTTCCTAAAGTATTTAGCAATAATAAGTTTGAGCCTATGTTCCTATAGGGTTTTTGATTGATTTTCATTTAAAAAGGTTCAAGTTTACATATTTCCCATATGAATTGACAGCAGGTGTTAGGTTTTCGAAAATAATGGTACGCTGCCAGCTTGCCCAAAAAATTATGTTTTTGCAGGTGCCATCATTTCATCAAATGGACTTGGAAATCGATGCATGATTCTAAATAGTACATCTATTGTATCAGTTCTATGAATGTTGAAATAACGATGTGTTATGATTTTTCGTATTACCTTCTGCATTTGGTAAAACTCCATCGTGGTGAATGAATGATGATCTGAAGGAGTGGAGGTCCTGTATAGTACTGAAATTAAGCCTCGTTTTCTTTCCATGATTACTGAAGTTTGATAAATAAACTTTTGATCAGAAAGTCGAAACATTATGGTGCTAGGGTTACAAGAAAACTCTTCTCAGTGTTCTAGTATTGCATCCTCAATCTCATTTACAGTCATGGAAGAAAAGAAGAAGTCTCGACCCAGTGGGCATTTGCTCAGAACTAAACCCCAAAATATAGAATGGATGGAGGAACTTCCCACAGCTACAGAAAAACTAAAGGAGATAGGGTGGTTTAATATGTTTGAAAGAATGGGTGACATCATGAGCAAGTTACTAGAGCTTTTTGCCGAAATTTCAATGGGTCGATGGTTAAAATTGGCATGCTGAAATTATCTGTAACATAAATGTCTGTTTCCCAAGCCATTGGTGTAAAACCTGTGGGGGAAAGATGGTATAAGCGCCACACTATTCATGAAGATTTTAGCCAATTCCTCCTGCCGGCACATCAAGATTCAAATTGGAGTCAGGGGATCCCTAGGGGTTTCTTACAGACACAGTGGCAAGATATCCTCTACATCATCCAGAGATATATCACCTGTGAGGGGAGATTTGCGACTGTATATAGGTATCATATGAGGCTACTGCAGCATGTTTCAGGTATTAAAGAACTTAATCTCCCGTTTTTCTTGTTTAAAAGTCTGGAAAGAATTTCTGCTAGGGTTCGTCAGCATCCAAACTCTGATAGCCACAACATTTATCATCATGGTCTCTTTAAATTACTGATTGAACAAGAGCTGAGAAAAAGGGAAAAGACCTGGTCTTATTTTCTGTTTTGGTCGGGTTTTAGAGGAAAAGTGATAGAATCTACAGGGGAGAAAAAGTCTAAACGGACTAAGGAAAAACCTAAAGAATGTTTGGACAGTGAAGAAAGGGTTTCTCAACTCGAAAATGATGGAAGACAAGAGGAAATTAATGAAATAGAAGTCCCTGAAAATGATCATCCTATAGTTGAAGAGTTCAATAGGGTTTGTTCCTCTCAGAGTATACAGAGAAGAACCCAGTTGAAGAACCCGATGAAGTTTGTTCCTTCCAGAAATCACTAGAACACACAGAAGAAGTTTTCGAGGTTGATGGAGTTTGTTTTCGACCTAAAACGCGAGCTGTTAATAAGCTTCGAATGAATATGAAAGCTATCTTGGATCCAAAATTCAAGAAAGATCAAGTTATTGATTTGCAGGAGTCCTCTACTGAAGATGAGGAAGATGAAAAAGCGAAAAAATTGGAGTATGCTATGCGACAAGTTTTTGATAATATTGAAGAAAGTCTCAAGAAGGTTCATGAAATCATGCCTAGAGGTCATACCCAAACATTTGGAAATGAAAGTAGTATGGAACATTCTAATCCTATCCTCTCAATTTTAGAAGTTGGAGAACCATCCCAAAGAATGTCAGATTATGTTCCAGCATTAAATGATGAAGAAATGACTTTTGAAAAACCTGAGGACAACCTGGAAAAGTTAGTAGAAATGGAAAATAAGGCAAAGATAAATCATGTCAAGCAACAAAATGAGCACATTAGCATGATAAACGATGGTTTAATGAAAGCCAATGTAATGTTGAAGCAACATTTACAGGAGTTAAATCAAAATTATGCAGAGGCAATTCAAGTAGCAGATAACACTGTCAAAAGGAGGAAGATGGTGCAGGAGCAAAATGAACAACTGGACAAAAATCAAGAAGAACTCCGGGTGAAGATAAAACTCATGCAACAAGAATTAAACAGGTTACGAAGGAAATCAGAAGCTCTAGATGGACTTGCCACCTTGGCAAAAGCAGCGAGAAACCTTTGAAAAGGTTCTTTACCATTGACATGTGTCAAATACAGTTTAAATGATTAGATATTTTACATGATTCTATTTTTGCTATATTTAGAAGATTCTGCCTTAAAAAGTGGATCATAGTAACAAACTTCAGGAATCCTACTTTTTGATTTTGTTATATATCATGTAATATTTTTTGAAACTGGAAGACACACATGGAAGTCGATATGCTGGAAGCTTGAACAGTTTTGCAACCATTATCTGTGTAAGAACTTCTTTGTTTTGAATGATGAATCGATATCTATATGGAGCTAGGTTTTGAACTTATAATTGTGTGATATTCTTTGGTTCCATTTGAACCCTGTTTGCGTAGATGTTTATGTAGATGTTTTCTATATAGATCCTATGTCTGCAAGTGAATGTTAATGCTTATTTGATATATGAAATGTTATTTCAGATGTCTGTACCTTTACATGTTATACAAATTATGAACTGTTTGTTTATGCTTTGTGTGTGTGTGTTTTAAAACCTTTTCTCCTGAGCTTCATATCTTAATTTCATCTATTCTGCAAATTCTTGCCATACACTTTTGATGTCTGATATTATCAATTTGTTGTAATCTCGTATCTTGCTTATACCTTATCAGATTTTACATTGTTTTCCACAAAAACCCATAAAAACAATCCTTTCCATTATTATTATCCATAAAAAACTCATAAAAACCAATTGTTATCTGAGGTGCCTGAACACCACTGCTCTTGTAGTCTAGGTAGCAGACTTTAGGGAAAACAGATACCTTGCCAACCTTCAGAGATTCCCCTTTCCAATTTTCTGCACAGTAATTATAGCTAATTATGCTTCCAATTTTCTGCATAGTTATAATAGCTAATCATTCCTAATTTTGTAACCGCTAGGTACCCGCAGATAACCACCAAACAAAAGACTTGAATGAAACATTTACTATGAGACCAACATAACTTTCGCTTTCGCTAACCCTTGACGCTTATCTTTTTGGAGTTACCAACACAATCCTAAACGAGATTCCCTTGACAAGTTGGAGTTACCAACACAATCCTGAACGAGACCACCATTAACTACTTTCACAAGCCCTTGACACAAATTTTCGTTGTTACCAACACAAGCAGAACCTAAATGCAACTTGAAATGTTGTTCATTCCTCCACCCCATCAGAGATGTCTGTATGGACTGAAACGCCATTAAACTTTAACTGAACAAGAAAAACAATGTTAGACGACATTAAAGATTAACTGAACAAGAAAAACAATGTTAAACGCCGTTAAACTGAACACGAAAAACAATGTTATATTATCAGTGGCAACAAGTCTCCAACCCAATACTGAGGTTTTAAGTACATTAAATTGTTTTTATTCCGTTGAACACAGAAAAAGTTGGCTGAATAGATACTGAAATACTATTTGAATACCATTTAAATAAACTAAAATCATGAAATCATGCGAAACACTATTATATGATTTTATTCCGTTGAACACAGAAAGAGTTGGCTGAATAGATACTGAAATACTATTTGAATACCGTTTAAATAAACTAAAAAAATCATGAGAAACACTATTATATGACTAAGGTGTAGTCTAAATATTTTACCTTTTAACATTTTCTGGTCATATTTTTCGCTTTATTTTTTGTTCGTATGTAGAGTAAAAATCTTTAAAAAAATCTTAGAATCACAAATATTAGTTATAAAAATTGCATATTTTGGGTGCTAAGGGGGTATTTGAGGGTGCTGAATCTATTAAGGTGTAGTCTAAATATTCTACCTTTTAACTTTTTTTCTGATCATATTTTTCATCTTATTTTGTTTGTATTTAGAGTGAAAATCTTAAAAAAGTCTTAAAATCACAAATACTAGCTATAGAAATTGCATAATTTGGGTGCTAAGAGGGCATTTGAAGATGCTGAATCTATTTATGGATTCAAAAACACAATTTAAATACGTAAAAATTTGGATTTTACCAAAAAAAAAATATTTATCGGATTCCGGTCAAAACCCACTGTAAAGTTGAAAACGTAAAATAAATAAATACACTGCACTTATGATTAATAATTGCAATGCTCTTGTGATTAATAGTTGTAATGCTCGTAGTAGTAACATTTTAATTACAAAAATTTGTTAACATTGATTATATTCAAATTGCATCCAAAGCCTCAAGGTAATAGTTGCAATGAGGATGGTAGTAACATTTTAATTACAAAAATTTGTTAACATCGATTATATTTAAATTTCATCCAAAGCCTCAAGGTACATCCCCTATATATTTCTTGCTGGTAATAAGATGACAACTGTGAAACACATCTTGTTGGCACTATTCTGTTCTGTCCCCGATTGAAACATTTTGAATGGAGTAATAAATTTTATCTACAAAACATAAGACGTATTTCAAATGCTATAGGTAAAATGTTCTATGACAAAAAGGCTCCATTCTCAACTACCATGTTCTGTATGGCCCACCAACTCTAAAAGAAGAATGAAAATTATTCCAGGAAATCAAATAACAACCCATTATAGTGGGTTTAGTTGCTGTCAGTAAAATCAGCATCTATAACATCATCGCCCCCAGGTGCTTTTCCTCCTGGACTACCAGACCCTGCTTCACCACCAGCAGTTGGTCCACCAGCGGCTCCTGCCTGGTTGTAAAGAGATTGCCCTAACTGCATCACTTCTTGGTTGAGGGCTGCCATCGTATCCTTCATAGATTGAGTTGACCCACTGGCAATTGCATCTTTAAGTTCTTTCAGCTTAGCTTCCACCTTGTCCTTAACCTCTGTGGGTACCTTCTCGCCAAGCTCCTTCAACTGTTTCTCAGTCTGATAGACGACAGAATCAGCTTGGTTCTTTGTATCAATAGCTTCTCTCTTATCTTTGTCTTCTTTAGAGAATCTCTCGGCCTCTTTCACCATTTTTTCAACCTGCAATCATTAATTACACAACCAAATATAACTCAACAAGCATACCACAAGAAAAAATGTTTCAACCTTTACCAGGATACAGAACTAAGCAAAGTACCTCATCAGTTGGCAAGGTACTGGCGCCAGTAATTGTTATATCCTGCTTCTTTCCAGTACCTTTGTCCACAGCGGCGACGGATAGAATACCATTCGCATCAATATCAAACTTCACCTCTATTTGAGGGACACCTCGGGGAGCTGGAGGAATTCCATCCAACCGAAAACTTCCAAGCGACTTGTTGTCCTTGACAAATTCTCGTTCACCTTGTAGAACGCTGATTTCAACACTTGTCTGGCCATCAGCAGCTGTAGAAAACACCTCAGATTTTGAGGTAGGTAGAGTAGTGTTCCGAGGAATGATTTTTGTCATTACACCACCTAGAGTTTCCAGCCCAAGTGACAATGGAGTAACATCAAGAAGCACGATGTCGCTAACATCACCCGCTAGCACTCCAGCCTATATTACCAATATGTTAATAATAAACATATATCATGATTTGCTTATTATAAATATTTAGGAACAGTTATCAATTCAAAAAATACTCTCAAATCTCAAGTCACATAACTGTATCTTATATGGTTGAAAACCACCGACGACATATAAAATACTATTGCGGGTAAAATACACCCACCTGGACTGCTGCCCCTAGAGCTACAACTTCATCTGGATTGACAGTGACGTTTGGCTCTTTGTTAGTCACTCTCTTGACAACATCTTGAACAGCAGGAATCCTAGTAGACCCACCAACCAAAATAATTTCATCCAAGTCCTTGTAAGACAACTTTGCATCTCTCAATGAGGCCTCGACAGGAGTCTTCAGCCTGCAAAATGCAAATAGAAAAGTGGGGATACATGGGATTCGGCTTTCAGATTTAAGTAAAACAATAACTTGGACGATAAATATTAAATACCAACTTACCTGTCAAGCAAATCAGAGCACAGCTCTTCAAATTGGACCCTTGTAAGGGTTGTTTCAATATGCTTGGGACCATCTGCAGTGGCTGTTATGAATGGCAAACTGCAGCACAAATAAAGATTCAAATTTATAATTAAAGCAATAAGTGACAACAGGAGACATGCACAAAAATTCATTGCAATGTGATGGCCATTCTCTTACAAAAAACACTTCGGCAATATTAGGACATCGAAAAGTAGTGATATAATCATATCAATTAAAACTTGAAATACAAAAGCCCAACATCTATAATGACTGGAGCATATAAGCACATACTAATAGTAATAACATCCAGTTGTCTTGATAGCACATTACAGCAATTGAAGGAAAAGTTTTAACGCACCTAATGCTTGTTTGGGTGAGTGATGACAATTCAATCTTAGCCTTCTCTGCAGTTTCAGTTAGACGTTGAAGGGCTTGTTTGTCTTTTAACAAGTCGATACCCTCATCTCTCTTAAAGCTTGAGGCCAGCCAGTCAACAATTCTCTATAGCAAGAAAGCATGTCTTAGCATAAAGAAAATGGAAAAGGCCAAAATAACCAATCTTAGCTTCTACCAAAGAAATCCTCTTTATTAACTTGCACTTCATAAAGCATAGTGCTGGACAAACCTTGACAAACCTTGTCAAAGTCATCTCCACCAAGATGTGTGTCACCTGAAGTTGAAAGCACCTCAAATACACCATCTCCAACCTCAAGCACTGCAGACAGAATACCAAATTACACGTGTCCGTACATTTTGAAGATATCTATCTTGTCGTTTAGATATTCAAATTACTTAACAGACAAACCACAACAAACAAAAGGCAGGACTCTTTGGTACAAGAATCAAACTAACCAAGGTACCTAAAGTATGCCAAAATAATTCCCAATGCCCAAAGCTTACAACAAAAGGGCAGCTATAGGTTGAGATAACAATATCAATCACAAATAAAAACAGAAACGATGCAAAATAATACCCCACTAAAAACAATGAATCGGAAGATGAAGGGAAAAATTGTAACTTTCAGAATGAAAACAAGCCTTCAGCCTTAGCGCTGGACAAAGACAATTTCTATAGCCTCCTAATGATGCCAAATGCAAAGATCTCGTGAATTTGGATACCTTCACATTCAAAATCAAAAGAAATTTAGAGTTGGTCCAAACAGGATTGCAAAGAATATTAAGAAACACCATGCAATTTGTCGTCCTAAAGTATATGGAATTTGTGAGAAGGAGCGCGATTGAGAAATCGCGAGAAACCTGGCCTCGTAGAAACAGACATAACACCTAGATTGCAAAGGTTATGACACCAAATGAACCAAATGAAAGGATGTTGCAAAAGTTACCATACCTTAACATTCAAAATCAAAAGAACTTGAGAGTTGATACAAACAGGATTGCAAAGAAATATATTAAGAAACACCATGCAACTTGTAGTCCATAAGTGCATGGAACTTGTAAGAGGGAATGCAAATGAGAAATACTAGAGTGAGAAACCTAGCCTTATGGAATCAGATGTGACACCTAAATCTGACAAGACAAGGTTCTGAAGATTCCAAAAACCATGATTCTAATAGACAATTGAAAGTTGGTTGCAAATTAGGACGATAATGGAAAAGCTTAACAGTTTGCCCTGAAAACAAGATACATATCTGTCAAAATAAAGGTTCTCAGAATTAGCCTAAAATCAAGTTGCTTAAAGAAACTTGACAGTTGGGTGCAAATAAAATTGAAGAGGAACAATAAAAGGAAACCAAAGCAATTTTGCCCCCAACACATAATACAGAACAAGTGACACATAGGACACTGAACCTTGCAAAACAAGATCTTTACAAATAAAACACAATTGAAGCATTTACTTTTACACTTGGGCAACGAGCAAACAAGGTATCTAGACTACATAACATCTAACATATCATGTACAGAGATACAGATAGCAAGATTGCTATAACAAATAAATGCAGCAATACAGACTACATGCCCAAACAATGACAAAGTTCAGAATTTCTACATCCAGATGTGGTCAATAAAACAAGGCAGAATCCAAAAAGCTAACAAGCCTTGAGTAAACATTTTCCTACCTGAGACATCGAATGTCCCACCGCCAAGATCAAACACAAGTATAGTCTCATTATTCTTCTTCTCAAACCCATATGCCAATGAAGCAGCAGTTGGTTCATTGATGATTCTCAAAACATCCAAGCCAGCAATCCGGCCTGCATCTTTTGTGGCTGTTCTCTGAGAATCATTGAAATATGCAGGAACAGTTATCACAGCCTTGTTGACCTTATCATTTAAAAACTTGGTGGCATCATCCACAAGCTTTCTCAAAACCTATATCACAAAAATCCCACATGTACCTTGTTAGACACAACTGCCTAGAAATGCAAAAATTAAATTAGAACCAAAACTGTATATGCATATTAAAACCAAACCAAATAAGCCTACAGACATGTATCTTAGACACAACTGCTGAGCAATGCAAAACTTAAATTATAACCAAAAAGTACAAATGCAGATTAAAAACATCTTAGCACCAAAACAAATCAGCCCTGTAAATCAGCAATTTCTAACCAAAAGTCAGTTAGGGCCCAACACCCTCAAATTCAAACGACACATACCAGGAGACTGGAACAAAATAAGGGAGACATGAAAGCAAGTATACCAGTGAACCAAAAAATTTAAGACAAAATGTTTACTTCTACTGAATTATCCCAAATATAAAAAAATTAAAGAAAAAAGAGTAATTACATAGGTGTATAGGCTTTACTGGAGCCAAACATCATCTCCACCTTATTTTAATGCAAATTATGATATCTAAGCTGAAATTTGTCCATACCCTGGCACAGATCTGACAGATAAACATAACAGAACAAATATTTGAGTTGCACTAATATCATTGGTATTGTGTAGCATTGGTTTATTAAACTACCTTGTAAATCCATCAAAGCTCATGTTACCAATCAAGGCATCATGACTCGTCTTTAGGCAAGACTTTTGGGGCTACATTTTGTTATATATATATATATATATATATATATATATAAAGAGAGAGAGAGAGAGAGGCACACATATATGGGCCCAAAAATCCTTCACATTGTAAAAAACACTGGGCAGACAAATATATCAGAGCATGTCTGTAGAATTATGCTAATATCAAAGCATTTTAATCATTGACTTATTCTGCAATCTCTATTGTATATCTAACAGGACTTAACTAACCAATCAGAACAACACTTGCCATCAGGCAAAATTTCATCGATTATTTAACCCCATAATAACTCTGTTTCAACTAAATTACTTACAATTGCAGTTGCCAACAAGTAATTTTTACTCTTAAACATTATCCTAAAATTCATTCCTTGAAATTACCTTCAAGTCTTCCGTTCTAATTTGCTTTGTATGGAAATTTGCTGATATAAAAAGAACGGTTTTTGCTCTGGATAAAGCCCGAGACATTTACATGCCATACAAGAATGACGAGTGTTTTCCAAATGGAGAATGTGAAACTGCATTGCTATGAGAAGTTCATACTTCCAAAGTCACACAGCATTTTAGAGCTGAAAAATATTGTTAAACCTGCAAAGGTATGTTTACTGGCCACATACGCAGGTGGATGTTGCTAAATTTATTAGAGCTTGCGTATTTACTGTTTTGTTCTACATCAAAACCTGCTAAAATAAAATCAAGTTTGCATGTACCATTGCTTGTTCCAAGACGACTATGGGAGAGCATTTCCATGGATTCCCTTGAAGGTACGGCAAGGCTATGACTACTTATGTGTATTAGTCAATCGGTTTAGCAATAAGGCTCTGTTAATAATTTAATCCTCGCAAAAAGACCATCACAGGACAAGACAGCCAAGTTCTTTTTCCCAGTGTTGCACATATCGCCGATATATCGGATTTATCGGCGATATTTTCAACACCCCAATATATCGGATTGAATATATCGCAATAAATCCGATATATTCAATATATCACAATATATTGAAAATATCGCGATACTTTAGGAATATATCGCAAGTCGAAAGAAAATATCGGCCTGCTGAAAAGAAAAAAGAAAAAAAATTTGCCAAACCGGCGTTTTAAGTCCGCGAGTCGAATTTTTTTTGACTCATTTGGTGTTTGTGAAATTGTGGGAGAGCAAGAGAGGAGTGGTCTAACGTTTTGGCATTTTGCATCCATCCAAGAAGGAGAAAGCCAAGGATTTGGTGGCCATTAGCAGAGAGATCGTGGTGGAGTGGGGATTCAAACTTCAAACCATCAAGATTTCCAGGTATGTATAAAACGTTTTGGCTTCCTCCATTTAATTTTTTAGACTTAGGCTAGGGTTTGCATTTGCAATGACCCTCTTCTACTTGCTTTTGAATGGAAGATTCAACCATTCCATTCCACATTCTTCAAACCCCATTTTATTATTGCAAGTTTGCATATTATCATGTGTTTTTTAATTTTTTTTGTTTTTTTTTTGTGCCATAGGGTTAAGATTTTCTCCTCAACAAAATGCCAAAGGCATTGGATCCATTGTGGGTGTATGGTGAACGAGTAGAGCTTCCCAACAGACAAATATTGACATGCAATCTTTGTGGCAAAAAAATTTATGGAGGAATTAGCCGCTTGAAATACCACCTTGCCAAACTCACCGGATTTGATGTGGATGTTTGTGACAAAACTACCCCGGAAATTATGCGCATTGCAAACCAATCCATCATTGATATTGCCAACAAGAGGGATGCGAAGGAGGCTCGCAAAAATGAACTTATAAGTGCTACCGCTGGAACAAGTGCCTCAATGGGAGGAGTAGGACAACAATCCCACACCTCATCCACATGGCCCACAACTTCTCAAATGCCCTCATCAACCTCAGATTTCTTTGTGGGGAGTGCAAAACCGGGGGGGCAACCTTCTATTCGGTAAATGATTAAACAAGGGAGAAAGATGAGGCTGACAAGGTTGTGACAAAATGTTTTCTTTGGAGTGATATACCATTTAACATTGCCAAGAACCCCTTCTACCATACCATGTTTGAAGCTACTGCTATTGTTGGCCCGAGGTATCAGGGCCCTTCCTATAATGATTTGAGAGGGCATCTTCTTCAAGGGTAAAAGGCAGATTGCACGCAAAGATTGGCTAGGCTCAGGGAATCATGGGAGACCATCGGATGCACCGCGATGTCGGATGGGTGGACTGATACAAAGGGCAGGTCAATTCTAAATTTCTTGGTTAGTTGCCCCAGGGGGACAATGTTTATCAAAAGTGTTGATGCAAGTGCATATACAAAAGATGCACAATTATTATGTGAGTTGATGGATGGCTTTATCCGAGAGATAGGCCCACAGTATGTTGTCCAAGTCGTCACGGACAATGCTGCTAATTATGTTGTTGCTGGGAGGTTGCTCATGGAGAGGTATCCAAGCTTGTACTTGAGTCCTTGTGCAGCCCATTGCATTGATTTGATGCTAGAGGACATGGGCAAAGTTCCTTGGATTAAGGCAACCATTGATTCAACTCGGAGTGTGACCAAATACATATATAATCACACATATGTTCTTTCACTCATGAGACAGTTCACGGGGAACAGGGAGTTGATTCGTCCCGCGATCACATGTTTCGCCACCAGCTTCATTTCACTTCAGTCGCTCCTCAAGAGCATGTTGGAGTTACAGAGGATGTTTCTTTCTGATGAGTGGGCTGCTTGTGTCTATAGCACCAAACAAGATGGGCAAGCCATAGCCCAACTTGTGCGACATGACTAGAGATTCTGGAGTGCAATAGGTGAGGTATGTACCGTTAGTGAACCTTTGGTAAAGGTTATTTGATTGGTTGATGGTGACAAGCCCACAATGGGCTACTTGTATGAGGCCATGGATAGGGCCAAGGAAGTTATCTATCAATACTATGATGACAAGGGTGAGGAAGGACTCACCAAGAGAGCTCAGATTTGGGGTGTGATTGATGAACGATGGAATAACACTCTCCATCGTCCCATTCATGCAACGGGGCTCTCCCTCAACCCTGCTTTCGCTTATGTTTGTGGATTTAATTTTGATGGTGAGGCCATGGATGGTGTTTTCCAGTGTGTTCAGAGGATGGTGCACACTCCAGCTGAACGCTCAGAGATTTCTAGACAGATAGAGATGTATAGGATGGCAGCAGGGGTTTTGGGTTATGAGATGGTTGTCTTAGATAGGACTGCAAAGATGCCAGGTAAGTTTCAATTTCAAATTTTGTTTTTTCTTTATATATATTTGACATTTATTACTTGATAGAAAATTAGAAATATATTTTGTTGTCTTCCATTGAATCCTTTCATTTTATTCATTGTAGATGTATGGTGGAAAAACTATGGTGGAAAGCTCCCATAGTTGCAAAAACTTTGCCGTTCGGGTGCTTAGCCAAACTTGCAATTCATCAGGGTGTGAGCGCAATTGGAGTGTCTTTGAAAAGATACACTCCAAGAAGCGCAACAGGTTAGAAATGTTAAAAAATGCAACAATGAAGATTTAAATTGCTTATATTTTTTAATTTGTAATTTTCATTTACTACAATTTACCATTGGTCCATTACTAACTATGGCCCTCAATGTTCATACAGGCTATGGCCCTCAATCTTCATACAGGTTAGGTACCCAACGCCTTAATGACATGGTTTATGTCTACTACAATCTAAGGCTATGGGTGAAGCAACTTAGCAAAGAACCTGACATAGAGGCCATAAATTTGGATGCCATTGACACCACTACTCAGTGGAGAGTGGAGTTGGAGGAGCCTGAGATGGAGGTGGCACCCGAGTTGTTGGAGCCGGAGGAGGGGGAGGATCATGCAGATGATTTGGGGGATGAGACCACAGTGGAGGGGGAGGGTGGGGAACAACAGGAAGATGATCCAGTGTCTACAGATTTTCAGGAGGAGATTGATCTTCCGGTGCAGCCAATGCCACCACCACCACCACCACAGAGACCTGTAGTTGGGGTTGGGGTTGGGAGGAGACAACCCACTTTATCTTCTGCCTCAGCTGGAGTAGTTGGAGGCGTTGGATATTCCACTCCATCCTCATCTCAAGCACCTCCACGACCACCTACTGCTTCCAAAGGACGAGTGGTGCCCTTTACCCGTAAAAGGGGTAGAGGGAATCGATGATTGGGATTCCTATGATCTATCATTTTGATTTTATTATGTACTATTTAGTATCTAGATGCCTCATGATGATTCATCTCATGAGAACATATACTATTTTGAGCTTTTGATGTGATTTTGTATCATCCTATCAGGGATTCAGGAACATGTTCTAGAATTTTCAGTTTAGTGAAGATATGTTACCACTTGACATCTTATGCATCTTATTTATTACTTGTATCATCATATTTATGTAACAATGTGTCTATTTGATGTTGTTGTTGCTTTATATGTTTTAAAAATTGAAAAAAAATGAGTATTTTTGTATTTTTTGTGGCTTGCCGACATTTTCCGATATATTCCGCCGATACCGCCGAGAAAGTATATTCCAAACCCTTGCCGATACTTTCCTCGAGACGATATATGCAACATTTTTTCCAGCATGTATGGGGTGCATTTTAGGCTTCCAGAGTCCATAGTCTCTGAGATGGACAGTGGATTTTTAAGCCGTTTTCCAAAGGTGCTGTGGAGTGTTAAATGAACTTTGTTCATTTACAGAATTATGAACAAGCTTCATTTACTGAATATCCAATTTTGAAAGGCATTAAAGGCTAAAATCCGCTAAAAGACAATATCTAAATAATTGAATAAGATAAAATGAATGATATAATTGATACAATGCCATGTGACGATGTACTTATAGCATTTACTAGTCACAATGGTTGGTAGGTCATGTCCCCTCTGTTAATTTTTAACATAGATCTGAGAATTGATATCAGTAACAGTCTTCTTTCTGATTAGCAGACTTAAAAACTTTGAAAATTAGTTTTAGCAGCAGTAGATCATCAACAGTAAATAAGAGAGAAGAACAATCATCGACAAGAACACAAATTTTACGGGGAAACCTTTCAAGGAATAAAACCCCAAACAATGATAATCATCCTCAATATGAGATGACTAAAATTTTACATGGACAAATTTGCCTTGAAAGCATACATACTAAAATTGTACAATCAAGTCTGTGCAAGATGACCACAGTCATTACCCATGCAAGCTGCTGATATAGAATGAAGAAGAATACTGTAGCTGTCTTTAACTTTTCTGTGTCTGAGCTTTGACTGAGGAATACTGTTGTTGACTGAAGTTGACTGTGTAAGGACCTGTTATGGCTCGAACTGCTGAAAGAAGGGCTTACAGTGCTGCAACCTCCCTGTTGCTGAGGAAAACGAGCCTTACAGAGCTCAGCTGTCAAATGAAGGACTCTGTGTAGGGCACAAATTTATGGGACAAGTCTGGAGCAAGGCTCGACCTCCTCCCTCTACCACTGAACTCTGTGTAGGGCACAGATTTATGGGACAGGTCTGGAGCAAGGCTCGACCTGCTCCCTCTACCACTGAACATTCCTGTGGCCTGCCTCCTCCTGACTTAACAGACCTGTGACCAGCCTCCTCTCCACTTAACAGACCAGCGGCCAGAGTGTTAGGATATTTTAATACTCCATCCTTGTCATACCTAGCATTATTTATTTTTCCTAGTAGTTGATGATGTCATTTTCCCCCTAGTGGTGCACAGATGTCATCCAGGATCCATCTACCACCTACTGAGCCCTGCATGCATCATTTTAGGACCACTTGAGTCAATTCCCTATTTTATAGGAACCCACTCGGTATTCCAGTGCAGTCCACCTGAGTTAGCTGACTCTTGTGAGGGGTTAGAGCTCCGAATGCCACTGATTGTGGCCTCATGCACCTTTTTCTGATTGGCATGCATTACAGACTCATTATTGCGCCCTCCTTAGTTAATTAACTGATTGTGACTTCAGTTAGCTGAGTTTAGGTTCGGTTCAGTTCAGTTGAGTTTGAGTCTTCCGAAGCACTCCAGTGGTGATAATCCCTATGCTACACCAACTAAGGTTCAAATTCTCCTAGGTGATTCAAATTATCTCCATTGTAATATCATTGTTGATTATACTGATTATTGGACAATGTGACATTACTCTGCTCTTATCTGAGTTCTACTGCATAATTATTCTTCTACTCTTTTTTACTGCAATTTTCACTCGTATTCAACTTTTCTGCTCATTCTTTCTTTGTGAGGTATCCTCCGCTCGTAGATCTGTTGTGACATAGAATTTCAGATGGTATCAAAGCCCATGAGCGAATAGGTTGAACAACTGCTTTCGGTAGTGCACCAGAAGCCTCTGGATTTCCACAGCAAATCCTGGTGCCATTGCATTGAATTCGTTGGGAAAATCCAATGAGGTCTAGCCATATGTGAAGGATCCGAAAAACTGTGCCTACTGTCCAAAAGCAGTGCTCAATAGTAGTCTGTCCCCAAAAATTGAGATTTTTTTGCATGTTATTTGAAGTTTTTGAGTCCAGCACCAATTGCAGCAGTAGATATTTTCCATTGTTTTTGCAGGTATTCTACAACAGCTTCCATGAATCTAAAAGCAATTCCTCCTCTCTCTCCATTCAACTATGATGAGTGGAAACCAAAGATGATAGCATATCTGAAGAGACAGGGTCTTTTTGATATGTGTATTGGTGTTATGAGAGATTTTGCTTCCTATGAAGAGGAGAATGATTGGCTAAATGACTATGACAAAGACTTTGGAGCAATGTGTATTGCTATGTCTCCTAGTATGCGCTACCTCATTGAAACTGCTGAATATCCAAGTGATCTATGGGCCCTACTGGACAAAGCATTTGGCAAGCAAAATGAAGAGATTGGTAAAAATTATTTGGATAACAATCCCAATGATACCTCCTTAAGTGTTCTCTCTAATTATGTCTCAACCTCAAATCATATCTCATGATGAAGTTGTTCAAGATGAAGAAGAAGTTGCAAATTCAACACTCATGTTCTCATTGTCTTCTATTTCGAATTATGAGCAAGATAAGCCAGTTCATACTCTAGAATCTGAAGAGGTTCTTAAATCCTCTCTTTCACATGAGTCTGCTCGTGTGCAGAATGATGATCTATTAAATGTTTTGGAGGTTAAATCAGAGACTGGAGGTGATGCATTCGCCCTCCTTGATCACATGCTTCTTATGTACTTCTATTCGATCATTAGCACATGTTCTCAGAGTCTCATTGAAGATGGAGGACACTACCATTCGCTTGGGTTCAAGTCTCGGGAATATTTTGGGGATTTTGGTTTTAATCTCACCCTTGTTGGTTCAAAGGAGATCACAAGAAACCATCTATCAATTCTTGGAGCTGATTTGAAGTCCAAGCCACCACCATCATGTCATAGTTCATTTGGTTAGGATCTCACCTATGTTGGTTCAAAGGAGATATCAAAGAACTATCTACACATTCCTGGAGTTGATCCTACCTCATCTGGTTTGAATTATAGGTTCCAGGATGATCTTCATATTTTTGGATTTGTTCTCAACATGTTCGGTCTGAACAGCAAGTTCAGAAAGCCTCCATATTCGCTTGCATCCACTGAAGGAGAAGATAAGCACATGTTTTTGGCGCATGATCCACTTCTTCCCAAGAGGAAGAAACCTCCAGACATATGATCATGCATCACACCTACTTGAGTTTGGAGCAATTAACCTTTTGGTGTGTTTCAGTCTATTTTGAAGGGGGGTTTTCCCATGAGGTTTTCCCCATTTCCTTGGTTCATAGACTATTCTTTATTTTTTATCATTTATTTGATTGTATGGGTGACTTTTGGTCTTAGTAACCAAGGCCCAGGATGCACAAGTATGTATTAAGGGGGGGTGTTAGGATATTTTAATACTCCATCCTTATCCTACCTAGCATTATGTATTTTTCCTAGTAGTTGATGATGTCATTTGCCCCCTAGTGGTGTGCAGATGTCATCCAGGATCCATCTACCACTTTTTGAACCCTGCATGCATCATTTTAGAACCACTTGAGTCAATTCCTTATTTTATAGGAACCCACTCAGTGTTCCAGTGCAATCCACCTGAGTTAACTGACTCTTGTGAGGGGTTAGAGCTCCAAATGCCACTAATTGTGGCCTCATGCACCCTTCTCTGACTGGCATGCATTACAAACTCACTATTGCACCCTCCTTAGTCAGTTAGCTGAGTTTAGGTTCAGTTCAGTTGAGTTTGAGTCTTCCGGAGCACTCCAGTGGTGATAATCCCTATACTAGACCAACTGAGGTTCGAATTCTCTCCATTGTAATATCATTGTTGATTATACTGATTATTGGACAATGTGACATTACTCTGCTCCTATTTGAGCTACTGCATAATTATTCTTCTGCTCTTTTTTACAGCAGTTGTCACTCTTATTCAACTTTTTTGCTCGTTCTTTCTTTGTGAGGTATCCTCCCCTCGTAGATCTGTTGTGACATAGAATTTCACACAGAGCATAACATCCCTAACAGGGCTCGGCTCCCTTCTTGTCAACTTAGGCTACAAGGGAAGAGCCCTAACAGATTCGATTGCCCAAAAACAAGATAAAAAACATACCTTAAAAACATAAAAGAGTCTTTGTTGTTGCTGCTGAGTTTAGAGAGAGAGAGGATGCCCCACGACTTCTTTTTTTGGATCAGAGATGTTGTTGTCTTTATGTATATTACAAATGAGAGGGATACTTCATTTATATGGTTCATGATCTTAATTTTAGGATTAATTAAAAGATTAAAAGTTAAATTAGTTAGGAAACTAAAATTTAATTTTATCTTTTAATTTATCTTTTTATCTTTTAATCCTTTTTAAAATCAATTTGGCTTTTGGTCTTCAACAAGTGGGCTCTTGGACCTTAAATGGATCTCTTGGTCATCCATTGGGGTCCTTGGACCATCAATGGGTCCCTTGATCATCCATTGGGGTCCTTGGACCATCAATGGGTCTCTTGATCATCCATTCAAGTACATCATCATATATAGGGAAGATTATCATTGTTTATCTTGCTCTCCTTTCTGAACCAAGATCATGTGCTAGGTACATCAACAAGGGGTGGCCAATCCCTTGAGAAGATCATGTAGCCCTACTGACCAAGGGAAAGAGTGCAACACTTGCCTAGATCCAATCTAGGACTTCACGTTGATTAAATCAACATCCTGGTCCCTGACCAGGTTCTTCAGCCCTAGGCTGAAGGTTGACCAAGGTCAACAACTTGATAACTGACCACGTGCCTCCATTCTTGAAGAATGGCTCTCAGCCCCAGGCTGAGCTTCGTCTCAGACTGAACATGTTGATCAATCCCCTGGTCCCTGACCAGGTTCCCCATTCTCTAGGAATGGTCCTCAGCCCCAGGTTGAGATTCAGTCCCAGACTGAACATATTGATCAACCCAAGTAACTGACCAGGTGCCTCCATTCTCCTGGAGAATGGCTCCCGATGCTGCTCAAAAATCAACACCTTCATTGGGTCATGTCTCTTGGATAAGATGTGTCCTTTCATTTATTAATTATAATTTCTTATTGTTATTATTATTTATTTATTCAAATTATATATTTATATATTTATATCCAATAGTGTTATAGATACTAAGCTGAAGCAAAGTACTGTATTTCACCTAAATTGGATGGGAAAATGGAAGTCATTAACCAAACACTAGTTCATTTGCTCATGGGTTTTGGGGAAAAATACATCTTCTAGAGTTTCTTTCACTAAGTAGTCGTGCTACGAGGGGTGTATCTATGCCATCAAAGTCACCCAAGACTTGCACCTGGCCTCATTTGTACCCACTCAATTGTTTTGAAGCCAATTCACATTAATACAAGACCGATTACCTTGTCACTTGCCCCTAGACCACACTCTCGTAGGCAGCTCAAGTGTTTTAACAAAAAGCATCCTCAGACATGGGATGAAACCCTGTCGAATATTCAACAGGGTTGAAAATAGTTCAAGCAACAAATCCCCATTTGATACTTGTTCGGGATTATTGCATCAAATTTCATTTGACATCTCATTTGGCAATGTTTGTTGAAGATAAGTCCATTCCACATGGTCATGAACAGCAAAAAGACTAAGTTTATGAATCAAATTCAATAGAATCATAGGCAAGTAGACATCAAATTCAATGTATTGGTGTACATGCTTAGTTTACCTAGTTCACTTACTAAGAGTGCACTTATGTCTTAGATCTTCCTCCTATGGTGAGAATATTCCTCCTATGGAGAAGGGCACACTTTTCCCCTAGTTGTGAATTAGTTGTGTTAGGTGTTCTCTAGTTGTGCATGCATGACTAGTTGAGCACTCCAATTGCAAGACTAGGAGCTCACTCCACTTGTGCATGTAATCTAGTGCACTTAACTACTCATGCATGCCTAGGTTAACTGAACATAGAGGGCGCTCCACATGTATAATCCTAATGCATGCCATTGCGCCTAACTAAGGCGCATTCTCTCTTATGGAAAGGATTCTATATTGTAAATCATTCATGCAAGTTAATGTGAATTATTTCTCCAAACACTTTTCTTCTTTCTTGTCTCGCATGCTCTTTTGTATTGTTTCTCCATTAGTTGCTAATCTTTGTGCAGGTGATGTTCGACTTTGAACACCAAAATCTTACATGGTATCAACTATCAAAGCATTGGGAGCCCTATGGAGGAGTATACATACAATTGCAAGTAGACAAAGATTGGAGTGCACCCAGCCAGGACGGAGCTATCTCAGCAAATAGTTCTCACACCCTTCAACTATCATGAGTGGAAGCAACAAGTGATGGTCCTCTTAAGGAGCAAAGGCCTTTACCGGATCACAATGAGAGCTAAGGTTGAACCAAATTCAGCTGTCGAAAAACAAAATTGGTTTAATAGAATGGATGAAGCCTTTGAATCAGTGTTGCACATATCGACGATATATCGAATATATCGGATATATCGCCGAGTTAAACCCCCATCTGATATATCGGATCTTAAATATCACAAGATTTCTGATATTTTCAATGTGTCGCGATACATTCATTGAATATATCTCGATAAATTGGGAATATATCACGATAAATTGGAAAATATCGCGACTGTTGACCGAAATTGCCAAAAATTTGCCCGAAATTGTGTTTTAAGTCTGCAAGTTAGCTTTTTATGAAGTTAGAGCACATGATTTCCAGAGTAAATGAGGTCATGGATTTCAAATTTTCAATGCATTAATGTCTGGATATTTGAACTTATTATCGATAGAATTTAAAATATTTGTCCTAGATCCTTGTCCTATCTGACCATGACCATGATCAATGTACACTATGCCATCCAACACTAAATGGACCAGTTATAAAGGTGAGTCCAAGTTGAGTAAGATTTGATGGCAAATTTCTACAATGATATAAATTATTTGAAATTGAATTGAAAGATTCTATTAAGTCCTTTCTCCACCCTCTTTGTCTAGACTCTACATCATTTCATCTCCACTAAAATAAAGTTACATTCATGGCAAGGGTTTCATTAAAATCTTATGAATTTCATCTTCCTTGTGTATTTCTTATAGCATACCGTTGGTACTTTCATTTGGCAGCAGGGAAACCTGTATCCCTCATTCATGTTGTTATCTTTGAGTGCACTATCATATTCGCTAATCGCAAACAACCAATAAGGAGTGGATTGTATCAATTCATTTGTGCTTTCTTCCAATGCAAAGTTTTTGTATCATCCTATCAAGAACATATTTCAGAATTTTCAGTTTAGTAACGATATATGACCACTTGACATCTTATGCATCTTATTTATTTGTTGTATCATCGTATTTATGTAGCAATGTGTCTATTTGATGTTGTTGTTGCTTTATATGTTTTAAAAATTGAAAAAAAATGAGTATTTCTGTATTTTTTGAGGCCTTCCGACATTTTCCGAGATTTTCCAATATGTTCTGCCGATACCACCAAAAAGTTACATTCCAGACCCTTGCTGATACTTTCCCCGAGACGATATATGCAACACTACTTTGAATGCTCTGTCTCTCTATTTATCCAGATTTCTTGTTTCATGTCGAATCTGCTACAACACCAAATAAAATCTGGACAAAGCTGGAAGGACCGTTTGGAAAGCGAGATGTTGTAAGAGGGCATCACCTGGAGAACAGTATTTACAAGAAGGATGATCAGCTCATCCTGTCAATTCTATCCAAACTGGGGCCAGATTATTCAGTGTTTAGCTCTAGCTTTCATAAAACTAAATCTGCTCTTGGAGCTGCCTGGAAAATGCCTTCATTGGATGTTCTTGTAGCTCATCTCACTTGTGAGCAAGAGAAACTTGTTCAGATGGGGGCCCTAGAGTCAACAAACACGTAAATACAAATCATGGAAATAAGAGCAACAACAAACAGAAACAACAAGGCGTACTCACTCCTCAAGTATACCAAAATAGAGAGGGGAATCTCTCTATGCATCTGGACCTTGATCTCTCTGTATAGATACATAATTCATGTTATAAAAAGTATCCACTTCAACTTGAAAGGATCACAGCATGTTTCATTATGCCATAAATTTTATCTGGATAAAACATTTGGGTTTTTCATTCGGGTAGTTACGTTAGATCAATGGCAAGTTAGAGTATTAACTTATTAAGTCACTGCCAAGGTTCTGTTATCACTCTATTTTGCCCCCACCAACATACCATGGGTTTCAAAGAGATGAGGCAAGGCGGATGCAAGTCCCAGTTGACTTTGACATAATGGATAGCGCTCATCCACACTTGGCACCCGCACACCTAAGCCAAAGGAAAACTACTCTGTGTTGCGGGCCCTAGGAGTGTTTCTCAGAGAGCTTCAGAAAGGAAGAAAGATACAATAAAGATAAAAAGAAGACTTCAATGAAAACCCTGAAAATTCAACTAATAGCTAATACCAACCAAAGGCATACTGTAGTGAAACACCCCCTCTTATCAACACGACACACAGAAGCAGGTCTGCAGAGCACCTACAAAGCATTTATAGTAGTAGATGTTGCTTACTGTTTAATAAAAAGTCTAAAATCTTAAGGCTAGTTCAACGATGAAGAAGGATGCATGTCAAACCACCCACCAAGGCCCATTTCCCTCGAAAACACGGAGAAGCAATCGGGGTTGGGACCAGGTGTTAATACTGGGTAATCTTGGCAAGGCTGATAATAGTAATAATGAATACACATTCATCAAACAATCAATAATATATATTGGAAAACAATGTTGATGCAACCTAGAAATTGAAAATTCAACTGACTGACCTGTGCAGAAATCTCTTCGGCCGCAAATTGTTTGCCAATGGCAGGGCACTCGAGCTTAACATTACCATTGTCATCACGAACAACACGGTAGGAGACCTGCTTGGACTCTTCGGACACCTCTGACATCTTTCTCCCAATGAATCTCTTCACAGAGAAAAAGGTGTTCTCAGGGTTTACCACGGCTTGCCGCTTCGCAATCTGCCCTACGAGACGGTCGCCATTCTTAGAGTAAGCAACCACAGAGGGAGTCGTTCGCTGGCCCTCCGCATTAGTGATGATGGTGGGCTTCCCTCCTTCCATGGCCGCCACGGCCGAATTTGTAGTCCCCAGATCAATTCCCACAACCTTCTCGCAGACGACCCTCAGAGGTCCCGCAGCCCGCCTTCTGGATTGCTGTGGTTGCTTGCTCCGCAGGCTGCCGAATCCGCCATTGAACAGGGGATTTTTTCCCAAACCGAGGCCAAAGAAGGCACTATTTCGATTTCCACGGCTGGGTTTTTTGGAAGAGCTGGTGTGAGTATGAGGTGTGCCAGCTGCGAACAAATGAACATGAGCAGCAGCTGCCATCGATGAAATCTCTTAACTGAAATCCCTGGGTAAGAAGATTGAATGCGTAGTAAATGTGAGTATTGGGGTTTGGGGTTTTTCTTCACGAGTGCTCTAGGGACTCTGTGAGAACGAAGGAGCTGAAGCTCTCGGAGACCGACTTGAAATGTCGTAAAGAAGGAGGTGGATAAGAAAAAGAGGAGCCCTCGGAGTATTTAGACGGGTAGATATTTGCCACGTTGGCCTTCTAGATCCCTCTGTTTTGCTGCCGTCCCCGACGAGCCGAGTTTGTGTCCTCACGATGGTTCCCTCGGGCAAAGGGAGAACTGCCCGTGTGGTGGGGTTGATCTTCTTTTATGTTTTTCTCTACAAGGTTCTAGGATTATGTTTTTCTCTACACTAGGAAATGCCGGTGTTTGTTTGCTAGTACCCATTAGGGTTTTGGCTTTGAGCCTATCAATGGTGGGTGGAATCATTGGGGTTTGTCGATTTTGTTTTCTACTTTATTGTTATTTTGTTTATTTTTTATTTTTTATTTTTTATTTTTTCTTCCATAGATGTATTTTAGAAGTTGATTTTACCAAGTTTCGACTTATATAATTTTGTATCTTTCACATCATTATCGAGTTAGGCCCACTAAAGCTTGAATCACCAATAGGAGGTTAGAAAGTTACTATCCCACACAATGTTTTATAATGTATGGACTTCATAATTTTGTATCTTCACATCATTATCGAATTAAGCCCACTAGAGCTTGAATCACCAATCCTAAGATTAGAAAGTTACTCTCCCCCCACTAGAGCTTGAATCACCAATCCTAAGATTAGAAAGTTACTCTCCCACACAATGGTTTATAATGTATTTTGTGAGTTGATGGTATTGGGTTTCTTTTTATATGGCACTTATACTCAAATAGAAAGATAAAGAGAAAGTTCATCATACACAATGTTATATAGATGCATTGGAGAGTTGATTATATGGAGTTTCTTTTTATACAACACTTTATCATTTTAGGGTTGATAGAAGTATATCATTACGAGTTTTAACGTTAAAATTACAGTTAATGAAGATGTATATAAGTATTTATTTTGGGTTAAAAAGAGTACAATTCAATTACACAGTTAGTAAGTACACTACTTTTATCATTTAGTAAGTACACTACTTTTATCATTTTAGGGGTAATAGAAGTATATCATCACGAGTTCTAAAGTTAAAATTAAAGTCAATGAAGATATATACAAGTATTTACTATGAGTTAAAAAGAGTACAATTCAATTACACAATTAGTAAGTACACTATATTCATATGTATATCATAAAAATGATGTCACTTTTGCATTGTGAATGTTTCTTCCTCTATGTTTTCACTAAATGTTTTCCTCGAAATAGAGGTTACTCTCATGGAAGTATCTTAAAGAGATATGGTGTTGCATTTTGTCCAAAAACTATGTGCAATATATGTGGTGTTGTGGAAATATGAGAAGATAACTAGATTGTGAATTTTCCAAAAATTTGATTACCATGAGAAATACATTTAATATAATTGTGACCAAAATTGATTGCCAAAGTCTCTCTTTTATGTTATCCCATAATCACATTTAAGTTTGACACTTACTCTCTTTGGTCACTTCAAACTTCAAAATTGGTTGGAGGAAGTGCCTTAGCATGACCATGTACACTTGGAGACCTTGATGAGACCTTAACCACCATCAAGGTGACATACATGTATTGCCTTCCCTTTGGTCAAGGTACTTAGAATTACATTAATGGATCTTATTGTCTAACAATCTCTTTTTCATGGGTTTAATTTCCAATCACTTTTGATGTATCTAATGCATTCAATTTCCATTCCTCCTGTTGATTTTTGGATGATGAAGCTTTGAAGGAGATTGGGAACATGCATTCCTTGACAAATAAAAGGTAAATGTGGGGACATATGCACATGACAAAATAGGTGTCAAGGTTGATATTAAAAAGGGTTTGCTAAAATCCCTACAATTGTTGCTAAGGAATTGGTTCATATCCAAAAATCAGATTATAAATAAATCTCGTTCAAGTGGAATTGGTGTCACAACTATGGTCATTTTGTTAAGACTACCATAAAAAGAACCCTCCAACCACTATATATATTACTAAGTTGTCATGGTTTAAAAAGTGTCCAAGTATTAAATGATAAATAACTAATTTAACAAGACTTCCACTAAGCAAGAATGGGCTCATTCAAATACATGAAACTGCCAAGATTTCTAACTTTGATATTTTGGAAATTTTTAATGGTTTGTTTGTTGCTTGCGTTTGGAGCATTTTTTCAAGTTTGGAAATTTGGGTATATTTTTGTTAAAGATTGTGTTAACCCCTTTAATGCTTCTAGTTCTTATTTGATGCTTAGTTGAACCATTTGTAGCAGTTTGATTGATTTCATCTTATTTCCATTGATTCAAGGGTTTGGGTTTGGGTAAAAGACCTTTCCTGAGTTAAAAAATGTTGTTTATATTTTATCATGTTTATTTTAGAAACATATGGGATTAGGCTTAATATATGGCTTTGATTATGCTCTAGGCATTCAATGTGTTTTCCACAGTTATTATTGTTTTCTTTATATATTTGATGGTTCAAGAAAATATGTTTTTATTTCCTTCCACTTTGTGGCATGACTTAAGCATCTTAACCTTTTATAATCTACTATGCTTATTTTATATTTTCTTTGAAAATGTGTGTTCGTATTCACAGAAGGAAATGAGCTCTGCATAACTAAGCGGAGAGAAAAATGATCTATGCACTAAGTTCCCACGCATTCATCATAGGAGACCTACTGACACACCCTTGATTGTAAATCATGTGAAGAATAAATTGAAAGAATATGTTGAGGCATGTGTTTATACGTTTAATAGGTTAACATGAATGGAGATACAATTTATGAATCATAATTAGATAAAGAGGATCATTAATAATATGTTGACATTTTGTAAAATCGAAAATGATGTTATATTTCATTATAATGTTTTGTGAGAGGTAGTTTATTTATCTCTCTTATACATATTATTCACTTTGATTACATGTCATGTTGTAAAATTGGGAGATGCATGCTAAGAAGATGCTAATATTGATGCACTACAACCATTTGTTGAATTTGTTGAGCCTGTTGAGGTGGAGATTGTCGATCGTACTATTTTTGGTAGTGCTTCAAACAACTAGTGTCTTTGTAGCTATATGTTGCTATTAAAGGGGATGGCTAGGTCCCACAAAATTTATGAAAATTGATTGTATCCCAAGTGTAGTAAGATAAATGAGTTTCTTACTTTGATAGAGTGCTCAATTATATATTGTAAACATTTTTGAAATCATTTCTACATTTATGTCTAAGGAGGTTTGAACTTAGTAGCATACAAGTAGTTGTCATGAGTAAAATCATAAAATTAGCTAGAATTTTGTTTACAAGGTGTTCTAGTGCAAGAGTAAATGGAAAACTTTAAGTGAATACAAAATCATCTACAAAATTTTATTAAGTCAAATGTCAATCAATTTTCCAAGACTATACAAAGTTTATAATTAAGTGAAAGATTTTCCAATATTTTATAATTATATAAAAGATTCATTGAGACAAGTTTTTTAATTCAATGAAAGATTCACCCTATTTTACAAGATTTTGGAATAAAATAGTCCAAAAAGCTGAAAACATGGTGGTAGTGTATATAGTGGCGATATGGGGATGGGGATCTTGATCACCTGTCGCGATTAGGTTTGCATAAGACTGCATGCGAACATAATGGCATCAGCCAGGGGGGTCTCATCCTCCACCTACTCTAGACGAGACAGCATTCAGGTCATTGCTCAACACCCTCAGCAAATCAAGCGATAGTGAATCCTCCCATTTTGTGAAGCTTGCAAATATACCTAAGGTGAACATCCATGTTTCCACATCACGACAGAAAACCCTAACAATGCCTAAAAGGGGGTTATCAGTCAATTCACTAGATGGCCATCACCAAGATCTATGGATGTATGGCTGAAATTGACAAGTTTTGCTTAAGGAAAGAATGACCTGCTAATTTTGTGGAAGAAGCTTTTATGCCTTTCTTTACGAATTTAAAGAAGACCGAGACTTAATCTTCCAGAGTGGACCGTATTTCTTCAGCAACAGAGGTATGTACCTAAATAGTTGGACCCCATCTTTTAATCCTACCTCGAATATACCATCAATTGTCCCAGTTTATGTTAGATTACCACATCTTCCTCTCCATTGTTGGGGAGATGACTCTCTAAAGGACATTGGAAATATGCTTGGCAAGTTCATAGATTAATCTGAGCCCAAAAAAGCGATGTTTCGTTCTACCAGAATATGTGTGGAAATAGATCTCGAAAAGGAGATACCAAAATCTATCCACCTCATCTTGGATAATTGGAGCCTATGAACAACTCTCATATAAATGCAAGTCATGCCGTGTTTATGGTCACTTCACAAAATATTGCTAGAAGTTAGGGGAGTCGAGCCCTTCATCTCATAATCCGTAGGAACAATGGCATCAAGCTAGAAGGAAGAATGGTTCCAAAAATCCCCTTCCTACTGAGCTACCATCCTCTTCAATTGTTGTTGCACATATGAGTATTCAAAGTCCCCCTATCAAGCAACCTCTAATAGCAAATCGCTTCAAGTCTCTTTCTCAGGACAAGCATGTACTATTTTCTGAGATTATAGCGACAGTGAAGGAAGCGGGCTCTGCTTACCCTCTCAGAACCCCAGCTTTCTTGATGGGAATTGGTTCATCCCCAATGATTGACCTTGGATCTAACAAAGACGAAGAAATTATGGAGCACACAGATCAAGTTGATCCCTATACAAAAAAGCAAGTTATAATAATAGGGGTGCAAACAAGAAAGCAAGATTTGCAATTACTAGTCTATGGGGAGAAAGACACAACTGAGAGCGAGGGGAGATCTAGCCACAAAGTTAGGAGAAATCATGAGAAATAAGTCAGAGAATAAATGGAAAATAAAGAAAAAATGTTGGGACTTCAAACAACTCTAGATAGGAACGTTCTCTTAGGATTTAAGAGGGTAGTCCAAAAAGGAACGAGTCCCTTCGTAAACCTGGGCAATCAAAAGGGAGGAGTCACCAAAAACCCATCAAGTAAATAATGAAACTCGTCAGAGGAATGGGTAGTAGGATCGAGGTAGAAGCTATGGGTCAGTTAATAAGAGCATAAAAACCTACAATACTTCTTTTCCAAGAGACGAAAATGCAAGATCTAGAAATGCAAAGTCTAGGGGATAAGCAATGGAAATGAAACCAAGGCATAGCAGTGAGTTCGAGAGGAGCCTCTGGTGGTCTTAGTACACAATGGGATAACACTAAGTTTGAACTGACAAAAACAAAACAAACTCAACATTGGATCTACACCATTCTGGTAAGTAAAATCAACTGAGCTCATTTCAAAATTTTCCATATCAATGTTCCTATGCATCACAGGGAAAATCAAAATTGGTGGCAAACCTTAAGGGGCGAGAGAGAAGTAATTGGATCTAGTAGATGTATATTTACTGGTGACCTAGATACAATTTTGTGTCATGAGTAAAAAAGAGGAGGAAAATTTGTGAGGGACCCCTCTAGAGAGAACTTAGAGGACATGATCTTAGAATGGGATCTTCTAGATATCAATCCTAAAAGAGGTAAATACACTTGGTCAAACCAAAGAGCAGGGATCGGTCATATCGCAACCCAACTCGATAGATTTGTAATAAACAACACTCGTTTGGAAGAGGACATATAGATCCCATCTACTATCATCCCTTCATCCACCTCCGATCAAAAACCTATAAGTCTTTCCTTCCCAGTCAAAACAGATTTTGAGCCTCTCCCGTTTAAATTCAACCTGTCATGGCTCCACCACTAGGGGGCCATTGAAATTATCAAACATACGTGGCAAATCAAGTGGGAAATATTCCCTAGCTATATTTGGGAATCTAAATTAAAAGCGATCAAATTTGCTCTTAAACCTTGGGCTAAATATAGTTATAAAGAGCCCTTCTTTAAAAAGAAAGAGCTACATGCTAGACTTGTTGAAATTCATAACAACTTAGAATTAGGGCAACCTATAATTCAACAACAAATTGAGGAGAAAGAAAATAATAAACAACTTCACAAATTCTTAGTGAAACGAAGAAGCTTATTGGAGAATAAATCAAGAAGCCTTTTTTTTTTTAATAGAAACGTGTATTGTATCAAAAAAAGGCGTGGTTTTGAACCAAATCAGCAAAGTACATTGATGGCCAAAATGGCTAAGAGCATTTTCAACTTCGCTTGTAGAGATTCTGTGGAAACCATTATTGTTTTTGGATCAAAATGCCTTTCAACTCATTCTGAGCGAGTTTATTACAATTTAAATAAAATGAATGGTATACTGAGATTGCTGTTAATGTTGCTAAAATGAATGCAACAGACTTAAAATTTGAAGAATTCCAAAGTCATAAGGATTGATGTTGTGATTCAGAACTATATAAAAAGTCATGCTTCTGCAATGTTTGGCTAAATGGCACTCTGCATTCCAAAAATTGGAGAAGACCGAATCTTTGAATTGAACAAAGCACTGAGATTGTTGTTGATGGTATTTTTTCGATGATCCTAAAGATATTGATGACTCCTGGGTTGAACAAAGCATTAAGGATGCTGATAAATAGTTCTTGAGTGTGCTTCAGCTTCAGATGTTTGAAAAAGATCTACGTTGTTGGATTTTGCAACATTCTGCTTTCCAGCATTTGAAGAGAACCGAATCACAGAGTGAAACTTGATTAATTCTAGAACATGTCTTTTGCCTCATATTCAATTCTGAAAATGCATTCTTTAATGTCTCTTGGAACAAGACCTTAAATTGCTAATGGACAAGCGTTACCCTTCCTGAACCGACATTGCTAATCTTCAATCTCAAGTTCACAAAGACCCTACTCCAGCTCGTCCGGGAGATAACTCATGAGCTCTTGCTTAATCTTCTTCATTCCATCATCATTGTTCTATAGCTTAAATCCGACCTTCGTTCCTATATCATGCTAGTACACTAAAAAAATCGATACACTGATCTCCTTCATTCCTTTTGCATTGATCTATGAATGTTTAAAGAACTCTGCTTTCCACCCCACCCACAGCTTATGGAATCTGATGAGTTTCACTGTCCTTGTTGGATAACCTAAAAATCCCTTGACTGAGATTGGTTCCAGCACTAGCCTCAGCGTCTGCTTCATTATTAAGGTTTCTTAAGATATGGTAAGCTTTGAAATGAATGAACATGCTCACGGTTTGCTGAATACACTGGATAATTCGATTTAGAGCGACATTTTCAAGATTTTTGTTAGTGTTAATGGCTCTGATAATTATCATGGAATCACCAAATACCTGTAGATTTTCTATTTTGTGCTCTTTAGCTATCTGACAACCTTTCAGCATGGCTAGGGCTTCCGCAATGTTGTTTGAGTTGATTCCCAAACCCCATATGTACCTCAGTCTCAGATTTCCACTTCTAATCATCAAGACTCCCCCAGCTCCTGCTACAGCGGGGTTCCTCTTAGAGGCACCGTATAAAAATAAGCTATCCATAGTTTGTTTGTCTTTCCATTTATGAAAATCAGTTTTATTTAACATGATTTGCCAATTAGGAAGAGTTCTCGGATGAAAAGTAGTGCTTAGGCTGGGAGAGGTAATTCCACTCCAGGTCTTTTCGTTCTTGTTGAGTGTTGCATTTGGTTTGTAGTTTAATCTGTTGATACTTTCAATCAAAAGCCCTTTGGCTTGCCCTGCTATCTGCTTCGGATTGTAGTGCTTGTCCTAAAAAATGACCTTGTTTCTTGCATTCCAGATTTTCCAGCATGTATACTTGGGGATGGACATCCAAATGTGGTACCAAGTGTTCTTTTTGGTGAGAGGCGAGGGATAAAAAGAAATCCAATCCTTGAAGAGCTAGTTAATGGATGTAAAGGTCGGCATTGTCAAATTGAGATCAAATAACATATAATTCCAAACGAGTTTGGAGTAATGACATTTAAGAAAGAGATGGATGAGAGATTTGGAATTGTTGCGACAAAGAGGACAACAAAAAGGGCCATGAAATCCTCTTTTAATGAGGTTGTCTCCGGTGAGCACTTTGCAATGGATTAGAGTCCAAATGAAGAAATTAATTTTGGGGGGACTTAAGGAGTTATAGGCAGTGTTCCAAAGTTCATTTCTGTCTCCATCTTGGATTTGGAGAATCTTGTAACCGAGAGAAGGGGTATAAGAACCTACAGGTCCCCAACCTCGTTCGTCTTTGGCCAGCAAATGTAAGGGAGCACAGCCTTTCAGCTTGTTTATGAGAGTATTTTTAGCTGAATCAAGGTGTGGAGGGATGACCGTAGTATTCCAGCTTTGCTAATTGCCTTGATTATCCCATACACTGAAATCTTTCAATGTTGTAATCCCATGTTGATTGAGCCAGTCATCGATAATGTGTAAATCGTTGATACTATGGAGTGCCTCGTTTCCCATCAGCTTGTCCATGAAGATATCTATACTTCCTCCATTGCCAGGGATCCAAAAAATATTTTTTGAGAAGAACTCCCAAGCTGCCTTGCACAAATTCCAGATGCTGGAGCCTTTGGAGTTCGGTTTTTGATCTAGACATCTTAAACTGTTTCTCTGAAGGTATTTCTTGCTTAATACTTGACTGGATAGATGATTCTTATTATGCAAGATTTGCCAAAGAAGTTTTCCTCCTAGAGCCAAGTTAACATGAATCGGATTTCGAATTTGAAGGCCTCCCTTTGCATTAGGCTTCTTTATTGTCTCCCACTTTACTAAATGGAGTTTTTTCCCCATGTTTTTCCCAGCAGACCAGAGAAATTCTCTCATTAATTTACTAATCTGCTCAGTGACTCCTTTTGGAGTTAGAAGGATGGAGGATTGGTAGATCGGTAGAGCGAAAAGAACTGATTTATTAGTATCAATTTCCCAGCCGTGCCAAGCCAGTGCCCTCCCAGTCTTCGAATTCTACTTTTTGTTTTGCTTATCATGCTATCCCAATTCCCAGATTTAGAGAGACCTTGAGTGATAGGAAGGCCAAGGTAGCTAAAATAGTCCCACTGAGTGTGGACCTTTATGTCAAGTATTCTGCTTAATTTGGCTGTAATATTGCTGGTAAGATTCCAGCTGTAGACCACGCTTTTTTGCAAGTTGATCTTGCCCCCGGAAGCAATACAGTACCGAGTCAGATTTTTCTTAAATTTATGGGCTATGATGGAGGAGGCTCCACCCAAAAGGAGAGAATCATCCGCAAAGAAGGTGTGATTGAGGGGATGCGAGTCTAAAGTAAGTTCGAGGCCGGGGAGGGAGCCCGAATCCAAATCATGGTTAAGTTTTCTGTTGAAGGAGTCGGCTAAAATAATATACATGAATGGGGATAATGGGCAGCCCTGTCTGATGCCCCGCGAGGCCTGGAAGAACTCAGTGGGGCGACCATTGAGTAAGGGAGCGATCCAGGGATTGCTTATACATGCTGAGATCCAGTTGATAACAATTTCGTCAAAACCAAAGCGACGCATAATCTTAAAGAGAAAAGAATGCTTAACCCGGTCGAAAGCATTGGCCATATCTAACTTAATTAACATACCTTTTTCCTTTCAGCTTTTACTAGAATGTATTGCTTCCTGAACCAAGATGACATTATGAAGGATTTTCCTTCCTTTCAGGAAACCACCTTGATTTTTCGAAATAATTTTATTGAGCAGAGGCTTCAATCGGGACGCTATCAGTTTGGAGATGATCTTGTAAGAGGAGTTGCAAAGTGAGATAGGTCTGAACCTGCTAAAGGTGCTCGGATTAGTTTCTTTAGGGATGAGAGACATAAACGTGGAGTTAGTACAACCGCCAATTTTTGCCTTTGAATGAAAATTCTTTAACATTCTCATGAAATCTTTTTTGATGTACTCCCAGTAGGCTTTGTAGAAATGCATCGAGAAGCCATCAGGGCCCGGTGCTTTGTCTTTTTCGAAGGAGTTAATAATGCTAAGAACTTCCTGCTCAGTGAAAGCTTTTTGGAGATTGAGATTATCCTCAAGCGTGATGCTTTCAGGAATGTGCTCCAGTAGCCTGTGTTCATCATCCCTTTCAACGCTTTCATCTTTTGCATAGAGTTTGGAGAAATATATGTATGCTGCATTTTTAATGTTCTCATTCCCAATGGCAGTGGTGTCATCTTCTAACTTGATTTCTGCTATATAATTGACAAACTGTCTTACTTTGAATTGCTTATGGAAGTATGCGGTGTTCATGTCTCCAGCTTTGAGCCAGATGCTACGCGACTTCAGCCTCCAATATTCTTCTTTTGCTCGAAATGCTTGATAGACTTTTGATTGTTGGATGGCTTCATCATGCAACGTGGTGTCTTCAACGACCTGATCTTCCATTGTGTATTGCACTTCTTTAAGTGTGTTCACGACTAAATTTCTGGAATTCGTAGGAGCTGGAGAATTGGTTTTAGCCCAATTTTTAAGCGCAAATTTGGTATTATTGAGTTTTTTATCCCAAACAAAACTGGGTGAACCGGATATGGGAATCTTCCACGCCTTCTCCAGAGTGCTCCAAAAGCTAGCCTGATCAAGCCATTGGGGACTAAATCTGAAGGGGATAGGGCCGAGTTCTTCGATATCTTGGAAGAATAGTTGTATGGGTTTTTGGTCAAAGGCTAGATTAGGCAGAATACTAGAGATGACGGTCTGAGACTCAGACAACAGGCTGCTATGGACAAGGAATCTATCCAATCTGTCCATGATATTAGCTTTGCCAATACGCTTGTTGGACCAAGTATATTTACCTTTTTTGGGTTTGATATCGATGAGATCTCAATTATGAAGCAGGGATTCAACCTGATATTTGAAGAAGTCATTACCACTGTTACCACCCTTTTTTTCTGAATTGGAAAGGGTGATATTCATATCACCAGCCAGGATGATATTTTGGGGTTTGTAAGCATCCAGAAAGCCTTCAAGTAGATTCCATCAGTCTTTTTTCTTTGTATAAAGATTGGGTACGTACATGATAAAGAGTGCAATATGCTTATTGCTTTGGATATGAGTAAGTTCGGTGAAAATCCAGTGTTGCGTGGCAAAGGAGTTGTGTAGATTGAACTTTTCAGTAGACCATAACGTTGCCAGCCCGCCTGAAGCTCCTCTAGCACTGACTGCATATCCAGTGTCTTTATTCCATTTTTCATTTCCCATGGCTAGGACTGCATTGTCTTCAAGTTTGGTCTCTTGGAGTAGAAGGAGATCGGGCATGTTGATTCTTTGAAGATCTTTTTACAACTTCGATCTTGCAAGGATTACCTAAACCTCTGTAGTTCCAAGAGACCAGCTTCATCATTTAGAATTGTAGGTGGAAGGAGTTCCTCATGCCGTATCAACATTTTTCTTTCCTACTAATCTTGCTCTAGTGTTTCTGCTGAAGACCATATCAATTGTGGCTTGGGAACCCTGAACTTTCTCGCGCTCAGCTTCTTCTTCCCTCAAATCTTTGGTTGATTTCCGTCCAAGCTTTTTAGAAGATTCGTCAAAGAGATAATTCGAGGAGGAGGGGGAGATGAGGGTTCTCGTTTTAGTGATTTCAGCATATGAGAGGGTCTCTTTGCTCAATATAGATCTGTTAGGACTAGGGTTATTCGGTGAAAGGGGATTTAACAAACCATCGGGGGCAATGGGAGTAAAAGGAGAGTCTTGTTGTTCTCGAATTTCTCCTTCTTCTTCAACTTCTGAGGTGTCATGGATCTCATCTATTTCTAAGGCTTTGAAGTTGTTCCTGTTGGATCTTTGAGTTGCTGATCTGCTTTCTTAGTGTTTGGCTTTTTTGCTTGGGGTTTCATTCCTGATTTGATATATTTTTTTTGAACGACTGTCCACTGATCAGTTTTCCCTTCTGTTTCAGGATGCACAGGTTTCTTTTTGCAGGATCGAGCGAAGTGGCCATACTCATGGCAGAATCTGCATTTGAAGGGAATTTGTTCATAATCAAGTTCTTGAATATGCGACCAGTCTGCCACAGTGAGATTTATTGCTTCCGAGAGGCCATGTTCCAGATCTACTTCGACACAAATTCTTGCACATGAATATTGATCTTTCCGCTCGGCTTTATCGATGTATTTGCCCAGGGCATTTTCGATTGCTTCAAGAGATTCAGGATTCCAACAGTGAAGGGGTAGATGCGGGAGTCTCACCCAGACAGGTACATCTGAAGGGATGTCGAGGGAGGGATCAAAATTTGGCGTCCATTTGTTCATATAGAGACCTTACGGCCCCATAAAGTATGGTTTGTTTCTAAAGATGAGTTCTCGATCTTGTTTTCTCTCGAAAACAAATGCGAAGTAACCTTTGCCCAGGAAGAAAGATTTGACATCTTCCGTGATCAAGGGGTGCCAGTTTTTTTGCACCCAAAATTATGTGGACTTCGGCGAAGGCCATAGACCCGTCAAGTGTCTGATTAATCCATGCTCCGACAGATTAAGGGCAGTTTTGCAGGGAAGTTCAACAGGAAGTGCTACCATTGGTATCTCGTGGATTTTCTTCACAAACTTCTGCTGGGAGGATGAGAGGGGCTTCTTTCCTTGTGCAGCTAATAGCTTCAGGAATTTTTCCAGATCGGAGAGGGGTCTATCATCTCCCGAAGCCATCAGAGGCAAAGGGAGCGAGCCCTAGAGAGATCCAACCAGCAATAGCACGAACTAGCACACTCTGCTGATCAGATCGGCGATGGGATCCAGCGTTGATGCTCCTCCCTTGGCTCAGAATCGACAATCAGCCAATCTGCGCAGAACCCTATTCGATCCGGGCTCTCTTGTTATCTGGAGTCACATACAAAAATAAAGCTTTCCAAGAAGCCTTTGGTTTCAATCAGGGGACATGAAGACCTCTCTTTTCCACTATAAAGATAAATCCAGGCAATTGAGGAATAATGGAAATAGTAAACTCCATTGGTAGGAAATTAACAAAGAACACTAACATTAAAGAAGAATCCTTTCTTTACTTCAAAACGTTGTTAACTTCGCAAGAGGAAGTGAACCAGGATTTTGTTAATGATCTCCTTATTAATAATCCTCCTTTTATCTCTCAAGATGAGAATACCGAGCTAGACAAAGAAATTGAGGAAAGTGAAGTCATAAAGGCCATATGGGACCTTAATCCACAAAAAGCCACAAGGCCAAATGGTTTCCCAATAACATTATATAGGTTCTGTTAGGATGTAATTAAAAATGATTTATGCAAAATGATTAAATGGTGTTTGAATAAGGGAAAATTAGGAGGCAGTACAAATTCTTCATTCTTGGCCCTTATACCTAAAGAGAAAAATGTTGCAACATTTTCTAGATTCTGACTTATACCCCTATGTAACACATCTTATAAGATTATCACTAAGATCGGATAGTAGGCATTGAATGTGATTGTTGGAATGCAACCAATGATGACACGAAGTAGCGTGAGCTGATCTCGGGTGCTTAGCTCGACCCTGCGTGAGCCTGCTGCAAGTGCCCGTCTAGGGCCTCTCCAACGTTGTGAAGAATTAAACCAAAAGAAATCTGGAAAACGGCGGTGTTGAATGCTCGATCCCTACGTGAGCCAGGGCCTCTCCAACGTTGTGACCTCCTGCGTCTAGGGCTCATCCCCCAAGCTCCACTCAATGGCCTAAGGAGCAGACGGCCCTCCCCCCCTTCTGATCTTCCTGAATTCCTGAAGCTCATAGCAGCCCAAGGAAAGAAGACCCTCACCGCTTCTCAACAGAAGTTCGTGAAAAAACTCGATGAGATACCCACCGTTGCGTTGTCGGTAGAGAAACCTCGCAAGACAACTCTCAACTTGTTGGAATGAGGACTAATTGGCTAGTTCACATGTCTATGGCCTTCTCCGAAAACCACTGAAATATGGGTGCAGAAAAATTGGAGACCCCTGATCTCGAAAGATGTAAAATCTTATTTTTTGGGAAAGGGTTTCTTTGCATTCGTCTTCGAAAGCAAACAAGACCGGGAGTTAATATCCAGGAACGGGCCATGCTTCATGGGACCCGAAGGGATTTACATGAACAAATGGAACCCAGATTTTGACCCATCCCAAGTCATCCCATCTGTTGTCCCGGTTTGGGTGAGACTTCCGCATCTACCTCTCCATTGTTGGAACTCAGAATCACTATAAGCCATCATAAATACCCTTAGAAAATACATAGATAAAGCAGATTGAAAAGACCAATATTCATGTGCGAGAATCTGTGTGGAAGTAGATCTGGAACATGGCCTCCCAGAAGCAATAAACCTCACTGTGGTAGAATGGTCTTCACATACAAGAGTTAGATTACGAACAAATTCCTTTTAAATGCAGTTTTTTCCATGAATATGGGCATTTCGCTCGATCATGCAAGAAGAAGCCCGTGGATCTGGAGGCAGGAGGGAAGAAAGAACAATGGACAACCATTAACAAAAACACCAAATCGGGATAAAAAATCCAACCAAAAGGTCAAAGAACAAGGAAAGCAAACCATCGACATCAAAATTCTATGGTTACTAACAACAGGAATAGATTCAAAGCTATAGAAATACCAAAAATCTAGGAAACCGTCGAAGCCCCAGAAGAAGGAGAAATCCCTGAACAATAGGAATCTCAGGAAGCACCCCAAATCCAAGAAGATCCTAAAGATCTCCAGCCCCATAATACCCTAAGCCCCAATATACCTAACTCGAATAAAGACACACTCTCCTATGCATAAATTAAAAAATCCAAACCAACGATCTCCCCTACATCTTTAGAAGAACTTACTGACAGATCATCCAAAAAGCTAGGACGAAAAACGAGCAAAGACCTAAGGGGAGAAGAAGCTGAGTGTGAGAAAATCCAAGGATCTCAAGCTACAATAGACATGGCTTTTAGCACGAATACCAAAGCCATAATAGCAAGGAAGAAAATGGGAGATTCAGCAGGGGGAGGGCCCTCCTCTACCCACAATATTAAATGATGAAGCTCGTCTCTTGGAACTGCAGAGGTCTAGGCAGTCCCAGCAAACTTGAAGCAATCAAATATCTCCAAAAAATTGACATGCCAGATATCCTCCTGCTCCAGGAGACCAAACTCGATGAAAAGGTTGTCCTAGCTATTGGAAAAGAAAAATGGAAGAAAAATACAGGTTTAGTAGTCAGCGTTAGAGGGGCCTCCGACGGCCTTGCAACCTTATGGTCTTCAAACAAATTCCAATTACATAGCTCCTTCGCCACGCAACATTGGATATACACAAAGCTCATTCATATCCAAAGCAACAATCAAATCACTCTTTTTAATCTGTATGTTCCTATAACCTATACTCCAAAAAAAAAAGGATTGTTGGAAACTCCTAGAAGATTTCCCCGATGCATATGCTCCACAAAATATCATTCTAGCTGGCAACATGAACATCACCCTATCCACAACCGAAAAAAAAGGGAGGACTCACTGGAAATGACATCTTCAGATCTCAGGTAGAAGCCCTTATCCAGAGATGGGACCTACTTGACATCAAACCCAAGAAGGGAAAATTTACTTGGTCCAACAAGCGATTAGGAAAAGGAAACATAATGGCCTGGTTAGACAGATTTCTCATCCAAAGCAGTCTTTTGACCAATGGGAAGACAATCATCTCAAATTTTATGGTAAACTTGGCCTCGAACCACAAGCCAATCCAACTCCAAATTTAGGAAAATGAAGATCTCGGTCCAATTCCATTCAGGTTCAGTCCCCAATGGCTAGACCACACAAGCTTTTGGGACACACTGGACAAATCCTGGAGAACCCCCATCTCAGGCTCCCCAAGATATGTTTGGGAATAGAAACTTATCATAATCAAAAAAGCCTTAAAGGAATGGGCCAAATCTAACTGCCCTCCACCTTCTAATCCCATAAAGAAAGTTGCAGATGAATTATAATATTGCCAAAGTTCAATGGATGAACATCCAATCGAAAATATCACGCTACAAGAAGAGGTCACACATCAAATTAAGGCCTACCAAGCCTTTTGTAAAGAGGAAGATTACTGGAGATTGAAATATTGAAGCACTGGGCTCAAATCCGACAATAGGAACACCTCTTATTTCCATAAATAATCTGAAGCCAGGTGCTCAATTAACTACATCTTGGAAATTAAAATGGATGATGGTTCGACTGTCAAGGGACAATCAAATATTAAAAGCACAGCACATAATCATTTCTCAAATCTTTACACCAAGGTCGATAATGTTGGGGAAGAAGGAGAGCTAATTCTCCTTGAGCACATACCAAAGAGCATTACGCTTGAAGACAACGCAGATCTTCACAAACATTTCTCTGAGCATGAAGTTATCAATACCATCCAGTCCTTTGATCTTGACAAAGCACCTAGACCAAACGGCTACTCAATGCATTTCTACAAAGCATGCTGGCAATATATTAAAAAATATTGTATGAGAATGGTTAGGAATTTCCATTCAAAAGCAAAGATCGAAGGTTGCACCAAATCCACATTCCTGGCTCTTATCCCAAAAGAGACCAATCCCAACTCCTTCGACAGATTTAGACCAATTTCATTATGCAACTCATCATACAAGATAATATCCAAGATGTTGGCGAACAGAATGAATCCTTTGCTCAACAAAATCATCTTAGACAATCAAGGAGGCTTCTTAGAAGGGAGACAAATCCTCGACAATGTCATTCTCTTTACATGAAGCTATCCATTCTAGCAAGATTCGCAAAGAAAAAGGTATGTTGATCAAGCTCGATATGGCCAATTCATTCGATCGTGTCAATCATTCATTCATTTTTAAAGTCATGAAAAGCTTTGGATTTGGGGAAATCTTCATAAGTTGGATCTCAGCATGCATAAGAGGACCCTGGAACGCCCCTTTAGTAAATGGTCACCCCACTGATTTCTTCCAAGCCACACGTGGAATCCGACAAGGATGTCCCCTGTCCTCCTTCTTGTACATTCTTTTGGCAGACTCCCTTAGCCGAAAGCTGAACTTTGACTTGAACACAGGCTCTCTACCGGGCCTCAATTTCGCCTCTAATTCCATGCCTCTCAATCACACACTCTTTGCGAATGACTCCCTCCTATTGGGTGGAGGCTCTTCCATCATTGCTAAAAAATTCAAACAAAATATGACTCGGTACTGCAATGCCTCAGGAGGCAAGATCAACATCCACAAGAGCGCAGTCTATAGTTGGAATCTGAACAATGCTTATGCAACCAACATCGGCAGAATTCTTGGTATCAAAGTTCACAAACACTGGGACAAATTCATTTATTTGGGCCTCCCAATTACACAAGGACAATCAAAATGTGGAATTTGGGATGAAACGATAAGTAAAATCAAATCCAAGATTAGAATATGGGGAGGACACTGGATCAACAAATCAGGAAAGATGATTCTGGTAAAAGCTGTCTTATCATCATTACCAATTTACCAATCCTCCATCCTTCTGGCGCCTAAACGAGTGTCAGAACAGATCAGCATGAGTTTCTGAGAGACTTTCTTTGGACGGGAGAAAAAAACAATGAGAACAAACTCCATTTAGTGAATTGGAGTATTATAAAGCAACCAAAGCTCTTAGGTGGCCTCCAAATCCGCGACCCCTTCCAGGGAAACTTGGCAATGGGTGGAAAACTACTTTGGCAAATTTTGCACAACAGACACCATCGTGTTAGTTAAGTGCTAAGAAAGAAATATCTAATGGGAAGTAATTTGAGATGTCTTGATTGCAAGCCTATCTCCAAAGGATCCTCGATATGGTCCTTGTGCAAAGCCGCATGGAAATTCTTCTCTCAAGAACTTTATTGGGCTCCTGGAGATGGAAGAAAAATAAACATCTTTACAGATAAAATAATGGGCAACAGACCGCTATAGAATATTCAAGAGCTCCATGACATAGCAGAATGGTTTGCTCAACAAGGAAACAAAACATTGAACGATTTCAGTTCCTGGGACATCTTCGGCACTTGGCAGAGTTGGAAAAGCGTAGCAATCCCAGCAAATCTTGAACCCGCCAGAATCCTCCTCATTGACAATTTGAATGGTTGCGCTCCTACTCATCTTCAGGGCAAAGATGAACGTGGATGGGGTCCAACAGGAAATTACACTACAGTCCTAGGCTTCAATGTTCTCCAAACCCATGAAGTTGCAAGAAAAAGCTTATGGAAGTTAGTATGGAATCCATTTGGACTCCCCAAGATAAATTTCTTCATTTGGACACTTGTTCACCGAAAGGTGCTTACAGGAGACAACCTCATCAAAAGAGGAATCATCGGGCCATTTTGGTGCCCTCTATGTCGTAGGAATGTTGAAACTCTAGATCATTTATTCCTGGAATTCCATTTAACAAAACATGTTTGGAATCACATGCTCCAAGATCTCAATATAATCATGCCAACGTTCAATACCACCACCTGCCTATTCAAGGAGTGGAAATCCATCTATCCCTTCCCCCTTTCCAAAAAGATATTTGACTCCAAATTTGGATAACCATCCCCAAATTCACTTGTTGGAAAATATGGATCGTTAGGAACAAAGCCATTTTCCATGAAACGTATTACACCCCCCTACAAGTCGTTGGACAAGCCAAAGGCTTGTTGATCGAGTGCTTGAATTCCTCCAATTTCAGGACATATACAAATCTCAACACAAATGAAATGAAATGGATTGGAACCACTCCCCCAAGCCCTAGCAAAAAAATAAATTCTCGATCTCGATACTCATCACCATGGCAAATCAGACTCTCCAATTTTGATTTTCAAGAATGGGGGACCAAACAGTCTATGGATAGTTTACATTTCGACGACACATCCAAAAGAAATCCTGGAGCAGTAGGAGCAGGGGGGGTTATGTGGTCTATCAGAGGATTTCCGAGAATAAGATACAAATGGGGATTGGGAATCTGCTCAAACAACGTAGAAGAAGCCTTAGATCTGCTAAAAGGTTTTCAGATTTCCAAAGAACAAAGGATCGAAAGACTACAGGTGTTTGGGGATTCTCTTGTGATCATAAAAGCTCTAAATTCGAATATAGATTTCAACAATTTGGCACTAAAAAGAATTGTTCAACGAATTCAGCAAATTGCAAACACATTCATCCAATTCAGAGCATTCCACATCATCAGAAATCTAAACCACGAAGAAGATTTGGAAGCAAAGGCTGGAACTGGTCTTAAATCCGGGAAAATTGAATTCTCCAACAATGAAAGTAGCCATCACCACATCCCTTGAGTGATTATCCAGTGAATGAAATATATGATGTCTCCAATTCAAATTCGAATATTATGATTGAAGGAATCGATATATTCAAATTTCACAGCAAAGGTTCAGAAAAATTTGCAGGCTGCACGAATTGTTGCAAAGGAAGGGGGGTTGTTAATAGAAGGTATGGTCTGAGAGGGGGTTTTAGCAACACTGAATCTGCAAGAGGAGAATATATTCCTCTGAAGAATTATTTGGATGCTTAGTATCATGAAGAAATTGCTCTCGGTACTCCTCCTCAAATGTTCACTGTGATCTTCGACACATGAAGTTCTAATCTCTGGATGCCTTCATCGAAATGTTACTTGTTGATTGTTTGATACCAAGACACCAAGCTAATTCGCAGGTTTAAGAACACACATAGTACATCTGACGGTACGTAGTGGGACACTGTGCTAACGCGCATTTGCTCCAAGGCTTCAATCAACTTCAACACTAAAAATGAATCTACAAACCTTCACAAAGAAAGAAAACGCAGTTAGCAGAAATTTGGATGTTGAAAGCGTTCAATTAAAGAAAGAATCTCATTCAGCTTCATCTTTGAAAAATGAAATCACAATTTTTCATCCAAATGCAATGAGAGAAATCGCAGATAGAAAAATAATTCAATGGAAGATCAACAATTTGGATTTTGAAAGCGAATTCAATTAAAGAAATAATTTTAGTTCTTACAACAAAATGTTGTTGGAAATTCTGATTATTGTAATTAGGCGGATTTGGCTTTAGCCACGGCTCGACCATTTTTTTTATTTTTTAATATTAATTATCCGTTTTAGTTATAAAAAAAACATTATCACTAAGATTCTAGCTAACCAACTAGAGCATTTGCTTCCCCAATTAATTTCAAAAAATCAGGGGGGGTTTATTCCCAAGAGGCAGATCCTAGACAATATTATTCTAGTCCAATAAGCAATGCACTCTAGCAAGCTCATAAAGGAAATAGGTATGGTCATTAATATGGACATGGAAAATGCCTTTGATGGAGTTCATCACTCCTTCATCTTCTCTATTGAGATAAAATTTGGATTCACCAACAACTTTATAGACTCGATTAAAGCATGCATATCAAGTCCTTGGATTGCCCCTTTAGTGAATGGAAGGCCCACTACCTTCTCCAGAGGGGAAAGGGGCCTTCATTTGGGATTTTTGTTATCCCCCATTTCCTATATTTTAATGGAAGATTCCATAAGCAGAAGATTAGACTTTGAATGAAGCACAGGTAACTTGCCAGGCATAATAATCTTAAGAGGAGTTAAGGATCTCAACCACTCCCAATTTGCAGATGATGCACTCATGTTGGTTGGGGCATCTATGGTTATATCATCAAGATTCAATACAATTATGAACATGTATCTAAATGCTTATGGGGGTGAGGTTAATAAGCATAACTGTCGTGTCTTCGGATGGAATTCCCCCCTATAAATATCCAAAATATTGCCAACATTTTAGAATTCTCTACTCAATGGGATTGGATTTCTTTTGTCTACCTTGGAATACCAATCTTTCAAGGTCGTCCCAAAGCTGTGAACTAGAATGCGGTGATTGAAAAAAATAAAAAAAGAATGAACCAATGGAGCAGTCAATGGTTAAATCTAGCAGGTTGAGTTGTTTTAATAAAATATGTCCTCTCATCCATACCAGTTTACCAAAATTCAATGCTCTTAGTGCCTCTAGGTGTCACCAACCAAATTGACAAGTGCAACAAACTTTCCTATGGAAGGAGGGAAAGCTAAATCCAAAAAGTATCATATCATTAATTGGGAAAGATTTATTATCTCCCCTGAATATGGTGGCCTCACAATCCATGACACCAATTTAGTGAACAAAATATTGGGAGCCAAGATATTGTGAAACTTAGCTACCGTGAAGAAATCTGATGGAAAATAGCTATGCACAGAAAATATACTAGTTCAACAAGAAACAAAATTTTGGATCAAAACTTCAGTAATGAGCCCAGTACGACGATTTGGAATGTGTGCAAGTCTTCAATTGGTATTTTGAAAAGAAATGTAAAAAGGATTCCAAGTAATGGGAGAGAAATCAAAATATGGGATGAGAGGATTATGAATCGATCAACCTTAAGGAAGAATATATAAGGGGCTCAACTTCATAACTGGATGGAATAAAATAATACTTTCACCCTTGCTAACATCTCGGTTTGAGATTATTATGGAAAGTGGAAAGAGTGGAAAGTTTCAAATCTTCATGAGGACTTAATTCATCAATGGTAGACGTTGAAGTCCTCTCTTCATGGAGCTACTCCATCAGATATAGCTAGCAAAGATAGCTAGGTGTGGGGACCCGGATGTCACAACTACACGATAAAGGTGGGTTACTCTATGCAAAATAAGCTTCGTTGTACGCTTCCAGTCAAGTTGATCTGGAAGGAAATATGGAAAAGTGACACATTGAATAAAGTTAAACTAATATGTTGGGTCTTCAGCCATGATAATATCTAGACAACTGATAAATTATGGAGAAGGGACTTGCAGGGTCCTTCCCATTGTCGTCCAATACAGATAAGTATTTGGTCATCTTGCATCTTCGTGCTTATTTAATATGAATATACATGTGTATATGAATTGTTTATGATTTCTTAAACTGTTTAGAAATAAACCCTATGAGAATAAACTACACATGTGAATTGATTCAATGTTTGACTATAGGTATTGCTGGAAGCAAGGACTATGAAGGCATCATAGGGATGCATGTGGACATGCTACCGTCCCAAAGGGGCTCAGTATGAGCAGTAATGAAAGATGGTGCTAGTGGACATGTGTGGGTCCTAGCAGCCAAAGGTTCAGTAGGCAACAATGGGAAGGGTTCCCTAGTTGAAAATCCTTAGACAGACCTTAGACACTAAGTGTCATAGCCAAGAACGGGCAAGTCAAGCATTCACATTGAAGTGAAAGAGGCTAAGGAGCATAGAACCACAAGTGATGGTGTGGCTCCAGATTGGAACAAGACTAAGAGGGGGTTACTCTTCTCTTTCCTTTTTGATTGATGCATTTCGGAAACAAATGATTGTTGAATGCATGTTGTGACTAAAGATGATTGTGTTAATTACTTGAAATGAATTGTGAATGCTGAAATAGTTATTTCCCTGTGAAAGGATGAACATGAAGGAGTTCACGTGTATGTTGGAAAAGCATGAAAAATGTGGAAGTCTCATGAGTGAAAAATGGATTCTCCACGTCAATTGGGAAAATAATTGACTAATTTTAATATTGTGTTATGCTTGTCCTAACAGGAATTGCCATGATGAATCTCACAGGTGAGAAATTGAAAGCCATTGTTTACAGTTGTTACTAGCCAAGTGTTGCTAGTGAGCAAAGTGAGAGCCAGTTGTGCACATTGGCCATGGCAGCAGACCAAAAGCTATTTGTTTTGGCTGGAAATACTCCTCAATAAGTTTCCAGGATGGCAAGGAAGATGGCATCCATGGAATTCCAAACTTGTAGATCAGCTGGAAGGTAAATAAAAGGAAGGGATTGATGTGGATCGATGCCCGTCTGCATAACTGGAAGATCAAAGCCAACAGGAGCAGCTTGTGGAAGTTAAAGGACTTGGTCCTGAAAGTTCAAAGTAAAAAGATGACACGCAGGATAGACCTGCGACATTGTGTGAATTTTGGACATGTGTAAAGTGGGTATTTATTCCTAAGTGTTGGAACACCGAGGACGGTGTTATTCCAAGGGGGAGGGAAGTGTAACATCCCCATTTTGACCCTACTATATTAAATTGTAAATGATGTAATATTGTTATAAAATCGTGGTGAGGAGCTCAAGGCCAAGGCCCCGCCATCGATTTATTGATGCATATGGTTTATGTGCTAGCCATGCACAATGGAATTTCGAATACCATGTAAATATGCATTTTAATAAAAATACCCACAACTAGCTATGCAATGTAACAAGAGATAGGGGCATGATTTTACAAGGAATTGGGAGGGAAATATTCAAACCCTTGGAGCCAATCAAGTCAAGCCAAGTGTCAATGAGAGAACCCATAAAGCCCTCAACTACTCATGTTGACTTTTGTACCCAATCATTCATTTCTCCCAAGAGTTGGTTGAGGTAGTTAATGCCTTGGGAATGGAGAGGTATGCCTGTCCAAATTCGAGTATGGGCAAGCCACCCTTCATGGGAAAACGTGTTTGGCTTCCTTGGCAAGAAAAGAGCCATGAATTGCTCCCTAAGCTATGACCCATCAAGAAGTTTTGCTCTCCCTCGAGTTTGGAGCTATCTGGGCATTTTTCTCCATGGATTTCCTGTGTTTCCCTTCATCTTTCAAGCTAGGAAGGGCGTTTTTGTTTTGGTTACCAATGGGGAAGAGAACATATCGATTTGGAGTTGCAATGAGGCCGTTTTGGCCATTTGAAACGCTCATAACTTGTGGAAGAAATCGGGTTCCTCCCTAGGGACGAATTTCCCTTTCACAGTTCGTTTGGGTGAGCCAAAACAATGGATACCCTGTTTGTAAATCCCATTGCTGGAAATGTGTATCCATGCCCAGTTTTTGGAGTTGCTGTGTGTAAAAGAAGGTTGGGATTGAGATGGGTATCCATTGTTTTGGCTTGAGCTTGAGTGCAAGCATCCAAGGTTCAGATTTAGCTTGATAAACCAAGCTATGGACTGGCTTGGCTTAGATGCAGTGATTATTGGGCTGTGTATGAGTATGAATGCCCCCTTTTCCTTGTAAGAATCATGCCCAGCTCGAGGGTGGCAGTTGTGTTGAGAGAATTGATGAACACTACTGGCCTGTGGTTGGGTGGAACGTTGCAGCGAAATAACTAGTTGTTTGGGACAACATTACATCAAGATGAGTATTTTCTTATGTGTAATTACTTCTGCAAATGTATTAATTTGTTGATTGTGTTAAATTGAATGGCATCATGTAATGTGTGTGGATGATGTTAATCCGTTGTGCATGTTTGCTTCAAATTGCATCTACACACATTTGATTTTTAATTGTTGTGAATTTAATGAATGGGTTGAGTTTATGTAAAAGCCCCAGATTGGCATCATGTTCCCTTCCTCGAATTGGGGTCCGCGGGAGGGTACGTTACATTTGCAAGCATGAAGAAGAAACAACGACTCATTTACTCCTCAATTGTGAATTTGTTTTATCCATGTGGAAAATGATAATGGCAGGTCTAAACATCACTCTGGTATTCCCAATCAATTGGAATGAAGCCTTCTTGACCTACCACAAGAAGTGTGTTAGGAAGTTCTTCAATAAACCTCTTTTGAAGCAGGTGTGGCGAGCTCTTCCTTTCTTTACTTTCTAGAAAATCCGGTTAGCAAGGAATGAGCTCATATTCAAAAACAAGGTCCCCCAGGTAGGTATTGTTGTAGGCCAAGCATGGGCAATGCTCATTGAATCCATCAACTCCAAGGGACAATGAAAACAACAAATCAACAATTTGGAACATGCAGAGAGATCATGGTTAAGTAGTATGTTGTCCAATAAAAAAATGAGTTAAGCAAACAGGTCGCTAGACCTAAAGCCACTGGGAATATGAAATGGATCTTGAGAATAAACAAGGATAATTTAAAAGACCGGATAAATGATCATAATTCACATATCCTTTTTTTTACGAAGCCTCCAAGAATAACCTTAGATTGGCAGGTGCGGGTGGGTGCTATTTGACCCTGGAGGGAAAACTAAAACTACTTTTGCTTTGGGTCTAGGAACTTTGATGAATAATCAAGCAGAGGCATTAGCTCTTTGGAAAGGGATGAATCAAGCAATAAGCAGAAAAATCTATCATCTAATAGTGGTTGGCGACTCTATGGTTTTGGTTTTCCATTTAGTGAGCAAATCATCTCCAAAGGGTACGATTCTATCTCGTCTTGTTTGGTGAATACATTGGATAATACTTGATTTTGAAGAAGTCAAGTCTTATCATGTTATATGGACTCTGATTAAAAAAGCATATTATCAGACCAATAAGGCTTGCACACTGGAACACGGAATAGGAAATAAATGGGGAGGAGACCCTTTGCTCCATCCCCTAACTTTGAAGTCAAATTGTTGTCATAATTGTTGCATTTTTAATGCATCTCAAACTTTGTTTTCTGTTGAAATGGTGTCATCATTCCTTGAGGAAGGGGAGAGGCATGCAATTTCATATCGCTAGCCTTGAAATGTGGAGAACTTTAAGAATAAAATGTTGGATTTGTTTGGCATTTGTGCAGATTGGGTAAGTATCTTAATGTTTCCTCGAGTTCTAGTATGGGTTTTTGAGTTATTATTTGGTATTCCCGTATAGAGAGAGCGGTTCTGGCTTGGACAACTATGCTCATCACGATTTCGATAGACTATGGACATGTCTATTCTAGAGATGCTCTGGCAGTTTGGTTGTCGACTTTTGTTGTAGAATTGGTTGTGAGAAGTTTGGATGGCATGCACATCATTGCGCAAGAGTCAATAGTGTAGACCTTGTAGATTGTGAGGTGGAATGTCTCAATGAAAAAAGGAATGAACAAACTAAACAATTTCGAGTCTGGCATGACAAGGTTAAGTTCTTGGGACTTGAACAATTCCCAGGTATTTCATCTGACAGGAAATTCGTAGCCCCCGAGTGCTCTGTCAACTTCTTTGGTTCTAATTGTTGGTGAAAACATCATACTAGAGCAAGCTCAATAGGAGAATCAGAGCACTCACCTCTCAATAATATTATGTAATGCAATTTAATTGTGTTTTTTTAGTCGCACAATATTGTAGGCTATACCTCTATAAGATAGACTTGAAGAACAGGGCGCTAATAACTGACTGTTATGAAGCCATATTTTGTCTTTTGAAGTTCTCATTGATGACCACTCCTCTGAGATTGTAGTTTGATGTATAACCAAGTTGTATGGTTAGGAAGCGACCTAAGTTTGATACAATACAAAATGCACTTGTTTCTGTTAAAAAAGATTTACAATATTTTATAATTTTGTGAAAGATTCACCAATATTTTACAAGATTATATAAGTTAGTGAAACATTCACCAAAAAATTATATATACATATTATATTATTGATAAAATAGCCTTCAAATTTCTCATGTATCATGGGATTTGCCCATTTATTATACATAAATTTTGGGGGGTTCTCAATATTTTCCCTGCTCCAAAACTGATATTGATTCTTGGGAGTTACCTACTGGCTACTAGAGGATGCTAAATTCAACTCCTTTTTTTTCATTGAGTTGATGCCATGAAGAATCAATTTTAGTATTAGCTTCCTCCAATTGGAAGCCGAGGTCTCTTGTGTATTCTTTCTCTCCCTCTTACTCTTTTATTCTTTCATCCATGACAACATTTCGAGCAGACAAGGAGGCATTCTCTTTCCTAAAAAAACTCTTTAGTAAGCTTTTGTTGATCATCAACCTTTTGTTGAGCGACTCTATAAAATCCTAAGCCATCGTTTAGTTCTCCAAGGCTCTTATTTTATCATTCTTCTCTTTAAGTAGGGCAATGGAATTTGCCGACTCTTGCTTTCCTATGCCTATTGTCACCACTATAAATTTCGAAGCTCGTTCTTTTCACTTTTGAGGGCCTTTACTCTAGCATTAAAAAATTGATTCTTTACAGTGCTAGCCTCAAGTTTCTTTTTGTATTCTTCACTAGAGGATGCAAGATGAAGGTATTTATTGTATACAATGTTGCTTGACCCTTGTGCCATAGATAGGTCATCTCCAGGAGGCACACCAATAGTGTCCAAGGTAAGTAATGCCCTTCAGTCTTGAGGCTGCATCTCTTTGTATGATTTTTGGGCTAGGCTTTCTGGTGTTGTTATCACAAACATTTTAGTGACTAGATCATACTTGGGTATGATTTTGGCCTTTGCGTGTGATTCTAAGATTTCCATGCTCTAGACCCCTTTTCGTGCTTTTACCTTTATTTTTTGTTCTTCTTTTCATATCTCCAATCGGTTATTGGTGCTTACTAGCTATATAACCCTTTCCCATGTAGTTTGTTGGCCTACTTATCGTGTTGTGTTGGTGATGTGTATGTTCAATGTCCCTTCGGAAGCTACAACAAACAATATGTTAGTAAACCCAAAAATTGATGAAGGGGGTGAAACATGAGGCACTGCACCCCTTTCTTGTTGTGTCTCTTCAGGGTGGTTCACTTCCTGTTGGACATTCTCTAACATTTGTAGGAATTATTGTGTAATTTGTTATGTATACTTAGGTTCTCCTAATTTGACTATTTTTCTTTATGGTTCTTCTTAAGTGGGATCAATGGCCTTTCTCTTCCTAGATTCTTCCAAACTATCAAAGATAATGGCCAAAATTTGGCCAAAACTACCTATTTTAGATTGAAGGATCTCCTTTAGACTAGGGGATTATGTCATTTCTTGATTCTTTGACAGTTTCTCCTCAGTCAACTCCTTGTCTTGAAATGGTGGTTGGCTTTTGTTATTGTTTGCTCCACTGATGGATGGATTTCCCTAACCTCTTCTGCAATAATTGGTTAATGAAAGTGGATAGTGTGTAGGTAATCTAGTTTTATCACTATTTCAGTCTTGCCAAGTAGCATGTTTGTACTTATGCTTGTGAATGTGTTGTCAGAGATATGGATCTAGCTAAACTAGCTTACCTATCTATGCAAAACAATAATATATCAACAATAAGTACATAAAGAGAACAAGAGAAAAGAGTACACCAGATATACGTGGTTCACCCAATTGGGCTACGTCCACGGGAAGGTAGTCTTCTATTATCTCCAGAATATCTCCCTCAAGCTTACAAGAGAGCAATGTCAATAACCCCAATACAATATAGCAATACTTGTGTGAATAAGTAAAGATCGTGATGAGTGATGTGACTCCCTTGACTCTATTATATACTAAGAGATGAGGAGGAATTACTCTCACATATTACATGTGGGATAATATAACTCTCCATAATAACATCTCTTTATATAATAATGAATAGCAAGAATATATTTTACCATAATGAATATGGGATATAATGTATTACTCTTTTACATAAGATTGTGGATATCTTCCAACATAATACAAAGACATTATTACCTTTCAAGGAATATAAAATATCCCAACACTCCCCCTTAATAATGGTTGGGAGAAAAGCCCACTAACAAAGGAAGGAAGGAGTCATTATTGCTCCCCCTTGATGAAAACTTCTCTCATCCCAAGTAAGGAACGAAGATGCACATACTTCACTATTGTTAAGGATTTGGTGAAGATATCGGTTGCTTGTTGCTCTGTAGGACAATACTCAAGAGAGAGAACACCATATGCAACGAGACCTCGAATGTAATGAGCATCAAGATCGAGATGCTTTGTCTTGGAGTGATATACCGGATTATAAGCAAGCTGAATTGCACCTTGATTGTCACACTTCAACAGAGTGGACGATTTCGGAACCAGACCAAGCTCAGTGAGAACATGCCGTAACCAAAATGCTTCTTTTGTTGCTCTATACTCTGCTTAACACGAAGATAAAGAAAGAGTCTTCACCTTTTTGCTGGACCAAGAAATCGGACCTGAACCAAGTTGAAATATATAACCAACAGTTGACCGTCGATCAGAACTGTCACCTGCCCAGTCATAATCTGTATAACCAAAAAGTGAAACTGTAGAACTGCTCGAATAAAAAACACCATAGTACAATGTCCCCTATAAATATCTCAGAATTATCTTTGCTACTTGCCAATGACTTTCATGAGGTTGCTGCATGAACCATGAAACCATACTAACGGCGAAAGAGAGATCTGGTATGCTGTGAGTTAAATATATCAAACTGTCGACTAGCTGACGATAAAGAGTAGCATCAACAAGAGGAGTAGTACACTCAACAGTTAACTTTACACCGGACTGAAAAGGCGTAGGAGCAGGTTTACAATCACTCATGTGGAAACAAGCCAATAAATCTGTAGCATACTTCGGTTGAGAGAGAAAAATACCATCCTCCAGATGCCAAATTCGAAGACCCAAGAAATAGTGCAATATACCGAGATCGGTCATTTCAACCTACTTTTGAAGGTCACTTTTCATACTTTGAATGAGAACAAGTTGCCTGCTAGTGATAATAAGACCATCCACATATAAAACAATAACAATGACATTATCATCAACATGCTTGACATATAGGTTAGGATCATATATACAACGCTTAAAACCATTATTCAAGAAATATGCATCAATTTTATCATACCAAGCCCTAGGTGCTTGTTTAAGACCATATAAAGACTTGTGTAATTTACATACTAAACTTGATGATTCAGCATTAATAAAACCATGAGGTTGTTGCATATAAATGTCTTCATTAAGATCATCATTTAAAAAACACTTTTACCATCCATTTGGTGTATTTCTCATTTATAAGATGCAGCAATAGATAAATTGGTTCTTATTGTATTCATTTTAGCAACATGAGCAAAAGTTTCATTATAATCTATTCCTTCAAGTTGATTAAAACCTTTTGCAACTAATCTAGCTTTATACTTTTCAATCTGTTCTTCTGCAGTAAATTTAGTTTTATAAATCCATTTACAACCAACTAAATTCTTTCTCGAAGGAAGAGGAACAAGAGATCAAGTCTTGTTCTTCATAAGAGAATCATACTCAGCAGACATAGCTTGTTCCCAATGAGGTTTACCCTTAGCTTGAACATAAGTAGTAGGATCATCTGTGGCCAAAAAATTGGTCATAAGAGCAAAGTTAGATCTAGTTCTACGACTATCAGAAGGGATTCTGATATCACTTCCTGCAGATTCAAGAGTTTTTTGGGCCCAAACAGGAAGGTTAGAAGGGACATAAGTCACTTCAGGAGCTTTGAGACATTCAGGTGGAATACTTGAAGAAGAAGAAGGTGAACTAAGATCAGTCACAGAATTGGAAGGAGTAATCGAGATAGGAGTAACATGTGATAAGAGAATATTCAGAGCACCATGAGGTTCGACGGACTTAGGTGGTGGAGAGACTTCAACAAATTGAACATCTCTTTTAATGATGACACTTTGATTAGAATGATCAAACAACCTATAAGCCTTAGAATCCTCAGAATAACCAATGAATATACACTTGTGAGACTTGGGTTCTAACTTTTTCGATTTTTCATCAGGAATATGAGCCCAACATTCACAACCAAACATCTTAAAGTTATTAATATCAGGTTTTCTTCCATTCCATTTTTCTTTAGGGGTAACATGCTTAACAGATTTTGTAGGAACTCTATTTAAAATAAAGTTGGCACAACTTATGGCTTCGGCCCAAAATTTCTCATGCGGTCCTTTAGAATAAAGCATACATCTAGCCATTTCAACTAAAGTTATGTTTTTCCTTTCAACAACACCATTTTGTTGAGGTGTGTAAGAAATTGTCTTTTGATGTTGAATTCCATGTTTAGATAAAAATACTTCAAATTCTTTCTTAATGAATTCCCCCCATTATCAGTTCTTAAAGTCTTAATATTTAAATATATGAAATTTAGAAAAAGTATCACTTTTATTTTTCAAGAAATAAACCCATGATTTTCTACTAAAGTCATCAATAACGGTAAGAAAATAGACTGCATGTGATATAGAAGGAACTTTAAGAGGACCACAAATGTCACTATGAATTAATTGCAAAGGTTCTTTAGCACGCCAAGCTTTACCTTTATCAAAAATTTCTCTATGATGTTTACCAATAACACAACCTTCACAAACACTGTTAGTAGATGAAATATTAGGCAAGCCAAGTACCATTTTAGTTAACATTTGCATTTTACCATAATTCAAATGACCTAATCTTTCATGCCATAATTTACTTAGTTCATCAGCATGAGAAACATAGGAATAAAAAGATTGTCTTTTAATTGAATCAAAACCAACAAATTTATATAAACCAACAGTATGATCAACAAGACCAGAAGAAACTACTTTGAAATTTTGATTGATATCTTTAAGAACATATTTATCAGGCCAAGCTTCAAATTTAAATCCTTTTTGACATGCACGATAAATAGAAAGTAAGTTGTCCCCACGGGTGTGGCTCATTGGCGGTTCAGTTGTTATGAAGTCACAAGTTGTAAATGAAGGTCACGAGTTCAAATCCCACCTGGCTTTACCCGTGTCCCATGCTTGCGGGGTGTGTGGGGCACCTGGGGGTATAGTGGTAGCGGGATTGGATCCCTGGACCCCGTGTCACACAAGTACCAGCCCAGTCTCCAGTTGCCGATTCCCCTAGTTACAAAAAAAATAAAAAATAGAAACTAAGTTGATGGGCATATTTTTAACATGAAAATCATCTTCCAATTGACCATTAGCAAAATTAACATTACCAGAACCAATTACAGAAAGTTGTTTACCATCACCTATAGATACTTTATGAGATGTGAGTTTATTATTGTCATAAGATGTAAATAAAGAAGTATTACCAGTCATATGTTTAGAAGCACCAGAATCCATTATCCATTCCACATTAGAAGAAGAATTACTAGAAGAAACAACAAATGCAGATAAAGCTACTTGGGATTCATCAGAACCATTTTTTTTATCCCTAGCCTTTAAACGTTTCAATTTAAAGCAATTATTTTCAGGATGGTTAGTTTTACTACAATGTTTACAAGGAGGATACACTTTCTTCATCTTATTATTGTCATGATGTGCATTAGAAGCATTACTAAAGTTATTAGTAGGATTTGAAGCGTGTGAACAAGAACCTGTAGCATTATTAAAACTTCTCTCAGGATTCTTATTATGTGTCATTAGAGCTTTATTAGGTGAGAGTTGTCCTGAAACAATTAACCTTTCTTGCTCATTTATCAACCCTTTACAAAAAACATCAAAAGTAGGTTTCGTGGTATTTGAAGACAATTCAAGAGCTCTATTCCTAGTTTGAATGAACATATCAAAACAAGATGGCAATTTTTGTTCTACAAGAATTATAAGAGCAGTGTCTGTTTTCTTGTATCTTTACCACAACTATTTAATTTTTCATTTAAGGTTTTCACTTCAACAAGATATAATTCTACTCTTTCAAAGTTAGTAAGATCTAGCTCAAAAATCTTTTTTTCAAGGTATTAAGCAAAACATCATCAGATTTATCAAATAAAGAAGCAAAAATTTTCCATACCTCAACGGGGCTGTCTTCTGCCTCTATACTTACCTGAAGACTATCTGAAATTGTTTGACCAATGAGCCCTCTTGCTTGATCACATTTATCTTCCCATATAGCCAAAGCTTGAGCATCAACAGGTTTCGTGTGTTCACCATTAACAACCCTCCATAGATTCTTACTCCTGAGAACACCAATCATTTTTCTCTTCCATGCAATATAGTTAGGACCAACAAGTTCAAGAACATAAGCTACTTTTGAAGTCATAATAATAGAAATATTGACAAGAAACCCAAATGCTAGAAATGACAAGAGAAAAAGTGAATAATAGAAAACTGATACACTTTACCGTACTGATCTGAATCTGCAGAAACACAGTTAGAAAAACAGTAAAGGAAAAACAACTTTTACTTACAACCCTTGTGAAAAGTGCCAAGAAAAGTCACTTGCGGGTTTTGCCACAGTGGACTCGTGAACAACACTAAAAAAAGCGGGTTCTGCATGGCAAAGGTCGCGGTTACTTGCGGGTTTACACTAGAGTCAGCCGCGGGTTCACGGGTCTGTAAAGGTGAATGCCGCGGTTCTGATCGAGGTGTTCGCGGGTGTCTGTGCAGTAAAGTCGTGGGCGTGGCTATGCCGAAGCACTCGCATGTCTCTGCACAGGAGGGTAGCGAGTAGACTGAAGTAAACACGAGTTAGTAGTGAGAACAGTCGTGAATATGCCGTAGCATACGCGGGTCTGCTCAGTGGAAGTTGCGGGTCTGCAGTATACTTGCGAGTTCGCAGTAGGCACAGTCGCGGTTAACCGCGGGTTCTGCGAAGGAAAAGTCACGAACGTCAAGTTTGAGGTTGAAAACAATGTCGAATCTGCCGAAGACGGAAACCTACACAAAGTCTACCAAACTTGGACGAAAAATGCCAATCTAATAACCGGAAGATAGATCTCCTTGAGGAGAATCAAAAAATCATATAGATCTACAAAAAAACATTCAAGAAACCCTTGAAAAATTTATGCAAAAAAACTTTACAATAAGGTTAGGATTAGAAAAAACTGCAAAAACATGCCCAAATCTGAAGAGAAGCCTAATGGTTACCAGATAGAAAGAAAATCTACAAAATAAACAATGCCCAAATGATAAAATATTGTTTGAAAGCAATAGAAGGTGCTAGATCATAGCAACAAGCTCTGATACCATGTCAGAGATATGGATCTAGCTAAACTAGCTTACCTATCTATGCAAAACAATAATATATCAACAATCAATACAAAAAGAGAATAAGAAAAAAGAGTACACCAGATATACGTGTTTCACCCAATTGGGCTATGTCCACGGGAAGGTAGTCTTCTATTATCTCCAGAATATCTCCCTCGAGCTTACAAGAGAGCAATGCCAATAACCTCAATACAATATAGCAATACTTGTGTGAATAAGTAAAGATCATGATGAGTGATGTGACTCCCTTGACTCTATTATATACTAAGAGATGAGGAGGAATTACTCTCACATATTACATGTGGGATAATATAATTCTCTATAATAACACCTCTTTATATAACAATGAATATCAAGAGTATATTTTACCATAATGAATATGGGATATAATGTATTACTCTTTTACATAAGATTGTGGATATCTTCCGACATAATACAAAGACATTATTACCTTCCAAGGAATATAAAATATTCCAACATGTGTAGCATGTAACATTGGCAAAAGGTTAGGTACAAGTTATGGGTGACTTTAGTGGAATAGATAGCCTCACTCATGACTTATAAGTTGAAGACCACTAAATTGAATGATGTTAATGGTTCACTCAAACATATTAGCCTCATCATGATAAGAGGAAGTTATTTCAACAAAAAAATGAACTACCATCCCTGAAAGAGGCAAATGGGAATGTCAAAGTGATAGGTATATGGACACGTAAGATGAGGCAAGGATGTTGTGTTATATCTAGCGTCATAGGAAGGAGGATTGCGAAACTGTAACAAAAATAGGAGCTAATAATCAAGCCAATGGGGAAATGGTGACAAAATATCTCATCCTTGGCCACCTTTCACATCCTCTGACTTGAACAGTCTGGGCATCTCATCATATTTTTTGTGTTTTATTGGAGACTACTCTCACATTAGATGGTTGTGAGCACACCGTGTGTCATGTATTAGATCTCGGCTAAAAATGTACCTCGTCCACCTTAGCAAAAAACTAGATCCATACATATTATTTTTCTGCGATGAAATGGGTGACTCCTCCTACAACGAGAGGAGATCACGCTCCCCCGTGGCTAGGGTTTACCCTAGCCACCATGACCACTATAAATCATTTGTCACAAGGATACACCCCAGGCATTATGAACAATCATGAAAGTGAACAATTCAACAATAGGAATGAATGACTTAGCCAATCTCAACTGATGTGAACAACATCAACCATTAGGAATGGCAGTGATGAGAAAATCACCATCTAGATGGAACCAAAGGATTTATTCTTAGCTTAAATCGAAGCATTCAAGCTATTAGTTCGCACATCGAACCCAACTAGATGATCTGGCACATAGAGGATAGATGTAGCACCCAACCAACCCTTTTAACACTATTGAGGTGATGGGATACTCCAATCTAGTCATAATACCTTAATCTTTGATGTATTATTTAAAATTCCATTGACTTATTATTCAATTATTTAACAACGGAAGTAAACATATAGCTACCATTCATTTAAATTACTCATTTTATAGTATGCATATATTCTTGTCACAAATTCATACATATAATGACCATTAAGTCCATGCACATAGACATTTTCATAAATAACAAATAAATAAATCCATGACAACAATATAAACCATGAAATTTAAAGCATATTTAGCACTAATATTTATGGTAAATGGTCCTTCAACTAGCTACAAGTGAAGGATATTCCTCCCAACTGTCAGTACTTTGTCACACTTGTTCTTTATATTATAGATGTCACCCTCGATCTAGGGCTATCAATCCATAAGGGGTGAAGTACCAAGCTCGTCTACCAAACCTCAATTCATGCAACCCTATGGTGCATAAACCTCCTCCACAATTGTCTCAAACCACTAGCACTTATCCCCCATCAACCTACATGACATAAGGAATGGGACCTTCTTCCCCGCATTGTAGTCCCTCGAGCTATCTCAATTCCCTTGCATTGATCCAATACATGTCAGCTAGGGAGTCTTCATGTTGGGAATCTAGGGACCTCAACTACATGCCAAGTTCCTCTCACAAGGAACCACGCCCATTAGCACCAAATGCCCAATGTAATTGGCATGAACCTATGTGGAAGTCAAGTAATGCTCTCTTATTTTCTTGTGATGTACCAGCCATAGCCTAGTTGAAATATGGAGTGACTAACTGGATGAATGATGGAATGGATGAATTTCTCATATTATATATGCATGGCTTCCACTTTCCATGTGGTTTCCCCATAGGAGGTCACATTTTCCCTTTTTAATCTCATCTTAAGATAATTAATTAATGGTTAATAAAATTACCCCGCATAACATGGTTTAAGGACCTAGGGTAAAATTCTTAACCAAGGTTGACAAGCATAACTAAGTACTTGGGTTAATACCAACTAGGGTAATCTCCCCTTAGCCCCATCTTTTACTTCCCCCACCTATGGAATCATAGCCCCCCTTCTCTTCTCCGTCCTTCTTCACTTGCAGTTGTCAAGTATTTTTATATTATTTGCACCGTACATCATTTATAATATTCATGGTCTCTTGATATATGTCTAGCATTTAGACACTACATCATTATATATATAATTACAACATGGGGTCAAAAACAAGGTGTTGCAATATATTTGTCAAATAACTAGGCTCCATCACCCAATTGGAAATTCCGTCCTCAGGGCCAAGAAAAAAATGCTTATTTTGTCCAAACAAGCTTCGATCATGAAGTTTAAGGCCTCTGGTCTAATATAAGGACTATGGAGATGTGAATAATAGAGCATTGGCTACCTAAGATAAAAGGCCAAGTAACTTTGTTTACTTATGGCCAAGGATATTTTGTGTATTTATTTCAAAATAGAAAGGACAAAAATCCAAATATTCGCTCTAGAACTTACTTCATGTGACTCTGGGGAATGTTCTTAACCTCTCGGCCCTTTGATTTCAACCCAGAAGAGGAGAACAAAGCAACATGTATTTAGGTATATTGCCTCACGTTCCATTAATATTTTTGGATAAAAGCACCTTTAAAGCCATTAGGGACAAATTAAGTTGATACATTGGCAATGTTGAGCCAAAAGGAAACTTTTATACCTATGCCATAATGTGTGTGGAAGTTGATTTAGAGAAGGGTCGCTCAAAGCTATTGCAAGTGAATATGGAGGGTTGCAACTCCATGTATTTATTTTTCATATAACCTCAGTTTTAGGTTGAAATTCTATGCTACACTTTATCTTGACAAATCAAATATTTAAGACACTTTGTCTTAACAAATAAAAAATTTGAGGTTTTATTTGGCCTCGGCTATTTTAATTTATCAACATATATATTATATTTCAACTGAGGAGTTGCAAGAATTGTGATATTCTTATAATGTTAAAAATTCAGAGATGCATCAATGATATCTATGAGTTAACATTAGTTGACATTTTATGTTATGATTTTTTTACATAGTATGGACTTACACTAGTACTTATTCACTTATTCTCGTTTCCTTGATTTGTGGTTGTCACCCGTTGATGTTGTAATAGTGACAATGTCTAGCTATTGCCATTGTGACAATGTCAATGTCTAGTTGTGGTTGCTAGCATGCTATCCATGTATGTAGGCTTTGATGGTTGCACAACACAGTGATGCATCATGGACAAAGCAACATAATCACTTGTAGTTTAGTTTGACATTGAGGAACTTGTTTATATATATTATCAATAAGCATCCCAACATACCACTTGTCAACAATTAAATAACCCACAACATTCCTCCATGTCCCAACTTATTTTCAAATAGACATGTTCCCATAAGTGTAGTTCTTCCCTTCCCACATGCTCTATCCTTTTTATGTTATAGTATCTACAAGTCGTAGTTCTTTTTACTATGGTATACATAGATAGTATTGTCTAGAACTAGAGAATTAGTATTTTTAAAGAAATGGAAAGTATTTCATGTAGATCATTATGGAGAATTAGTGTCTTTTACAAAATGACAGGGATTTCATGCAAATCATTGCATAATTAAACAAGTAACTTACTGCACTTTGTGAAATTTCAAGCTCTTGCATGGATAGAATTTGACGTGGAGATCCACAAAGATAAGACCTTTCATCAGAAGGCCACTCTTCATTTTTTTCCATATTTTAGTTTACCCTTATGCTATGGGGAACGATCCAACTAAGTAGCCTTTGAGCATGAGAAGAATGAAGGATTAAGGGCTTGTTCTGGTACCATAAGTAGTTTTAGCCCCAACATCTTTCCGTTCATCTATCTAACTCTAGCCTTGTCGTAGTCATAGATATTGTGCCCATTTTTCAATAGGAACATATCCAATTGAATTTTTTTACCAAGAAATGGCACCAACATTCGTATCATATAAGCCAATTATATAGAGACATTTGTAACCTAGGTTGAATTGTTCCCTTTATCGATTTGTACTAACGACTCTTTCTCAAGAGTAGGTGTGTTTACAATTCAATAGAGCTAACATGAATGGCACATCCTAACTAGAGAGACAGAGATACTAAGGAGGGCGATGTAGAGATATTGAGGTAGCTTACAGTGTCATTTCCTAGCTACATAGGAGGGTTGCACATGCTTGGACTGTCTATTCCAAAAACAAGAAGCAAGTAGCCATGAATATGTGCTCTCCATTCTTACTCTCTCAAGCATATATCAATTGCAAAAAAACATGTTTCTACCACCAACAATGGTGTGAGGATAATCAATAATTTTGCTTATATTGTCCAAAAGTCTCTCAAAGGACACCTTGAAGAACACCTTATCATAGTTCATTCCTTACTGATCTTTTTACTACGCTCAAGTCTTCAAGGGATTACACTTTCCAGGTTTCACAATGAAAAAAGACAACTATATTTCACTATAACCATTTTCATTGCAGCCTATCCCTTATTTGAGATCTAAATGGGATCATTTTAAGCCACTTTCACCTATGAGCATATTGCAAATCCTCAGACTTGCAGGCCCTCCAAGGATGAAAAAGATAGATATTTTTCTCAGTTGATATTCCCAACCTTTTGAATCGTGATCACGAGAGTAGTTATAACATATGCCCGCATGCTTTCCATGCAACGAATATCATGTTGAATGGACAGTAAGTGATCGGGCTCATGTAGGTTCATTCTTGGCCTTTTTCATGGTGATAAATAAAACAATGCCACTCGTTTAAAAGTAACATGGACAACTCTATGTTCAATTATTTATTTTTAAAGCATACTTGTGTTTTTCACCTTAATAGATGGGATGCGATGGGTACTCAAGACCCTTTCCCGCACATGAGAGGAACCTTACATCATTATTTATTCAACCTTACCTAACCTTACAATGAAGGTGAGGTGAGTTCAACCTTATGTTACAAGCTTTCAAAATTTAACGATCTTAATCTTAAAATAATCCTTTTTTTCTTGAAAATCGCAAGATTGACCTTAAATTTGAAAGCACTTTCAAAACTACAGGAGAGGAGGTTGAGAACGGTGTTTGACCTCATGATTACAATTAGGAGAGGGAATAAATGTCCTCTCCCGATGGTTGGTTTAATGCTTGGCATCATAACTATATAGTATGGTACTACACAACTATATATGTAGGCATACCCCAATAGATCAACATATGAGTGACGATTGCATTTCAAAGTCCATTTCTACCAAAGGTCCTTGTGTTTACCCTCACTTCGAATTTGCATTCCAAATTTTCTTATTAAAAAGAGATTGTCATTGTTCGATATCTAGTGCCTAGGAAATTGTAAAAAAATATTATTATTATTTTCTCCTACTACGACAATGATCTAGTTGGCCTATCAATATCGAGGCCTTAATTGTTCAAATGGTTGGAATAAGGTTTTTCACAAAGCAATTCAACTCATCAAACTTGAATTCAAGCGTTCATGAGGTACCATTAAATAGACTTTAGTGGATCTACAACTTTCTTTACTCAATTCCACTCCCAGATTCACAAGTACTTCATGAGGTACCATTAAATATACTTTAGTCGATCTACAACTCTCCTTAATCAATTCCACTCCTAGATTCACAAGTGGATTTTGATGAGACCAACCATCCATCCTGTGCAAGGGTTTGTTTGCTAGCCGGTAAGAAGGATACTAGATGGATGAGACAGTTATGGTGATAGAGATTTGTTTGAATAGTCATTATACTTTTTGCAGCCATGTTAACCATGCATATATAGTAATGCAAAGAAATGACTCTTGTAGTACATCAAATTTAATCAATGTGATCGCCTTAAAATCCCACACACTTAGTAACTAAAACTAGGAATACCTAAGCAACGAAGACACAATTTCTAGTTGGTGGCTTCTGTATGGCGGTTTGGTAGGCATAAAATATAAAAAATGGTGACACATGTATTACCCCATTTCCTTCTATCTATGTTATACCATGCCTTCTTGTCTTCCTCAATTATCTACCGAAAAAGGGAAGGTATACCTCCTCAATGTTAGTTACATTCATTTTGATTGTTTGTTCTATTGATGTTATGGCGAGCAGGGAAGGATAAGAAATAAGTCAATCAATTTCTCATCAAGTGCTACTATATCTATTTGTGCGATTCTCAAGTTTTTGGAGTGACACTATTTTGAGTTACTATGTTCACAATGTCTGAATGTTACATGGATGCCTCCATGAACATCCCTTTTATTTGATTGAGTTTCCACTTGCACAAAAATAACTTGGGTACTGTATAATATTACATATTCAATCAAGGTGCCTTCTTCAAATGCGCTTCTATAGTCATTGTTCATCAAAATGGCACGAGTAGGGGCTATTACTACCCAAGTGGTCCTCCACATTGAGTGGTTTTAACATCAATGGTATAGATACATCCACTTTTTGTTTAGCGGGTTTCCTTTTTTTTCTCACTCTTCGGTAAATCAATATGTAAATTTAGCTTTTGTTGCATAGGCTCTTCAAGCCAACCAACAAGCTCACAAAAAAGTGTGCATATAGAAGGTCATAATATGACTTATAGGCTATTGATGCTTGCTCATAAATTAAATTACAATTTTGGATTATCATTGCCTTATTCCTGCAATTAGAAATGAGCTTCCTTTTGTTATTCCAAGGGTTTTATTGTTAATGAATAAAAATACTCAATAGTAATTCCGTAGGATCTGCTAGCCAACCACTAGGTAACAAAGACACAAGAGGCCAAGGTTTAATATGGTGGTAAGGTATGATGGTTAGTGGAAAATGATGTTAGTCAGTTGACATACAAAACCTATATTGCTAATGTTTTTTTTTTTATCTTGGTCGCCCCTACTCGTTGACAAGAAAAAATGGAAGTAGTTAATAACAAAATCTTTTGCCATAGCATAGCCTCTACAAGATACAAATATTGGAATATGGGTATATGAACATAATTGATAAAAAAAGGCCTTTGGTTTCCAACAATGTCTCGATTCTTCCTATACGACCTAACTATTTGGATATGGTTTTTATTGTGGTACTTGCAAGGTCTAGTTTCAAGGTTAGCTTGCAAGGTATTTCTTAAAGGTAGGGACTTGTTGCTTTGTAGCTCCCTTTGTTTTTGTAGATGTTTATGCCATGTGGGATTTCAAGCCTCACATGGTTGATGATCAAATGATAGAGAGAAAAAAAAACAATTGAGACACTCTAGGTCATTCAATGTAGATGATGGCATTGTTTTTAGGCTTATTTGTTCTCATTTCCTCACAAAAAAACAAGCTAAGGGAGTGGCGGGTACAAGGAATTATTTTCTATTGTGTTATTTTAATCCATTAATGTGTTGATTTTGAGATTGATCGTTGCAATGTCTCCAATATTTTAACATTGTTTTCACAATCCTAAGGATTTTGACCTGTGGTGGTTTTTTCATGGCATTCAAAGCACCATTGCAAACTTACTTTTGCTCAAAATTTGCTATAATGTATATTCAAAGCACCATTGCAAACTTCCAGTTTGGTTTTTTGTTTTATTACCAATTTGTTCATTTTTCATTCTATGTATGCTCTTTGTTGTGTGCTCTATGCAAACTTGGCAAATAAAAAACAGAGCAAAAGGGTTTTCTTAACCACTTATGCTCATTGGGGTGCGCCTTGTGTGAACTTGGTAAACCAAAAACAGAGAGAAAACTTGCATTTTCTAGGTAAGCTAACCAAGATCTAACACAAAACTTGAGAAGTTTCAGTTCCCTCAAATTATCAATTTTCGAAGGATCTAATGCATATAGACTCATTCTCCTTAATGTTAGTTCCAACCTCATAATTTCTAACCTTGGCCACTTTCATAGACTTGATATGACCACAATAGGTAAAATATTCTTGACTATAACATCATAGTCATGGGCCTTGAGGCCTCTTAAGTTATTAATGTTGGTTTGGATTCTAATATTACTACTTGCATATCCAGTGGGAAAGCAAGTATGAAACATCAACTTTAATAATTGCACACATTGTTCGTTTGTCCACACATAAGGAGCACTGTGTTTTCTATATATTTTTATCATCACATTTTTTTTCACTAAAACGATTAAAATTATATTTAAAATGTAGGTCGCGACCGTAGCCTAAAACGACTTAATTACAATTTTTCAAATAATTCTATATCGATTCTGATCTTTCTCTACTATTTTTCCCTGTGCATCAATATAATTCCATATTTTTGTCCATTTTCCGCCATATTTTTTAGCTTAAAATCCTGAAATTACCAATTCCAATCTCTGTCAATCTTTGATTGTCTCTGCCTCCAATTCTCCTACTTCTTATTTCTAATTTTAATCGATCTCATACAACAATAATGAGATGTAATTGTGCTTTTCTTCTAAGTATATTAATTAGATGTCTTTATGCTTCAGTTCTTCAATCGACGATTTTGAGATTCCTTGAACCCTGTTATTATCCTCTATCAACGTCTCCCAAATCCTTTGAGTCCTGCGATAGCAGCTACGATCCTTCTAATACTACACCGGCGCTGGTTATCATCCAACATCAATCCTCTATCTTCGTCCAGTTGCTGAGCTTGCTTCTAGCTAAATTGTGCCTTATGGGATTGTGTGAATACTTGTGGAACCTTTATTTGTTACTAAATGTTCATGTGATAGCTTGCATCCTAGATTTACCCACATGTCCGTTGCCTTGTTTGATCCACGCAGGATATGAAATATTTGATGCTTAGAAAATTGTTGAAGAGTGTTTCAGATCCTTTCAAGGATCATATTTAGCTCGACATTGCCAAATTGTTTCTTTGTGTTCAAATTGTTGATCAAGATTTGTGAATCGACAAAGATTTGGACTTCAGTGTATTCCTCACTCAAAGACAACTGGCAACCTTTTAAAAGAGCAAGCGCTTCTGCTTGATTATTGGAACAATTTCCTAGTCCCCAACTATAATTAACTTCATGTTTTCCTCCAGGGGAGAAAATCACCCCCCAACTCTTGTGACTCCAGGGTTACCTTTAGATGCTCCATCAAAAAAATAGTGGCTTTATCTTGTGTTTTCCACCATTCCTGAAATTCCATATCCAGTAATCTAAGTATCCAGGCTTATGTGATAACTGGTCGTTTTCCAATATTCTCTCTTTTGTTAAAGGTTGTATATCCAATCCAATTTCTCTCTAATGTAGTAAGAGAAAAGTCTAGCTCTTTTACGTGGTTTCTAATTGTTTCTAGGAGGTAAGCCTTTGCTTTGGCAACCACTTGTTCCGGTGTTTGCACCTGGTTATTGAAGATTCTGCTATTCCGAGCCAGCCAGAGTTTCCAACAGATGAATTTAGGCAATGATAGCCAAATATTTTTCCATACTGGCTTGTTTGAAAGAGAAGAAGGATAACTATTTTTCCAAGAGGAGAAAAGAGTTGTAATTGAGTTCTGTGTGGGTGGGGGAATTTCCAAATTTTGTAAGGAGAGAGAATATAGAAATCGCAAAAGGGCACTCCAAGAATAGATGATCTATATTTTCCAAACTTTTGTAGCATAGTGAGCATCTATGGGTCCTATACATCCATGTTTTACTAGATTTTCGCCTGTCAGTATTTTCTTATGCATTAAAAGCCAAACGAACAAAATTGATTTTTGGAAGACCATAGGGATTCCAGACTAGCTTCCAGAGAGAGGGTGTATGTAGGGGATTATGAGTTGTTTGTAACTCTTTGAATCCTTGTGCAACTGTGTAAACTCCCAAATTCCCCCATCCCCACTTGTCTTTCGTATGCATATGGAGAGGGGCCAACCCAGTAAGATTGTGGAGGAGCGTTGTCTTCTAAAGTGACATTCGTTCTGGAACTGCTGGAAAGGCCCATTCCAACCAGTTTCCATTTTTATCCCCGTGGGAGATATCCTCTAATGTAACCAGACCTTTTTGTGTGAGCCAATCCCGAATATTTGAGCGTGAATCTACGCTTCCAAGCATGGGATTGCCCAGTATTCTTTTTTTTTAACAAGAACAGTTATAGGGTTTTGTATTAAAAAGAGTCATAAACACTTACAGAAATATAGTCTCTGGTTTTCCTCTAAGAGGTGCCAAAATTCCAACTTTTCTCATATGCTTCACTGAAACTTCTTTTAATTCTTAAAAACTAAAACTAAGATGACTATAAACCTTCACGAATTATCCCGGACTAAGTATGCAGAAGCAATACATTACAAAAATAGGATTTCAAATCCATAAGAAGCTGATAAGTTCTCATATTTAGATGACTATTATCCAAAATTATGTCTAGTCTAGCTATAGCAAAAAAGAAAAGAGATGACCCAAATGTTCAGAAGAAGTTGCAAGCAGAGCTATATTTGGCGCTGGTCCGGTGGTTCTGGACTCTCCATGGAGTTCTCAGGGTTGTTGCTGGAGCATGTATTGTCGTGGAAGCAAGGAATGCAGCAAGCTAAATCCTCCCTTAGTTTGTCCATCTTGCCGTCCAAATACGAGATGTTCCTGTAATTGTCATCCACTTTTGTATCCACATTTGCAATGGTGCTAGCAGTGAAGTCCACCATATCAGAGATGGAAGAGATACGACCATTCATGAGATTGCTATTATTCCTTATTTCTGTAATGATGAAGTGCATAAGAGTGTACATTCTGGACAAGGTCCTTTTGATTTCAGAGTTCTCCGCTCTAACCAAACGCAGCTGATCCTCCATTGAGTCTGCCGGAGTGCACTATGTAGACAGGGGGAACGTAGGGTCCAGGGTTGGTTCACTTCCTACACACAAGCTGAGGGATGAGAGGTCATCGACCAAAGAACGCAGAGGGCCAAGGAGACGGATGTCTGGATGCTCGTGAGTGGAATGCAGAGGCATAGGTTTATTGTAGAGAGAACAAGAAAAGGGATGGTCGAGAGGTGGGGTAATAGCGCCCAAGGTGAGAGCTAAGGACGCAGAAGGATAATCACCCATACCCTAGACGAGAGCCAAAAGCCAACTTGCAAAGAACCATCTAAGGAAGGAGATGATCGAAGCGAGGGAAAAGAGAGAATGATGGTGGTAGATAAGGCCATGTGAAGGCCATAAATGGAGCATGCAGCCCGAAAACCAAGAGACAGCTGTGCGCATGCAAAGGAGGGAGTTGACGTTCGTTAAGGTGGTAGTGGAGTATAGGTTAGGAAATCGTGTATAGGTGGAAGAAGCACCCCAAGGGTGAAGAGGGTTAGGGAACCCAACAAAGTAGTGGACGCTTATCATTTTGAACCATATAACCATGACTTAGAAGCACTCCCTTGTTCACTATTTCATCGACATGCTGATTGTTTGAGCGGAGAATGTGGAGGATGCTAATGGAATTGAATTCTCTGCTGACTTGAGGAGATGTTGAAATTTAGTGGACGAAATATTGCGTTTCATGATGATTTTTTGGGCTTCGCGGACGATCAATAAAGAGTCCCCAACGGCTATCAAGTCCTTTATACCAATGTTGATGGCAGTTTCCAAACCCTTAATCAAAGCTAGCCATTCGGCAACATTGTTGGTTTTATTTCCAATCCCCTAGGCGTAGTCATTCATTTTGTTTCCCTCGGGGTCAAAGATTACCCCTCCCGTGCCTGCCAACCCAGGTGCCCATTATTCTGTGTATCCAAAGATGAGTTTTTTCCCCATTTCCTTATGGTATAAGTGATTTTGAAAGTATTCAATTCCTGCTCTGCATAAATTCCATATAGATGTGCCTTTGGGTATGTGATCAATGTGCAGATTGATAATAGATCCCCCTTTTAGATATTTTTTCCACAATAATTTTCTAACCGGGTGGGCGCTATTTGAGAATAGGTTCCATAGAATTTTCCCACCCAATGCCATGTTAACTAAGTGGGGATCTCTTACCTGAATTCCACCTTCCAACATAGGTCTTTTAACAATATCCCAGTTGACTAAGTAGAATTTGTTTTGATTTCCTTTTCCTCATTTCCATAGAAACTCTTTGATTAGGCAGGATATTTGGTCCATTATTGACTTAGGCACCATGAGAATAGAGGATTGGTAGATAGGTAGAGAAGAAAGCATTGATTTTATCAGGATCAATTTTCCTGCGTAATTGAGCCATTGACCCCCCAGGCATGAATTTTTGCCTTAATATTACTTGTGACTTTAGTCCATAGAGAGTTTTTGGTTGTTCCCAGGGTTAAGGGGAGGCCAAGGTATTTGATTTTTTCCCATGTAGTAGACCCCGAGAAGCCCAGGAGATGTGCTATTGTATGAATTGTGTGTTGCTATGCATTCCATCCATATATTGCACTTTTTTTGTTATTAACTAGCGCTCCTGTTTCCTGGCAGTAGTTCTGGATTATCTCTTTGAAGGAATTAGCAATATTTAATGATGCTCCTCCCAGAAAGAGTGAATCATCAACAAATAGGGCATGATCTGGGGAAGGAAGGCCTTTAGTGAGTCTTATTCCTGGAATTTTACTTGCTTCTCTGGCTGCCTCCAACTTCCTACTCATAGAGTCCGCCATCAATATATAAAGAAAAGGGGATAGAGGGCACCCTTGTCGAATTCCCCGCGTAGCCTAGAATAAATTTGCAGGTCTTCCATTTATTAAAGGAGCAATCGAAGGCTTGTCAATGCAAGCTTTCACCAGGTCTATAAATTTGTTACTGAATCCGAAGGATGACAAAACTTTGTAGAGAAACGAGAGTTTAACTCGGTCAAAGGCGTTCGCCATGTCGAGTTTTATAAGCATTCCTTTTTCTTTTCTAAGCTTGCTGGAGTGCATTGCTTCTTGCACTAGGATCACGTTATCCAAGATTTGTCTTCCTTTTATGAACCCTCCCTTGTTGGGAGAGATCAACATGCTGAGTAGTGGTTTGATCCTACTGGCTATAAGTTTAGAAATTATTTTGTAAGAGGCATTATAGAGTGCTATAGGTCGGTATTTGTCAAAGGAACCAGGATTCAATTCTTTAGGTATCAGTGCAAGAAAGGTGGAGTTAGTATTACCTCCAATCTTACCTTTTTTATAGAATCCTCTAATCATACAGATGAGATCAGATTTGATAGTGGGCCAACATGCTCTGTAAAAATGTATTGTAAAACCGTCCGGTCCTAGGGATTTATCCGGATCCATATTCCATATTCCATATCACATTGACGATCTCTTTTTCTGTAAAAGGTTTCAATGGATTTTGATTTTCAACAGAACTAATTATATTAGGAATATGAGCAAGGAAATCTGTCGTTGTCTTCTCGTCATAGTTGCTATCGTCTGTGTAAAAGGCGTGGAAGTGTGTTTCTGCAGCCTTTTTATTTTTTTAAAACTTTTAATAGTTTCTCCTTCTTCTAGAGTGATCTCAGAGATATGATTTCGTAATTTTCTAGATTTTGCTTGTCAATGGAAGAAAGAAGTATTGCGGCCACCTGCATGTAGCCACAAGCTGCACGATTTCAGTCTCCAGTGTTCTTCCTCTTGGCGGAGTGTTTTGAAAACTTTGGCTTGGATCTGTTGTTCCTTCATCAAATACGAGGAAGAGATGTCCTATTCTTCCAGCTCCATCTGGAAAGAAGACAGCTCCAGGACTGCTTCCTTTCTATGTGCAAAGGGTAACTTAATCGCTTTCTTGATCCAGTTTTTTAAAGAGTGTTTTGTATTCTTAAGTTTCTGCTCCCATACGTAGCTCAGAGATCCCATAATAGGAATGTCCCAGGCTTTGGACACTTATTCCGTAAAACCTTCCTGCTTGATCCAAAGTGGACTAAACCCGAAGGGGATTGGTCCTAGATCTTCCTCGTAATTCAAGTGAAGGAGAATTGGTTTATGATCAGAGGATAAATTGGGCATTATTTTTTAGAATATAATTTTCTTTTCAAGAAGAATAGAGCTCTGGATTAAAAATCGGTCAAGGCGCGCTGCGATGTGTTGAGATCCCATCCGATTGTTTGTCCATATGTATTTTCCCCTCTTGGGATTTATATCAACCAAATCCCATTGTTGTATCAAATCTTCGACCAAGTGAAGCATGGGATCTCTTCCATTGTTTCCCCCTTTTTTTTCCTTTGGGCTCGTAACTATATTAAAGTCCCACGCTAGAATAATATTCAAAGGTGTGTAAATCTCCAGAAAGTCTGTTAGAGTTTCCTAGCAGTCCTTTTTCTCTGCGTATTGAACAAGGACATATAAATTGAATAACACGACAGTTAGCTTGCTTTGAATGTGGTAGAGTTTCGTAACGATCCCATGCTGTGTTGCGAAGGAGTTTTCCAATTTGAAATTCTCTTCGGACCACAAAGTAGCAAGCCCTCCAGAGGATCCTCTTGCACTTACTGCCTTTCCTGTGTTCTTCTTCCATTTGGATCTACTTATAGATAGAAGGGTTTCCTCTTCTATTTTGGTCTCTTGGAGCATAGGGATATATGTTGTATCAATTTTGAGGACATCTTTAACTGCGTCGGATTTTGAAGGATTCCCCAGTCCTTTGCAATTCCAAGAGACCAGATTCATTACTTACTGGTTGATGGAGGTGGACCACCTTTAGGGGTCTTGTATCTGGTATTTATGTCATAAGCCATGTCCATGGTTCCCTGGCTTCCTTGCATCTTATGTCTTTCAACTTCCTCTTCTCTTATTTCTTTGTTAGATTTCCTCCCCGCTTTCTTCGAGGATCTCTCCGATAAGTCTTCCTTTGAGGAGGAAACGTCTTCCGTAGGTTTTCTTTTTGTCATTTCATCATATGAAGGTGAAGAGGTTACCTCTTTCTGTGGAGTCGGTTGTTTTTCCTTGCCTTCTTCTTGTAGCTCTCCCTCTTCCTTTTCTTCGGGGGCATCATGTTCCTCCTAAGTGCTTAAGGTTTCAAATTGGTTTCATGAAGCTTATACCCTAGGGTGAGCATTTTCCAATTGGACTTTCTCTATTGAGGGATTCATGGTCCCAATAGGATTTCCTTTCCCTTTTGTCTTGGAAGTAGGTTTTATCGTTGCCTGTTTCTGAACTTGTTTCCACTGATCTCCTTTGTGTTTTTTTGTTTCTTCCTCTATTTTTTTTGCAGTGACGAGCAAAATGGCCATATTCACGACGGTGCCTGCACTTAAAGGGAATCTGTTCATAGTCAATCTCCTGTATGTGGGACCAATCTATTACAGTTAGGTTTATTGCTTCCGGCAGTCCTACTTCAAGAACCACTTCCACACATATCCACGCACAGGTGTGCTGATATTTTTTTCCGCCTTATCTATATATTGTCCCAAAGTATTTCCTATGGCCTATAATGATTCTAGATTCCATCAGTGTAATGGAAGATGGGGTAGCCTGACCCAGACAAGGATCGTCGAAGGAATATCCTAGGTGGGGTCAAAATCCGGGGTCCATTTGTTCAAATACAAGCCTTGTGGTCCCATGAAAGAGGGGCCCATTTCGGAAGATAAGGTCCCGATCCATTGTGCTTTTGAATATGAACACAAAATATCCCTTTCCTACTAGATAACTTTTGATGTCTTTTGTAATAAGGGGTTTCCAATTTCGATGCACCCATGATTCTATGGATTTTGGGGATGGCCATAAACCTGTAAACTGACCAATGAGGCCCCTCTTCAAAATATTTAGAGCTATTCTGCAGGGCCACTCAGTCAAAAGATCCATGGTAGGTATCCCTGCAATTTTTTTAACAAATTTCTGTTGAGTCAACGTTGTTGGTCGATTTCCTTGAGCTGCAATCAATCTCTTGAAAGCAGAGATATATGGAGGAGTCAGTTAAGGAGGAGGATCCGGTTCTCCCACTAGAGCCATAACCGAATGCCATTATATGTACGATGCCTCAATCATTGATCCTCAACATCCAAAACACGGTCGCTGGTCCGCTACCTCAATTGTTGCCCTGCCCTGCCTCAGCGCTGCCATGATTGCTGCCCTACCTCAATCGCTGCACTATACCATAAGCCATATTTTTCTCAACATGCATAAAGTCAACATTATGCCTACTGGCTATATCCTTAAAATATGGTAACCTATAGAATATGCACAATTGTTTTACACCACTTTCATTACATTGATCATTTATACTACCATAAATTCCACCTCTTCTAATAAAAACCATTCATTTTTGTCCATTCTTAATAATATATGCACTTATTATTGGCAATGAAGCTTCGTCATTCTCTTCTTGACCATTGAAACATGATCTTTATCGATGATTAGACATATCTGGTTCAATTACAAGTCCTTTGATCTCTACCTCTCCCGTGTAATACAAAGGATCAAGGTATTGCTTCATTATATGAACAAAGTCACCATTAGGAATATTATTTGAGCCCTCAAAGTAGATGAACAAAGTTACCATTAGGCATATTATTTGAGCCCTCAAGCTACCACCTTATTCTAAGGGGGGCTAAGGATTAGTAGCATAGGGGAAGGGCTCCACCCTATCCCTTGAGCAAATTCTAATGTGACCCCGCATGATGGTAAACCCACGGTAAAATCGGGGAGTGATGTCTAGGAACCAGTGGCAAGTGGATGAGCTCAATTTTGAGCATCTAACCATATGTCATGCAAAGGTAAGAGCGACTGTCTCAAAGAACTGGAGTATAGGGAATAATTGTAGGTTCATTCTATTCTGATGGGGCTGGAAGGAAAGGTTGGAATGGAGCTCAAGCTTCCGCAAGGCGATTTTACTATTTCTTTACGCTCCCATGATTCTGTAATTTTACAATTTGCGATTTTACAATTTGGCTCTAAAACGGATTGTCCATTGAATTCAGCAAATTGCAAACTCTTTCAATAACCCCCCAAAAATGTTAAGAATCTTTGCATTCAACTAACAAGCATGACAGCCAATATGGAATCCAGAAAAAAAAGATCTAATAAGTGAAGATGTTGATATCTTGGTAAGTTTGTTCCACAATTGGGGTGTTGCATTATGCATGCTTGTTTGTTGTGTTTCATTTGATATATAGTTATAAAATTTTTTATGCTTTGTTCACTTTGTCTTTGAATTATTAATTTATATCATTCTTTTGTTTATATAGGCTTGTTGGCAATTAGGGGATTTTGAGGTTTAAAATGAGCTTCCTAAAAAATATAATAAAATATTATGAGTTAGTGATTTTAATCGGTCCTAGGTTCAAACTTGGAGGGGGTAGGGCATGTACACCTTTGCGGACCTTAACCGTCAAATCGCTTGGGAATGGGGTCCCTTGTACCACAAACGAGGAGGTCTCATACACCAATTTGTTATCTAGCTTGACTGTGACCTTAAAATTAGATTAATATTGTTGTTATTATATTATGTACAACTCTTTTTTTTTGTAAGTCTGCATAGTATATTAACTAAGAGTAAAAAAGGAAGAAAATTACATAGTAATGAGGCCTTTGAGGCGGCCTGGGATAATGGAACCATCCCAGTATAGAAAAGAAAGCAAAACTATTACAAAGAGTTTTGAAGGCCATACAAAAAAACTACCTCTTACAACGAGGCCGAGATCAAAAGACAGTCTGAGCATAATAAGTACTGTGGAAGACCAAACTATACAAAAAAAGCTTGAAGCAACTGTAACAAAAAAACTGGAAGGAGCAGAGGGAACCGGTCTTCCCAGCAGTATTCCGAGTAGACATGGAGAGAGTTATTCAGGAGGGAATTCCTCCAGGATGGGGCACCCACCCGAAAAATCATCCTCGGGCAGCTGCACAGGAAGCGGTTCAGTCTTTTGAGAAGCCCAGAGGTTAGGTTCTACTTGGATGCAAATATTCTTGTTGGGAGGAGAGCCAATGGTGGACAGGACCGGGAATGGTGCAGGAAAAACCACAAACGAAGCAGGAGCTGGAGCAACCAGGAACAGAGCTGGAGGAGTTGTAGCTGCAGACTCTTCCGAGGGCACGCCACTAACAGTATGGACGCCGGAGACACCACCACCAACACCCCTACATCCAGTGTCTTCCATAGCCGGACCCCAACCTCCGAGAACAAGCTGGTTCCAGGAGAATGTGGCGTCCATGTTAGCCAGGAATTCATCCATCTCTATGAGTTTGGCTCTGGTAGCCAACACTAGTTTTCTCACTAAGCCCCAGTTGCTGAGCATGTCATCCATGATCTTTACGAGCATATTCTTCATAATCCAGTAATGGTTGATGTTGCCGCCATTGTTGCCTGAGGCCAAGTGGTCTGCCACGAGCTGCCCTTACCACTCGTCAATCAGATTGCGGACCATGAAGGAGATGCCATTTTCGTAACCATCACTGGTAAGAAGAGGGCACTGAGTTTTGCCCTGTCTCCCACTCCCACTACCATGACGAGAAGTGTCGTGCGACCTGGTCATGGCGTAGAGCACAGTGTGAAGCCACACCCAAATCCACAATTGAGAACAAAAATTCACAGAGCAGAACCAATGCCGAGGAGGAACGAACATAATGTAGTCATGGTTGCTTGCATGCCCATTTAAAGAACGGTATCCCAGGTTCGCATGAGCCATAGTAAATTGTAGAGAGCCGAAATGATTGTGTTGAGAGCCAGAGTGAATGTGCAGATGGTCGTCTTGAATGCACATAGGGCCGACGTGAGGGTGGAGTGTACTAGGATCGCAGCCAGCTAACCGGTGAGGGGACGTGCAGGCCAAGATTCGGGAAGGAGCCATTAAACCGCAGGTGGGAGAGGTGAGCCAGTCGTTAAGTGCATGGGGCTCTCGTGCCATGTCTCGGGCTCTTGTTCCGAGGAACCTCCAGCAAGTTCCCTCCTCGTGTCTAGCACATGCCCCCCTCGAGTGTTGGTGGCGCTCGCATCCGGGGAAAAGGTGATCGAGCTTGGCCTTGGCTTCAAATCTCGCGATGAGCCCTGACCTTGCTCAAGTTTGAGCACAAGACTTGACCGTTGTTACAAGACCGCTTTAACACTACGCCGCCTCCGCCGACTTTATTATATTATTTACAACTCACCTCTTACACTACAATCTTTATAATTATAATTAAATTAAATTAAGAATACATTTTAAAATAAAATTAATAAAAAAATCTAAATAAGGGGCGATAGGTGTTGGGGGGGGTGATTCTAACCCCAAGGGGACAATAAGAAATAACCTATAGTTGGGGGATTGGAGTAAAATCAAACAATCTAGCGAAGTCTTTAGCTCTCTATAAGGGTGTCTCATTGCTCTCAATAGAGGTATCAACTCTCTTCAGATGTTTGGAGACTCAAGCTTCGTGGTAAGACATATCTAGTTCAAGGACAAGCCCTTTGATCTCTACCTCTCCCTCTTAATACAAACTATCAAGGTCTTGCTTCATTATGTAAACAAAGTCACCATTACGCATATTCTCTGAGTTTTCAACGCAGAGGCGGATAAACAAGCCAACTTAGCCACCACCTTATTCTAAGGGGAGCTAAGGATTAATAGCATAGGGGAAGGGCTCCACCCTATGCCTTGATCAAATTCTCAAGTGACCCCACAGGATGGTAAACCCAAGGTTAAATTGGGGAGTGATGTCTAGGAACTAGTGGCAAGTGGCTGAGCTCAGCATTAAGCATGTGAGCAAATGGCATGCAAAGGTAAGAGCGGTCATGTCAAGGAGATGAAGTATAGGGAATAATTGGAGGTCCATTCGATTCATATAGAGTTGGATGAAAGCCTTGGTATGGAGCTCAAGCTCCTGCAAGGGGATTTTACTATTTCTGTATGCTCCCATGATTCCGAAATTATTTTTGAAGTCACCTCCAAAGAGCCAATTTAGTTTCATGATGGATATGTTCAGAACCAACATAACGAGGGAAGGTGGCATTAAAGAAATAAGTCTTGGGATGCAAGGGGTGAGGTTTCAATTTCATAGTTGTTTGAAGAGTCAAGTTGTGGAAAATCTTAGACCTTTGTTGCTCTATGAGCTTGTGTTTCTACTCGCCACTGTGTCATCCCACAACAAAAATTCAAGCGGAAGAAATGCCATCCCACAGGGACAAGATTGATAGGGACTATTTCCTGTCCGATGGGGTAATGTAGGCTCAATTCTAGTGTGAATTATTTAATGAGAATAGTCAATTTCTTAAACATACGACTGAGGCATGTTGCTTGAGTTTGGGAAACATGAAGTGCCATGGAACATAATGCCTGAGTAGCAATGACTCTCTCTGTTTGAAAGAAACCAGTTCGTGGTTTACCCTCATGGTCCAGCTTTGGAACCAAAGGGCGAGTCTAAGGCCATCAATTTTCTGTCCAGTTTCAAAGATGAGAGACAAGGAGCTCCAATAGCCATGTATACACATGAAGAAGAATAGGAATAAGGAATTTCTTTCAACTTCTAGGAAATTTAGTAGCTCTATTTTTATCTCATTAATTTTATATAACGCCCCCATCCCTCAATTCGGCCAGTAGGAGGGGACATTAACTAAATCAGGGCCTCAAAATTTCACCCCATAACCAGAATTATGAATTATTAACAACTAAAATGCATGTGAGGACATGAAAATAAAATACATAGCGGAATGAATTAAGTCCACACACACACCTTGCAATTTATAGGCATAATTATCACATGAATACAAATAAAATCATTGCACACCAAATACACAAGAATACTTATCTTTAAACAAAGAAGATCCAAGCAATTGGTTGTGTAAGAGCGATTTTCCACCCAACCATAGGTACTTTGTCCAGCATATCCTCTTTCTGCTAAGAGGCCACCCGCAAGCTGGGCTATGAGGCCACCAGGACGAAGGAAACACCCACAGGATTTTCTCTCGTAGCCCACAACCCATTTTGCTCATTGTGCTTATCCAAAAGCTCAACTAGAGCTCTATAGGGGTCTCACTAAGCCTTCACGTCCATGGCACTCCTTCCAACTGCTCCACACCACGCATGGAAGGAATTTCCCTTCACTAATCAATTGTTCCCTTATGAAATCCAACCCTTACAGTGCTTACCAGCGTGTGCAGTGAGAGTCCAACCTACTGTAAGCTATTGGAGAACCTCCTAAAACATTAATCCATGGCTTATCAAGCATAAAAAAGTAGAAGAAATCAATGGGTAAAGGTTCCTAGCTTTCCCAACCTCCATGCTCACTTACAACCATCTATTTTCCCTTCTAAAAATGCAGCTTTGTCTTCAAATTCGAATTTATGGGTTAATCACAGTCTGGTAATGTCATGAACAACAATGGAAAACTCTACGTAGTGTAGGAACATGCATGAGAGAATGATCAAAAGAGTGTTGACTCCAAGGATATAAGGTAAGGGTGAAAAGACAATTGGCATAGCTTCTGACCATAGAAGAAATAGGACTACTGACAACTGACATAACTGTCATAACTCCCATGCTTCAATAACTACATGAAGTGACTTTTCCCACCAACCTGACATATGCATTCGATGATTGGGTTTAATAGTGAAGAGAAGGTAATTGGCTCATTTAAGGCACATGGCATATTTTGGATGAGTTCTAAGGTTGACACATGGCAATGTAGGATTTGGTTTCCCCATAGCCCCCCTTCCTCTTCTCCTCTGGTGGAATCATATCCCCTCTAGTGCTCTTTACACAACCATCTTGGACCATTTTATTAATTTCTAACATAATATTTACATACATTTCGAATTGGCATGGTAATCCAATCATATGGTCCAAATAAAAATATATACATCATACATGCCTAACTATTCACTAGTTGGGCTTTGGCCTTGAGCTCCACACTAGGAGTCCATACTAGCATATTTACATCATTTACATAATTTTGATTAAATACATTCAAAGTCAAAATTGGGGGTATTACATTTTATGTATATAAATTTTATGCATAAGTAGTAGTTAGTAAGGCTAGTTAAATGGTTCAAAAGGATGGATTTTTGCAGACTTTTCTTAAACTTTTCTCAGACCAATCATCTGTTTTATCTGTAATATGTTTGTAATTATGGGATTATGAAAATCACAAAATCATTAGGGGTATAGATGTGGTATTCAATGAGAAGGTCATGTACAAAGATTAAATGCAGGGAAAGAAATAGGAAAAACAAACATAGGATACATAGTGCCTGATGAAATCAAAGAACATGAAATTTCAAAGGTGCCATAAAATCAAAATGTACAACAACAACATGTACCTCAAACTCCTGCAAGTGTTGTTACTACGACATATGGATGCTAAATCACTACAACAAATGGTTGCATCAACTCTATATATGTAATTATGCAAGGACTTATTATTCATGGATAACTTGAAAATAAGTACACGAACTAGCAAGTTGAATAACCCTAAGCATATATGATCCCCCTTGCAGAAGAGGGTCCTGCCCTCATTTATAAGAGCCTGCTTTTTGTTAGGAGACATACCAGGTTAAGTAGATCCCATGAATGATACACTCCATTGTTTTATTTATTGTTGATTTAGTCTAGAAAGTCATGAAGAAGTAATGTAGGTAGAAACCAAAAAGAAGTGGGAGAAAGGCATGAAAGAAGAGATGGACTCCTTCTTACGAAACCAGACTTGGGACTTGGTTCAATTGCCTACACGTAAAAGGGTGTTGTATCATAAATGGGTTTACAGGTTGAAGGAAGAAGATGGAGCCAAAAAGAGGTACAAGGACAAACTTGTTGTAAAGGGGTTTGCACAAAAGAAAGGTATAGTTTTTGATGAAATAGTTTCTAATGTTGTTAAAATTAGTTCACTTATAATTATTTTAAGTCTAGTGGTAGTAGAAGGTTTTCATCTTGAACAATTATATGTAAAGACAACTTTTCTCGATGGGTATTTGGAAGAAGATATTTATATGCAGCAGTCATAGGGGTATGAGGTCAAAGGGGAGGAGAAATTAACATATATGTTGAAGAAGAGCTTGTATGGCCTAAAGAAAGCTCCAAGACAATGGTATTTGAAATTTGTCAGGTTTGTGACAAAACAAGGTTATAATAGATGTCGCTCTGACCACTGTGTTTATTTTAAGAGACTAGATAATGGTAACTATATTATCTTGTTCTTGTGTGTAAATGGCATGCTTCTTGCAGGGTCCAACATATAGGATATAAATGTGCTGAAAAGAAAACTAGCTAATTCATTTGTGATCAAGGATTTGGGTGTTGCAAAGCAAATCCTTGGTATGAGAATAACAAGAGACAAAAAAAATGAAAAATTAACATTGTCTCAGGGTGAGTACATAGAGAGGGTGTTGGAAATATTTATAATTCAGGATGTAAAGTAGTTAGTACAACTTTGGCCATCCATTTCAAACTAACCAAGGATATGTGTCCCGCGACACAAGACTAGATAGACTACATGTCCAAGGTCCTATACTCATTGGAATTTGGTAGTTTGATGTATGCAATGGTGTGCACAAGATTGAAAATTGCACATGTAAATGGGAGTTGTGAGCAGGTATATGAACATTCTACGTAAAGAGCATTGCTAGGTAGTAAAGTGGATTCTCAGGTATTTGAGAGGTACTACTACTCATGCATTTTGTTTGGAGGTTCAAACATTGTTCTACATGGACATGTTGATTCAGATATGGAAGGTGATATAGATAGTAGGAGGAGAACCATGGGGTATGTTTTTTTTGTAGGTGGAACAACAATAAGTTGGATTTCGAAACTGCAAAAGGTTGTTGCACTTTCAATAATAAAAGAAAAGTATGTTGCTGCTACAAAACGTGGTAAAGAGATGATTTGGCTATGGAGGTTTATGGAGGAATTGGGAAAGAAACAAGAGAATCGCGGCTTGTCTAGTGAAATACGGATTGCCATTCATCTTGCGAAGAACTCAACTTCCCATTCTAAGACTAAACATATACAACTCAAGTACAATTTTATATGATTGGTTTTGGAAGATAGACAATTGAAGCTGGAAATTATACACACTAGCCAAAATATTGCAGACACATTAACGAAGGCAATAACCAGGAAGAAACTAAGTTCCTGCTCAGTTTAAACTGGCGTTCAAGCATGATGGTGAAGATGAGAAACTTGCCAAGTCTAGAGTTGAGGCATAGTCTGGAAAGTGTAGTAGCGGTGGATTTGTTGTGATTGATCTCCCAACGGGATATTGTTGGTTGTGTAGCTTGATTATCTTCTTGATTCAAAGGTCGTGTTCCAGTTGTGTTTGGATCCCAGTTCCTTACAAGGTGTTTTGGTGGGCTTGCCTCCCCACTAATGTCACCAAGGGAGCAGCAACAAATTTTTGGAGCCCCCTATGGTGAGAATTCGAGGACAGTGCCCCTGAAGAGGAATATTTGGGAAAATGCCTTGTAAAATATTGTAATTTCATAGTCAATATTGATCTTTCATCATTAGGTCACAAATCTAATGGTACAAGTTATGTTGGTGCATTGTTTCCCTAGAAGGCAACGCTCTTTTTATGAGGGCATTGTATTACGGTTGTGTAGCATGAGAGAGATTGTGAGAGAGTGAAGAGGAGGTCGCAGTGGATGTGTTGTAGGTTTTATCACTTCATTTTGTTGGACAGAATAAAGGAAGGACTGCTTGTTTCTCCATGGACGTAGCCCATAACAAGTGAACCACGTCTATTGGTGTCTCTCTTGTATTGTGTTCTTTTGTTCTTTATTTTTGCATTCATTTTAATTTTTAGTGATCTGTGATCTTATTCCTAGTAATGGTTGCAATGAATCCAACATAAACTTTCATTTTATAGTATGAACACATGCACAATAATTTTCTTTTAGGCCTGCTCACAATCATTATAACATGCACTTGACCATAACATGATGGTTTTCTTTAGCTAATCACTTAAATAATAAATTTAGAAATTATGTAAATGTTTTCAAAATTATCCCAATAAAATCTAGCAAGTTTTAAGAAACCTTTAAAGAAGAAAAATACTAACAAGTAGATAACAACAAAATTTGGCCACTCTTTAGAATCTAGATTTTTTTTCTTTTTCTCGGTTGTTTGTTCTATGTGTTAGTTGGTTTTATAATTTTGTAATTTTACTTGCAACCATTGTCTTTTCCAAAGCTACAAGCATTTAGTGTTATTTTTGTATCATGTTTCAACGACAAATCACTAATAACCCTTGAATTCTTAGTCACTAAAAAGTGAAGATAAAAGTCATCAAGTTCACGGCTTCTCTAATCATCCATGGGGATCCCAAATACATATGATTATTAGTCAATATTGGAAGCATATTGAAATAATGCTTCTTAAACATATTGAACAAGGGATTTAGAGAAATATAAGGTCTTGTGATACTTTTATCTAAGGGTTTCAATAAACAACTTCTCATATAGTAGGTCAATAAATCAAAGATCCTATCAATGCACGTCAAACAAACTAGATTATGAAGGTAACTAAATACCCCAATGTAAGAAAATTAAGTTCCAATGTAGTTTTTCAGAAGAAAAGGCATGAAATAAGAGAGTTGAATCATACCCCACCACAACAACAACCCATGCATGATGACAACAATAGCATGCACAAAATCACATTGATCTTTCCTCATTTTTAACCATCTTCCCTTGAGAAATAATAACAACATGCCCCCATACATCTTGTTGTTGTTATGACCTTTTGCTTCTCCAAGAGGATTTACAATGATCCTTTCCATGTTGCTCAACTGTGAGCACCTTAATTAAGTGACCATAGTGATTTGTGAGGCTATTCTGTAAGCCTCAACATAATTATGATGAACTTGCCAAGTATATACCTAGAATCATTTCACTTGTAATGAAGCTTAACACAATCTCGTGGTTTCGTAGACATGGATTTGTATTTGATTCTTGATCATTTCTAGCTTAACACTCCATTCCAAAGTCTTATTTCCCTACATTAAAGGGACCATGGACAAAATTGCTAGGGTTTTCGGGAAAAAAAAACATTGGTGCAAATTTTGAACCCTAAAACACAATTAAAAACTCACTAAAGGATCCCACTAACCCTACTAATAAAAAAACTATCTACATTATTCCTTTTTCATGTCGAATACCTGACCTTGATGCAATTGGTCATTCCATCAAGATTAGAATCTAGGAAATGCAACTATTGTTAAGCACAATCATGTTCATTCATCTACATTAGATCATCATGTGAACAAAACAAAGCACCATATTTGCATCAGAATCTATAATATTGGCCAAATTTGACCATTATTACAATATAAAATTTAGGGAAGTTATTAAGAATGAAAAATAGCAAAACAATCTTTTGGATTCGGGTGTCAAATGGGCATAACGCCATCAGTCCCACTCCTCGTAATGAGCATGGGATGCATGAAAATTATAGAGGATAGATGGTGAGGGCGAGGACAACAAAATACATGGGAGAGGGTTGTACTTAGTCGCTGGTGAATGGAGTCACGAATCTGGGTTGGTAAGCGCTCATACTAGGAGTGAGGAGGCAGATGATGGGTTAACATTTGCATGATATAAGTTGTTATCATGAATATAAATCGACATGAAGAAGGAATTCCTACCATTGCAATTGTGATCGTGAAGGCGAGAGGAACAACATCCCAAGGATATGATGGGGTTTTCCATGCCACTTTTGGTAATTATGTGGCTTAGCTTTAAGTGGGGTTTATTCCTCGACCAACTCTAGTTGATCATCATTCTATCCCTAGCGAGAGAGTGGTGTTGAGAAAGAATGTGGTTTGGTTTACTTGGGACGATGGTAGATTAACTGTGATGGAGGCTGGAGCGCTGTGCTGTAGAGGGGTTGGTTCATGACTTACCAAGGAAGGAGGTGGTTTGTCTCTTAATAAGCACAAAAACATGGTGTGGAAGGGAGCATACTCTACGAGGCACTCACATGCCTAGAGTACAACATGAAATTGCGGGAGATGGGTAAAATTACTTCACTACAGTCTCAAATAAGGCTAAACAATTCATTGGGAAGATGGAGTAGTGAATCAAGCTCGAGTAAGATCAGTCAGACATTGTTGCACAGTAGGTAGAGTGGAGGCTTGGATCCCAGATGTCAACTCCTCACGAATAAGGCAGACCAAGCACTCAAAAATCGTGCTTCTTTATTGGGCCATGAATACTCTGGAGATAAAGGCACTCATGGAAGTCCCAGGTGAAGGAGTGTAGTTCAACAAGAGCACGGAGGAAAATTTAAATTGGAACAAGGGGCGAATTGTAAGAATCAACACCAATCTCAATCTCATTGCAACAGAAATCAAAGAGCTCATTAACAGAATAAATACATTGGACAAGATTACCACCGGTATGGTATTCAAGCCAAAACATTTTGATGGTCAATCCAGTAAGCCTACTTCTGATGGAAAGGTGCACATTATCTCCATCCCAGACAACGTTTAGGGAAACATTTTGAAATTTATGTTAATTGCTCAATCTTGAAGAACTATTGTTTAGTTTGGTTATGTTTTCTAGACAAGTTGACATTTTGATTATTGGATTACTTGGTTTCTCTCTTTGCATGAAAACCTTTGAGCCTCTGTAAATATTTTGAATTTTTAAAGTTAATATGATGTTAATGGCTTACAAAAAAACCATCAAAACAATATAAATAGTGGTCATGGCTAGTAAACTAGAGAAAATTGAATCCCAGACCTAACGAAGTGAGGAGGGAGGTAAATCTAAGTTGTTTCCCTACTTTTCACTTCAAATTATTTTAATTTTAATTAATCCTAATACAAAATATATAATAACAAGAGAGATAGAAGCTAAGCTTCAAGTCCCTGCCTTAAGATAATAAATTGAAATAATTTTAAATATGTTAAATGATAATTTTAAAATTTTAAAATGTTTACATGTTTGGACTTTGTCCTTTCCATAAGATAAAGATAATAGTTTTGTATCTAAGAATCGTGTGAACATCTTGAGAAGATCTGCAGGTGCAATTCATTCTTTGGGTGTGCGGGTTCCCCCATTCTCAACCACTGCATGTACATACCTAAGCGTTGCCCAGATAGCTAAGTCGAGAATCGATCACTGCACACATTCAATAAGCGAATCAATACACATTCAATAAGTAGTATAAGAAGAAAGAGTTGAATAATAGTATTGAGATAAAAACCCTTAGTAGTGCTTTGTAAGAAAATGGCACCAAGAAGAGATGGAGGGCATTCAAATTTGACCACCATGAAGCTTCGAATCAAATGAAATTAAGATCATTTAAACAATAAAGTTGTGTAGTAACCTTTGTAAATCAAGATGATTGAAGACTAGCGTGGCCTCCATTTCACAGAGGTTACTCTGACAACTGTATTGTTTAGATGAATTCTCCATAGTGGCAGCAGTATAGATATTGCACCTGCCTTGTTTTGAAAAGGAACAAAAACAAAAAAAAGTGTAAATCAATGAAGTATAGAGGAAGTTTGCCTTGTTTTGAAAAGGAACAAAAACAAAAAAAAGTGTAAATCCATGAAGTATAATCATATTTGTCTTGGAATAAAAGTTACATGGCTTAGAAAGGATGAGATATTGTATATTCTCCCATTTAAATAATCTCTAGGTATTACATCTAGAGTGTAAAAGACACCAAATGACTGTGAAAAATACTACAAATAATAGAAATGGTAGATGAAGTAGTGTAGATCTGGGTATTTGATCTTTATTCACATTTATGTTTGTTTATTTTCAACTTGAATATGAAGGTACCTGGAGAATATGAGGATAGCACAGGTCAGAATCCTGAGAGAAGGAATATACAGGAAGTAGTCTTTGATAATCATGACTTTCCAGAAAATCGGTACGTCCTATCCATTTTTTGTACGTCCGATGATGTTAGGATCTCTGGATCCACAGCCTTCATGATAAGGAGGCAAAGACCATGATTTATATCATATCCCATAGAATAAGCCAACGTTTATTAAAGATATATTCCTGAATATTAGAAAGAACATTGGACAATTAGAAAATGGATACTTCAAATTCAACCCTATCCTTCACAAAGCAACAACGGGAAACATTATAGACTGTGTAAATTTTTACTGGACAAAAAACAATCAGTGGAAAACATTATAAACTGAACATTGGACAGTTAGAAAATTGACCTATCCTTCACAAAGCAACAATGAGAAAAATTATAGATTGTGTACATTTTTACTGGACAAAAAATGATCAATGGCAAACATTATAAACTAAACATTGGACAGTTAGAAAATTGACACCTACAACATATTCTTTCTTCACTGTCCTTCACAAAAAGAAAGGATTGAAAACATTATAGACCGTATACAGTTTCATTGGACATAAAGCTACTATCATGTGTACAATTTTATTCATGAAAGCAATCCATGGCAAACATTATAGTCTCAACGCACAATTTTTTTTCCAAAACTTTGAGATCCAAAACTTGATTATCCAAAATATAAATGCTTTGACACATGTTTGTCATGAAAGAAATATAGCTTGTGTAAAATTCTATTGGACATAAAGAAATCAATGGTAAACATCAAAGTGTGAGTGTACGAATCATTTTCACAAAAAGCATTCATCCATGCAGAACATTATAGAATCAATGCACGGTTTATTTTTTCAACTCATTGTGTTTCAAAATCTAGAGATCCAAAATATAAGTCTTTTCTGACATGTTTCTAATGAATTATTAGGAAAGGTTGTCCCTTCATCCAATCTCAGGTTGGATATCTACGTGAACTAGGGTATGTAGCTGGTGAAGTCTGACTTAGAAATTGTTTTGAATTTGTTCTACAGATGAGAAATCTTTAAGTAAATTTGTTTTCTTTGATCCTACATCCAATCAACTCATGGAGTGAGCGCACAATATATTTTTTGCTTGGGTTCCAAAATATATGGAACCCTATATTCAATAAAACCAAACTTTTAATAAATTTCACATTTATCTGCCTTCGAGTGTAATTGAAAGAAGATTGGAATCCCAAAGGAAAGCGAAAAATAAGAAAGGACGGATCACGCCCATGGCTCTCGATGTAAAACTTATGCTTACAAAATATCAAATATGCTCTTAAGATATATTGAAAATCTCTATGAAGATATACTAAATTTCAAATATGCACTCAAAATATAACTGTGATCTCTATGAAGATATTAGAGAATTTTATTTCGTCAAAATGTTTAGAAGACCTAAGAGACAATGAAACCTATCTCACCTAGAAAGGTGGTCGTAAGCTTCGACTCTCTTTCAAATCACTCTCTATTATGGACTATAGTTGTATTGTTGCACGATACAAAAAGGATGGACCGTCATACAAGATATTACAGGCCTAGCGATATTCCAGGACTGTGTAGAGTGTCAACTTATAGGTTAACCCCATAGGGTTAGGGAAGTACGTAAGAAGGAGTGTTGAACTGTTTGAATGAGGAATAACTCTGTGAATCTTTTCCTCCATCGAAACAAGAACACCCACTCCTACAAACATATGAATAAGTGGAAGGGGATTATTGATTATGTAGAAGAAATTGACGGAATGTAAAACTTGTATAAATTAAACAAATTCAAAGAAATAATAATACAACTCTTGATTGAACAATCGATTATGCCTGTAATCCTATAAGCAAGAGAAATTAAAAATAGAAATCTAGGAAATTAACAAACATCTCATAAGCATATTTTTGAACGAATATTTGAAGAGGTTGAAAAACTATATCATACCCTAGCCCCATGTCAGTGGGAATGGAAAGAAGAGAGGAAGTTACTCTGGTTCTAGTTACACATTAGAACTCAACAACAAGTGCAGGTAAATTGCGAGAGTCTGGACTCTGTAATTAGCTTGCGGGTAAATGTCAAATGGCTTACAACAAATGTTAAGCATTGAGCTTGGATGCAAACAACTCATGGCCGAATACCAACCATCCCAGGCCTGCAGGCTGCAATCCGATGGAGCATGGATAAAATAATTATGTCATCTAAAGTTTACCAAGTGGTTAGCAATTATGGTATGCATCCAAGCTTTATGTGAAGACATGTGTGGAGATTTAGATCAAGGTAAACATTTGCATGCAAAGAAGGTATGCATGTAGCCGACCACGGTGCATCACTTTTCCTTGCCTTTACACACACAATGTGTAGGCAGGCATGAAATGTGTAAGTACAACAGGTACTAGGTTGGTGTATGGTAAACATAGTTTATCAATGACGTATGTGGGGATGGATCCCGATGGGAAAGGGATGTGGTAAATATTGCGTCTGCCTCGATATGAGGCCAAATAAGGCTCCCAATTTTCTCATTGGTGGGAAGGGAATCAAAAGTATAAAACTTAGGTTAAAAGCCTTTGAACACGGTGCAAATTAATAGATTTTTCGCTGAAGCGATTTCTGTAGTCCTTGTTGCTTGGCAGGCTGGGCAGGGACTAATAAAAATAACTTTTATAAATTATATAGAACATTTCTAAACCTAATTATGAGAAAAATAATAACAATTTTATATAACTAGAATGAACATTACAAAAACAAGAACATAATTAAAAGTTCTAAATTAAATTAAAATAATTCAAGATAAAATAAAATAAATTCTAACAATTAAAATGAAAATAAAATCAAGATTAAAATTGATCCAAGTGGATACTATTCACCACCCAACTATTCCCCACTCTTGTTAGTTTCACTATAGTTTTTTAAGTCCAAAACTTGCGACATGTTTTTTGGGCATTTCCCTTGCATTTTTGGTAATGGACATATGCCATGCGATCTTTGATTAGGAAGCTTGTGATACTCGTAAAGCATGAATTAAGAATTGCAAAAGTCCAAGGAATTCCCTCAATGAAGTTTGTATGCAAAAGTTTCACCTTTAAGAAGTTGATGTCTCAACCAGCCTCCTTGGGGTCCACATTCCTTTTACCATGACATTTCCTAGAGTTAGAGTTTTGATCATTATAAAACTTGTCATCTTATTTATCTATCACAACTAAAGTTGTAGAGTTTGATGACTTGTTAAAGTAAAATTTCCAGCTTATATTAGTACATTGAAGAAATATAGTATGTTTTGAAAACTAAACAAGTGGGCAAAAAATAGTGAAAAAACTATATTTTGTTTTAACAAAAGGCGGACCTTTGTGTAAATAATGGATAAACATATGTCTATTTACTTTTTGGATCCCTTTTTTCTATTTAGGAAATTCAAGGATATATAAATAGACACGAAAGTTGCCAAGTGAAAGTAGGAATCCACATATGTGCCTCTTCTTTAAACTATAACCAAGATAATAAAAAATTTGATCTTGTTGTTGAACAAGTTCATCATTCCAACAACCATTTGGTGGATGGTGAGGAACATTATACAGGCACTTTCTAGGTTTTATGGTGGCCTAGTCTATTTGCAAATCAAAGGGGCATTACTTAACCACTTTATTTAGAGTGAATTGGTGGCAAAGGTTGAATCTAAAGCATTTGTACTAAGGCACATGAATGAAAATATCTCGAAGCAAATTGAGGGAATGCAAATGAATTGATTAAATGAGGTTGAGGAACTTGTTTATTTGCATTGGGTCAACTCATGTTTGTGTTATGAGCTTCAAAATCCATATACAATTAGTGGACATTGCTAAACAACATATGTTGGAATATGCAATGTTTGAAAACCTAGGACTTTAAGGGAAATGGTAGTCAGCTAACAATTCAAAGAGCTTGATATCTTATTGACGCGACACATATAAATATACATAGTTTTATGACTTGCCAAAGTAAAAAATTCCAACACGGATTAGTACATCAAAGAAATTTAGTATGTTTCAAAAACTATACAAGTGGGCTAAAAATAATAATGACTAGAAGATATTATATGATGACTATCTTTCTTATCAAAATAATGGTGAGAAGGATTAGGTGGAGAGAACTAGTCATATGCTAAGAAATCATATTAGTGGACCAATGGAGTAAATGAAACGTTTGATAATACAAAACAAGAGATACTTCTAAACCTAACAATTATAGAGTTTCTTCTTTTGATTCTACAGATTCTCAATGTGTAAAGTTTAACCAACTCGAGGATTTGCATAAGCCTCTTATATCAAGTGCTAAATCATTTGAGTACACATGATATAGCAACTCCTTTGAAATTTATATAAAAGACAGTATTTGGATGTTTAGAGGACAAGTACCCTTCCTTCAAGGACATAATGAGTCATTGTTCATAAAGTAGAGTAGGGAGTTTGTCTTAAAGATGAGTAGGGTTATGTATACAAGTCTTAGTTGGTGTCCAAGCATCCTAATATGAGCCAAATGACACTAGGGGAAGTTTAAAAGGGAACATTAAGAATATTGAAACCCCATCCCAAATATTCAGGAAATGTTGTTACAACAAGTGTCCTACAACATCTATAAAAACTACTTACTGCAATACCATGTCTACTTTTATCACCCTTATTGGCAACAAAGTAGCAATGATATACTTGGATCTTGCAAATGATGCTTCTCCCTGTGAATACGTCATTAACATTAAGGATGTAATTAAGCTCAATGATGTAATGGATAGTCATGGATTTGGGCCCAATTGAGGCCTAGTTTATGGCATGGATTGCTTGGAGAAGAACATATATTGTTTGCAATATAAGTTGAAGCATCTTCCAAAATATCACTACTTTCTGTTTGACTTCCTCGGGAAGGTTGAGCTCTTAATTGCTTATTCCAATGCCAACAATATCATTCATGAAATGCACCAAAATATGGACTATGGTATTGGCAATAATACACTTAGTTGATGCCAATCTTTGTAATGATCTAGGGAAATGTATGAATGCTCTATTGATGTATTTGATAACAATGTTGCATCTAGCACTGCCACATATTAATATATTATCAACAATGGATATTGTTAAAAGTTATGGAAGGCTCAATTCCAATTTAGAATTCTACATATATGTGTATAAGCTATCATATTTACAAAAATATCTAGATCAAGATTCTCATTCTACTAAGTACAAAAAAGTTATTAAGGCATTATGTGAGGCGATTGAAGATTATGTTATCTAAAACCTTATGGTCATGTTAGGAAGGGATGTAGGTTATTACAAACAATTCATGGCATGTTCCAATATTTTTTAAGGTGGATTTTTGCCACAACCAAGAATCCCATTCTATACACCCATCTTGGAAAGAAGGGTTTAGATAAACTAGGATAGATCTTGTATGCCTAAACCTCGTGCTCTTTTTGGAAGGTATACACAAAAAATTTATTATATTTTTTTTGCTTGTTGATAGTATGAAGTTGCAACTAGAAAGTATGAGAAACTAAAAGTGGAGAATATTCCCAAGTCCTAATAGTGCATTAAGAAGAACTAATATGGAAGTTGGGTCTATGCATCTAATTGCCCAACTCAAAATTTGACTCCTTCGTTTTTTGCCTCACATAAAAAAGATGGACTACAGACTTGCAACAATACACTTAGTTGATGCCCATATTTGTAGTGATCTTGGGAAATATACCAGTTCTTTGTTGTTGTCTTTGACAATAATGTTGCATCTAGAATTGTCACACATTGATGCAGTATTGTCCAAGATGGATCTTATTCAAAATCATGGAAGGATTGCTTTGAATTTAGATTTCTACATGGATGTCCAAGACTTGTCATATGTACAATAATATCTAGGTTAGGATCCCCATTATACTAAGTGAAAAAACTTACCAAGGCATTGTGTGAGTTGATTGAAACTTTTCCTTGGTTAATTTTTCAACCGGATTCGATCCTCCCAACTTGCGATTCTTTTTGGTAAACTAAACCATAAGGTGGCCAACCAGACTGCCATGTGGTAGCCTTTGGTTGGTCCACTTGAATTCCAACTGTGCACTGAACCTAGCACGTATCAGATAATGATTGGAGCACATCATTACCACTGGGATGCCAACTTAGACTGCCAACTCATTATCTCAAGCTACCATGTGGCGCTCTGTGGGTCTTCCATGTCAACGTCATATAGGGCACATGTCACCCTTCCAGTAGTGCCATGTGGCACCCCTTTTCCACTTTTATTTGTCTTGGTGAAAATTCAGAATGTGATATCTTTCACATCTAGAGTTTGTTTGATACGAAACGAATGTTGTCGGAAAGGTCTCGATGGGCCCTATGCAACAGTGTGGTTATGTTTGGGATTTGAAAACTTTGATTTTGATCGGTAGAGAATATCCTCCTGGATCAAACCTCCCCATTTGAAATATTTTGGACCACCAAATGCCTAGATCATTCAAAAGTAGAGTTCATGACTGCCTCACTTGTCCAATATCTTTCACCAGTCCTCTTTCAAAGATGACCATCTGTCCCATCACCACAAAGGAAAATACAGATAAAACATTATTGATTGTTACTTTTACATAACATTTTCAGGAGGACATCCATAAACATCTACATCCACTGTTACTTTTACCAACCATAACCTTTTGATTAGTAACAAAATGAGTAACATAACTGGACATAGAGATGTAAAGGAAATCGAATCAACAATGTACTTGTCTTTCTTTACAGGACAATTAACAATCAAAGGTTCATTCACAGGATGCAAACTTATATCCTAGATGTTCTTATGCGGCAATTCTTCATTCTGTTGCACTTCCTCAGTTTTAGAATCACACTTCACATAAATGAAAGACAATTTTTTGCTTGTATTCACAAGCCTCTTCACCTGAGTTGTGGAAACCATGGACATGTTAGTATTGATGGTGAATCTAAGCCTACACTGCTTAGTAACTTGTAATTGTGTATTCTTACGTACCCAACCAAGTGGATATGATTTAGGATGTAATGTAGTTTCAAACCAAGTTTTTGAACAATGCCTTATGATATAAGGTTTGCTTGAGATCCACTCTCTACAAGTGTATCAATTTTACTGTGTTTAGAGATAACCCTTAAATGAAATAATTCTTCCCACTTCTTTTCACCGGTGATCAAATGAGAAGAAGTACATGTGTTAGAGGTAATACCTTTCAAACCAACAACTGATACCTTGGATTCATCATCGGATTTAGATTTGAGATCGTACTGAACGATAGCAGTGGTCTTCTTCTTACCTCTATGATGCTTAGTCCATTTTGGTTTCAACTATCGATGTTGCTTCCAACAATGTTCTTTGTCATGCCCATCTCTATAACAATGAGAACATGAAAGCTTTGTATCCCCCTTTTTACTGTAGCAGATCGATTCATTTTCTCTTTCACTTTGTCCTTTCCTTCCTTCAACTGATTGGATTCAACTGAGGAACTGCCATAGATATTCCTTCTACTTGCTTCCACATGAATGGCTTGCACACTAACCTTGTCAATGTTAGTTGTATTAAAAATAAGAATGGTATGTTTCAGATAATCATGTAATCCACCTATGTATTTCAAAAATTTATCATGTGTGTATAAAGAAACACCCAAATTCATTGCTCTTTCTGAAATTCTTGTGTATACTCTTGTACACTTTTTCCCTTACCTTGCATGAAACCTTTCCAATCCATTACTTCTCATTGCATGTAACCCAGTGGATAAAATTGTTTCTTCAATGCAGATGTAAATTCAAACTAGGAAGTATTACTTCACCTTTAGTACGAAGATCACCATGGGTCTTACTCTCCCACCATATCAAGGTTGTTCCACCCATACGGAGAGTAGCAAGCTGGAATTTTGCAGACTCATCCACAACGTTTTGGATCCTACTGTAAACTTCAATCTACTTAAGCTAGTTATCCAACTTATATGCATCTAATTCACCATTATACATCAACATATCAAATTTGACATCAAGTTTTAATAAAGGTAATGTAGATTTATCTTTCATAGATTATTTCGTCTTTGAAGTAGAAACTGAGCTTGAATTGGAAGAAGAAGAAGATGAAGATGAGGAGGACGGAGGAGTTTCAAGAGGGTCACCATCACCTCCTGTTCCTTTACCTTTACCATTTGCTTCTAACGTGACTTCTTCTTTAAATTTCTTCCAATTCATGTACAATTCTTCCACCATAGCTTTCATTGCCATCAAATCTTTAAGAAATTCCTCATCAATTGATGGAGGATCACCTCCTGCATCTTTTGGTGAAGCCATCTTTTTCTTCTGATTTGCACGCCTGGATCCAATCGCAGGATTGAATTCTTCCAATACACCTTTGCATCTCTTAATCTTGAGCCTTGTTAACATCCACACTTATGCAATTCGTTGGTTAGCTTGCTCTGATACCAAACATGATTCTAAAACGACAAGATCTACTAACACTTGAATTGCAAATAAATTCTTAAATAGTTAACTTGTAAAAACGCCTTAATGATCAAGCTTACAAAAGGCTTAAAATAACTGAAAATATGAAGAAAACAAATGTTTCAAACCATAAAAAAGTAGTTACCATATGATAACGGAGTTTGTCCAATGTGGACTACGTCTTTGGGTCTAGATCAATGAGGACCGATCTTATTAGTCTTCAAAAAGTACATTTGCCTTCAAGATGCTACAAAAGAGACTTAGGCTCCCAATCATGATGCCTCTCACTCTCAACCTCTTAAGAGTGGCTAAAAATCCTCTTTACAAAAATGAGCAAGCTTATAAACCTTTACAAAGGCATAATGGCATTATACCATTCTTCTCCTAAAACTTCATTGTCATTGCATTCAACTAACAAGCATGACATCCAATATGGAATCCAGAAAAAGAGCTAATAAGTGAAGATGTTGATATCTAAGTAAGTTTGTTCCATAATTGGGGTGTTGCATTATGCATGCTTATTTGTTGTGTTTCATTTGATATATAGTTATAAATATTTGGATACTTTGTTGACTTTATCTCTGAATTATTAATTTATATCATTCTTTTGTTTTTATAGGCTTGTTGACAATGAGAGGATGTTGAGGTCTAAATTGAGCTTCCTAAAAAATATAATAAAATATTATGGGTTAGTCATTTTGAGAGGTCATAGGTTTAAACTTGGAGGTGGTAGGGTATGTACACCTTCCTAGACTTTAACATACAAATTGCTTGCAAAAGGGGTCCCTTGTTCCACAAAGAAGGAGGTATCCCACCCCAATATGATATTTAGCTTGATCGTGACCTTAAAAATAGATTATTATTATTATTATATTATTTACAACTCACCTCTTACACTACAATCTATACAATTATAATTAAATTAAATCAAAAATATATTTTAAAATAAAATTAATAAAACAAACTAACTAAGGGGCGCCAGGTGCTCGGGGCGGGGGTGGGGGGGAAAAAAGGATTAACGTACAGTTTGGGGCTTGGAGTAAAATCAAACAATCTAGCAAATGTCTTATCTCTCTATCAAGGGTGTCTCATTACTCTCAATATAGGTATCAACTCTCTTCAAATGTTTGGAGACCCAAGCATCGTGATTAGACATATCTGGTTCAAGTACAAGTCCTTTGATCTCTACCTCTCCCGTGTAATACAAAGGATCAAGGTCTTGCTTCATTATATGAACAAAGTCACCATTAGGCATATTATTTGAGCCCTCAAAGTAGATGAAAATAAAGAATCCAACTTAGCTACAACCTTATTCTAAGGGGGCCTAAGGCCCTTAATAGCATAGGGGAAGGGCTCCACCCTATCCCTTGAGCAAATTCTAATGTGACCCTGCAAGATGGTAAACCCAAGGTTAAATTGGGGAGTGATGTCTAGGAAGCAATGGAAATTGGATGAGCTCAACGTTGAGCATCTAACTAGATGTCATGCAAAGGTAAGAGCGACCGTGTAAAAGAGTTGGAGTATAGGGAAAAATTGTAGGTTCATTTGATTCAGATGGAGCTGGATGGAAGGGTTGGAATGGAGCTCAAGCTCCCGCAAGGCGATTTTACTATTTCTCTATGCTCCCATGATTCTGTAATTTTACAATTTGGCTCTAAAACGGATTGTCCATCGAATTCAGCAAATCGCAAACTCTTCCAACCAATTCAGAACATTCCATATCATGAGAAATCTAAATTACGATGCAGATTTAGAAGCAAATGCTGGAACTAGTCTTGAGTCCGGGAAGATCAAATTTTCAAATAAAGAAACTAGCTACCATCATATTCCCTGAGCATTTCAAACTCGCAAACAACAATCTAAGGAACTGAATTCTCCATGACATGAAGCGAAGGACTTTCGAACATTTGGCATTACCTAGAGAGATATCAAGCTATCATGTAGACTCAAGAACACTTGGCATCACTTAGAAAGACACTGAGCCATCATGCAGTCGCTCCATGGATAGTGAATAGAACATTTGGCATACTCTAAGAGATATCGAGCTATCTCAAGAACATTTGGTATCACACAAAGAGACACCGAGCCATCATGCAGCTGCCTTATGGAATGTGAAAATGAATCAATTATCAAATGATTGCAAATGGTTAAAGAGAAAGCACAATGGATATAGAACAATATCATTTGACTGCAACAATTATAGACCAAAATCAAATGATTCCATTGGTTATGGATCAATCCGCAGAATCCTTATGACATCAAAATCGATGGAAGAACAACATTCTGGCTTATAGAATTCAATCTCAAATAAAGAAAGAATTTCAGTTCATAGCAAAATGCTGCTGAATTTTTTGAACATTGTAATTAGCCGGATTTGGCCTTAGCCATGGCTCAACTATTTTATTTATTTTTAAAATCATTTATCCATTTCAGTTAAAAAAAAATCATAACCATCAATAACCCCCCAAAAATGTTAAGAATCTTTGCATTCAACTAACAAGCATGACATCCAATATGGAATCCAGAAAAAAAAGATCTAACAAGTGAAGATGTTGATATCTAGGTAAATTTGTTCCACAATTGGGATGTTGCATTATGCATGCTTGTTTGTTGTGTTTCATTTGATATATAGTTATAAATTTTTTGATACTTTGTTCACTTTGTCTTTAAATTATTAATTTATATCATTCTTTTTTTTATAGGCTTGTTGACAATTAGGGGATTTTGAGGTTTAAAATGAGCTTCCTAAAAAATATAATAAAATATTATGAGTTAGTCATTTTAATAGGTCATAGGTTCAAACTTGGAGGGGGTAGGGTATGTACACCTTCGTGGACCTTAACCGTCAAATCGCTTGGGAATGGGGTCCCTTGTACCACAAACGAGGAGGTCTCATATACCAATTTGTTATCTAGCTTGACTATGACCTTAAAATTAGATTAATATTGTTGTTATTATATTATTCACAACTCTTTTTTTTGTAAGTCTGCATAGTATATTAATTAAGAGTAAAAAAGGAAGAAAATTACATAGCAAGGAGGCCTTTGAGGCGGATTGGGATAATGGAACCATCCCAGTCTAGCAAAGAAAGCAAAACTATTACAGAGAGTTTTGAAGGCCATACAAAAAAAATTCCTCTTACAGCAAGGCTGAGACCAAAAGATAGTCCGAGCATAATGAGTACTGTGGAAGACCAAACTATACAAAAAAACTGGAAGGATTAGAGAGAACCGGTCTTCCCAGTAGTCTTCCGAGTAGACATGGAGAGAGTTATTCAGGAGGGAATTCCTCCAGGATGAGGCACCCACCCGAAAAATCATCCTCGAGGAGCTTCACAGGAAGTGGTCCAGTCTTTTGAGAAGCCAAAAGGTCAGGTTCCGCTTGGCTGCAAATCTTCTTGTTGGGAGGATAGACAATAGTGGACGGGACTGGGAATGGTACAGGAGGAACCGCAAATGAAGCAGGAGCTGGAGGAACTGCAGCTACAAGCCCTTCCAAGGGCACACCACTGAAGTTCTGGACGTTGGATACACCACCACGAACACCCCCACATCTAGTGTCTGCCATAGCCGAACCCTGACCTCTGAGAACAAGCTGGTTCTAAGAGAATGCCGCATCCAGGTTAGCGAGCTATTCATCCATCTCTGTGAGTTTGGATCTGGTATCCAACACCAGGTTTCTCGTTGAGCCCTAGTTGCTGAGCATGTCATCCATGAGCTTACCGGGCATATTATTAATAATCCAGTAATGGTTGATGTTTCCGCCATTGTTGCCTAAGGCCAAGTGGTCTACCACGAGCTGCCCTTCCCACTCATCAATCAGATTGCGGACCGTGAAGGAGACGCCATTGTTGTAACCATCGTCGGTAAGAAGAGGGCACTGAGTTTTGACCCAGCTCCCACTCCCACTACCACGACGAGAAGTGTCCCGCGGACTGGTCATGGCGTAGGCCATGCTATGAAGCCACACCCAATTCCACAATTAAGATTGAAAATTTGTAGAGCAGAACCAGTGCCGAGGAGGAATGAACAGAATGCAGTCATGGTTGCTCGCAGGACCATTTAAAGAACGGTATCCTAGGTTTGTATGAGCCATAGTAAATTGTAGAGAGCTGAAATGATTATGCAGAGAGCCAAAGTGAATGTACAGAGGGTCATCTTGAATGTGCAGAGGGCCGACGTGAGGGCGGGGTGTACAGGATCGCAGCCAGCTGATCGACGAGGGGACGTGCAGGTGAAGCTTCGGGAATGAGTCATTAAACTGCAGGTGTGAGAGGTGAGCCAGTCGTTAAGTGCATGGGGATCTCGTGCCACATCTCGGGCTCCTGTGCCAAGGAACCTCCAGCACGTACCCTCATGGTGTCCAACACGTGTCCTCCCTTAAGTCTTGGTGGCGCCTGCATCTGGAGAAAAGGTGAGTGGGCTTGGCCCTGGCTGCAAATCTCGTGACGAGCCTCGACCTTGCTCGGGTTCGAGCACAAGACCCGATCGTCGTTACAAGACCTCTTTAGCACTTCGCCGCCTCCGCCGACCTTATTATATTATTTACAACTCACCTCTTACACTACAATCTTTATAATTATAATTAAATTAAATTAAGAATACATTTTAAAATAAAATTAATAAAAAAAATCTAAATAAGGGGTGGTAGGTGTTGGGGGTGTGATTCTAACCCCGAGGAGACAATAAGAAATAACCCATAGTTGGGGGATTGGAGTAAAATCAAACAATCTAGCAAAGTCTTTAGCTCTCTATCAAGGGTGTCTCATTTCTCTCAATAGAGGTATCAACTCTCTTCAGATGTTTGGAGACTCAAGCATCGTGGTTAGACATATCTAGTTCAAGGACAAGTCCTTTGATCTCTGCCTCTCCCGCGTAATACAAATTATCAAGGTCTTGCTTCATTATGTGAACAAAGTCACCATTATGCATATTCTCCGAGTTGTCAATGCAGAGGCGAATAGATAAGCCAACTTAGCCACCACCTTATTCTAAGGGGAGATAAGGATTAATAACATAGGGTAAGGACTCCACCCTATCCCTTGATCAAATTCTCAAGTGACCTCGCAGGATGGTAAACCCAAGGTTAAATTGGGGAGTGATGTCTAGGAACTAGTGGCAAGCGGTTGAGTTCAACATTAAGCATGTGAGAAAATGGCATGCAAAGGTAAGACCAATCGTGTCAAAGAAATGGAGTATAGGGAATAATTGTAGGTTCATTTGATTCATACGGAGCTGGATGGAAGCGTTGATATGGAGCTCAAGCTCCTGTAAGGGATTTTACTATTTCTCTATGCTCCCATGATTCCACAATTATTTTTGAAGTCACCTCCAAAGAGCCAGTTTAGTTTCATGATGGAGATGTTCAGAACCAACATAACGAGGGAAGGTGGCATTAAAGAAATAAGTCTTGGGATGCAAGGGGTGAGGTTTCAAATTCATAGTTGTTTGAAGAGTCAGGTTGTGGAGAATCTTAGACCTTCTTGTTCTACGAACTTGTGGTTCTACTCACCACTGTGTCATCCCACAAAAAAAATTCAAGCGGAAGAAATGCCATCCCGTAGGGACAAGATTGATAAGGACTATTGCCTGTCCCATGGGTAATGTAGGCTCAATTCTAGTGTGAATTATTTAATGAGAATAGTCAATTTCTTAAATAGACGACTGAGGCATGTTGCTTGAGCTTGGGAAACATGAAGTGCCATGGAACATAATGCCTGAGTAGCAATGACTCTCTCTTCTTGAAAGAAACTAGTTCGTGGTTTACCCTCATGGTCCAGCTTTGGAACCAAAGGGTGAGTCTAAGGCCATCAATTTTCTGTCCAGTTTCAGAGGTGAGAGACAAGGAGCTCCAATAGCCATGTATACACATGAAGAAGAATAGGAACAAGGAATTTTTTTTTCAATTCTAGGAAATTTAGTAGCTCTCTATTTATCTCATTAGTTTTATATAACGTCCCCATCCCTCAATCCGACCAATAGGAGGGGACATTAACTAAATTGAGGCCTCAAAATTTCGCCCCATAACCACAATTATGAATTCTTAACAACTAAAATGCATTTGCAGACATGAAAATAAAATACATAGCGGAATGAATTAAGTCCACACACACACCATGCAATTTATAGCCATAATTATCACATGAATACAAATAAAATCATTGCACATCAAACACACAAGAATACTTATCTTTAAACAAAGAAGATCCAATTAATTGGTTGTGTAAGAGCAATTTTCCACCCAACCATAGGTACTCTGTAAAGCATATACTCTTTCTGCTAAGAGGCCACCCCAAGCTGGGCTATGAGGCCACCAAGGCGAAGGAAACACCCACGAGCTTCTATCTCTTAGCCCACAACCCATTCTGCTCAATGTGCTTAGCCAAAAGCTCAACTAGAGGTCCATAGGGGTCTCACTAAGCCTTCACAGCCATGGCACTCCTTCCAACTGCTCCACACAACACATGGAAGACATTTCCCCTCACTGATCCATTGTTCCCTCGAGAAATCATTAGAGAGATTTTGAGGTAAAAAAATGGCCTCCTAAGAAATGTACTAAAAAAGTATGAGATATATTAAAATATTACGAGTTAGGGGTTTTATGGGGTAGGTATATATGACAAGTCACCTCCTACACTATTTTTTATGCACAGTATAAATAGTCATGGTTGAGTTACTTTTCAAAATTCACTAGAAATAAAATTAATAAAATAACTTTACATTTATGTGACTAAGATTCATTGTAAATTCCCAAAACTTTATTGTCCTTTAGCATTTATTTGTCTTGAACTTGCAAATGAAATTAAATAATAAAAAACATTTTTTAAGAGTTATTTTTTAATTTATGTTGACTTTTTATATTTAGTACTTTTCTCATCAATTTAATACAATGTGATTTACTTGAAAATCCATTTACATGTAAAATGTTAATAATATTATTATAATCCACATTGTATTATTATTATTATTATTTATTCATTAAATCTATATTGGTAGATTAATATTAAAATCATAAATTTTTTTGAGATATTTATTTTATTGTAAATGAATGTTATAGTTAAGTCTCTCATAGAAAATAATATAACACTTAATTTATTCTTAAAGATTGAATAATAAAAATTGAGTAGTATTAACTTAATAAGTTAATGGTGGTGCTTAAATTTTTTTAATTTATTAGTTGAAGCATAAATTATTTGAATAACTAATATTTTTTTATACAAGAAAAAAAATTATTGATAAAAAAAATATTTATACATTTTGAAAATATTTTTATAATATAAATTCTTATCTAAGAAATTATTTTCACTCTTATAACTAAAAAAATTATAAATACAAAATATACATGTAAAAGTTCAATATAAACATTATCACATTAACATGTTATTTTATACATTCAAACTAAATATAAATGAATGTATATGATTCAACTTTTATATATATGACACTATACCTCATACATAACTAACCTACCTCTTTCATATTCATATCATTCATAAATTTAACTTATTCTAATATATATATATATATATATATAACTCATGCATAACCAACATATCTCTTTCATATTACTATCATTCATGAATTTAATTTATATGCATAACTAACATACATTTTTCATATTAATATTATTCATGAATGATATTAAATGATATATTAGTTTGTCATTATGATATTAAATAGAATTGAGGGAATATATATATTAAAATTAAAAACATGAAAATGACAATGACAATATATTATTTTATAAAAAAATGTGAAATGACCTTTATGAATTATGAGTACTTTACTTGAAAATGTCAATAATATTATTTCATGAGAAAGTGTGAAAGGAAAAAAAATGTGAAAATGACAATCATGTTCATTCATCTACATTAGATCATCATGTGAACAAAACAAAGCACCATATTTGCATCAGAATCTATAATATTATTACAATAGAAAAATAGAAAAACAATCTTCTGGATTCAGGTGTCAAATGGGCGTAACGCCATCAGTCCCACTCCTCGTAATGAGCATGGGATGCATGGCGATTATAAAGGATAGATGGTGAGGGAGAGGACAACAAAATGGATGGGAGAGGGTTGTACTTAGTCGTTGGTGAATGGAGGCACAGATCTTGGTTGGTAAGCGCTCATACCAGGAGTGAGGAGGTAGATGATGGGTTAACATTTGCATGATATAAGTTGTTATCATGAATATAAATCGACACAAAGAAGGAATTCCTACCATTGCAATGGTGATCGTGAAGGCAAGAGGAACAAAGTCCCCAAGATATGATGGGGTTTTCCATGCCACTTTGGGTAATTATGTGGCTTAGATTTAAGTGGGGTTTATTCCTCAACCAACTCTAGTTGAGCATCATTCTAGCCCTAGCAAAAGAGTGGTGTTGAGAAGGAATGTAGTCAGGTTTACCTAGGACGATGGTGGATTAACTGTGATGGAGGTTGGAGTGATGTACTGCAAAGGGGTTGGTTCATGACTTACCTATGAAGGAGGTGGTTTGGCTCTTAATAAGCATGAAAACATGGTGTGGAAGGGAGCATACTCTACGAGGTACTCACATGCCTAGAGTACAACATGAAATTGCGGAGGATGGGTAAAATTACTTCACTACAGTCTCAAATAAGGCTAAATAGTTCATTGGGAAGATGGAGTAGTGAATCAAGCTTGAGCAAGATCAGTTGGACATTGTTGCACAATAGGTAGAGTAGGAAGCCTGGATCCCAGACATTTGGAGAGAAAGGCGCTCATGGAAGCCTCAGGTGAAGGAGTGTAGTTCAATAGGAGCATGGAGGAAAATTTAAATTGGAACAAGGGGCGAATCGTAAGAATCAACACCAATCTTAATCTCATTGCAACAGAAATCAAAGAGCTCATTAACAGAATAAATACATTGGACAAGATTACCACTGGTATGGTATTCAAGCCAAAACCTTTTGAGGGTCAATCCAGTAAGCCTACTTCTGATGGCAAGGTGCACATTATCTCCATCCCAGACAACGTTTAGGGGAACATTTTGAAATTTATGTTAATTGCTCAATCTTGAAGAATTATTGTTTAGTTTGGTTATGTTTTCTAGACAAGTTGACATTTTGATTACTGGATGACCTGGTTTCCCTCTTGGCATGAAAACCTTTGAACCTCTGTAAATATTTTGAATTTTTTAAGTTAATATGATGTTAATGGCTTACAAAAAAACCATTAAAACAATATAAATAGTGGTGATGGCTAGAAAACTAGACAAAATTGAATCCCAGACCTAACAAAGAGAGGAGGGAGGTAAATCTAAGTTGTTTCCCTACTTTTCACTTCAAATTATTTTAATTTTAATTAATCCTAATACAAAATATATAATAACAAGAGAGATAGAATCTAAGCTTCAAGTCCCTTCCTTAATATAATAAATTGAAATAATTTTAAATATGTTAAATGATAATTTTAAATATGTTAAATGATAATTTTAAAAATGTTAAATGTTTACATGTTTGGACTTTGTCTTTTCCATAAGGTAAAGATAATAGTTTTGTATCTGAGAATCGTGTGAACGTCTTGAGTAGATTTGCAAGTGCAGTTCATTCTTTGGGTGTGCGGGTTCCCCCATTCTCGACCACTCCAAGTACATACCTAAGCGTTTCCCAGTTGGATAAGTCGAGAATCGACCACTGCACACATTCAATGAGCGAATCAATACACATTCAATAAGTAGTCTGAGAAGAAAGAGATGAATAATAGTATTGAGATAAAAACCCTTAGCAGTGCTTTGTAAGATCGTGGCACCAAGAAGAGATGGAGGGCATGCAACTTTGACCACCGTGAAGCTTTGAATGAAATGAAATTAAGATCATTTAAACAATAAAGTTGTGTAGTAACCTCTGTAAATCAAGATGATCGAAGACTAGTGTGGCCTCCATTTCACAGAGGTTACTCCGACAACTGTATTATTTAGACAAATTCTCCACATGTGGCAGCAATATAGATATTTTACCTGCCTTGTTTTGAAAAGGAACAAAAACAAAAAAAGTGTAAATCCATGAAGTATAGAGGATGTTGACTTGTTTTGAAAAGGAACAAAAACAAAAAAAGTGTAAATCCATGAAGTATAATCATAGTTGCCTTGGAATAAGAGTTACATGGCTTAGAAAGGATGAGATATTTTATATTGTCCCATTTAAATAATCTCTAGGTATTACATCTAGAGTGTAAAAGACACCGAATGACTATGTGAAAAATACTGCAGATAATAGAAATGGTAGATGAACTAGTGTAGATTTGGGTACATGATCGTTATTCACATTTATGTTTGTTTATTTTTAACTTGAATATGAAAGTACCTGGAGAATATGAGGATAACACGGGTCAGAATCCTGAGAGAAGGAATATACAGGAAGTAGTATTTGATAATCATGACTTCCATAAAATCGGTACGTCCTATCCATTTTTTGTACGTCTAATGATGTGAGGATCTCTGGATCCATAGCTTTCATGCTAAGGTGGCAAAGACCATGATTTATATCATATCCCACAAAATAAGCCAACATTTATTAAAGATATATTCCTGAATATTAGAAAGAACATTGGACAATTAGAAAATGGATACTTCAAATTCAACCATATCCTTCACAAAGCAACAACGAGAAATATTATAGACTGTGTAAATTTTTACTAGACAAAAAATGATCAATGGAAAACATTATAAACTGAACATTGGACAGTTAGAAAATTGACCTATCCTTCACAAAGAAACAACGAGAAAAATGATAGATTGTGTACATTTTTACTGGACATAAAACGATCAATGGAAAACATTATAAACTAAACATTGGACAGTTATAAAATTGACACCTACAACATATTCTTTCCTCACTATCCTTCACAAAAAGAAAGGATTGAAAATGTTATAGACTGTGTATAGTTTCATTGGACATAAAGCTATTGTGTGTACAATTTGATTCATGATAGCAATCCATGGCAAACATTATAGTTTCAACACGCAATTTATTTTTCCAAAACTTTGAGATCCAAAACCTATTATCCAAAATATAAATGCTTTGACACATGTTTGTCATGAAAGCAATATAGTTTGTGTACAATTTTATTGGACATAAAGAAATCAATGGTAAACATCAAAGTGTGAGTGTATGAATCATTTTTACAAAAAACATTAATCCATGCAGAACATTATAGAATCAATGCACAGTTTATTTTTTCAACTCACTGTGTTTCAAAATCTAGAGATCCAAAATATAAGTCTTTTCTGACATGTTACTAATGACTTATTAGGAAAGGTTATCCCTACATCTAATCTCAGGTTGGATATCTACACGAACTAGGATATGTAGCTGGTGAAGTCTAACTTAGAAATTGTTTTGAATTAGTTTTGTAGATGAGCAATCTTTAAGTAAATTTGTTTTCTTTGATCCTACATCCAATCAACTCATGGAGTGAGCGCACAATATATTTTTTTTCTGGGAAATATATGGAACCCTATATTCAATAAAACCAAACTTTTAAGAAATTTCACATTTATCTGCCTTCGAGTGTAATTGAAAGAAGATTGGAATCCCAAAGGAAAGCGAAAAATAAGAAAGGACTGATCACGCCCATGGCTCTCGACGTAAAACTTATGCTTACGAAATATTAAATATGCTCTTAAGATATATTGAAAGTTTCTATGAAGATATACTAAATTTAAAATATGCACTTAAAATATAACTGTGATCTATGTGAAGATATCAAAGAATTTTAATTTGTCAAAATGTTTAGAAGACCTAAGAGACAATGAAACCTATCTCACCTAGAAAGGCTTCGACTCTCTTTCAAATCACTCTCTATTATGGACTATAGCTATACTGTTGAACGATCCAAAAAGGATGGATCGTCATAGAAGTTATTATAGGCCTAGCGATATTCCAGGACTGTGTAGAGTGTCAACTTACAAGTTAACCTCATCGGGTTGGGGAAGTGCATAAGAAGGAGTGTTGAACTGTTTGAATGAGGAATAACTCTGTGAATCTTTTCCTCCATCAAAACAAGAACACCCACTCTTGCAGACATATGAATAAGTGGAAGGGGATTATTGATTATGCAGAAGAAACTGACGGAATGTAAAACTTGTATAAATTAAACAAATTCAAAGAAATAATAATACAACTCTTGACTGAACAATTGATTATGCCTGTAATCCTATAAGCAAGGAAAATTAAAAATAGAAATCTAGGAAATTAACAAACATCTCATAAGCATATTTTTGAACGAATATCTGAAGAGGTTGAAAAAGTATATCATACCCTAGCCCCATGTCCGTGGGAATGGCAAGAAGAAAGGAAGTTACTCTGGTTCTAGTTACATGTTAGAACTCAACAACAAGCGCAAGTAAATTGGGAGAGTCTGGACTCTGTAATTAGCTTGTTGGTAAACGTCAAATGGCTTACAGCAAATGTCAAGGGTTCAAGCTTCGATGCGAACAACTCATGGCCGAAGACCAACCATCCCAGGCCTGCAAGCTGCAATCCGATGGAGCATGGACAAAATAATTATGTCATCTAAAGTTTACCAATAGGTTAGCAATTATGGTATGCCTCCAAGCTTTATGTGAAGACATGTGCGGAGATTTATCTCAAGGTAAACATTTGCATGCAAAGAAGGTATGCATCACCTTTCCTTGCCTTTACGCACGCAACGTGTAGGCAGGCATGAAACGTGAAAATGCAACATGTACTAGGTTGGTGTATGGTAAACATAGTTGATCAATGACGCATTTGAGAATGGGTCCCGATGGGAAAGGGACGTGTTAAATACTCTGTCTGCCTCGATATGAGGCCAAATAAGGCTCCTAATTTTCTCATTGGTGGGAAGGGAATCAGAAGTAACTTAGGTTAAAAGCCTTTGAACACAGTGCATATTAATAGATTTTTCGCTGAAGCGATTTCTGTAGTCCTTGTTGCTTGGCACGCTGGGCAGGGACTAATAAAAATAACTTTTATAAATTATATAAAACATTTCTAAACCTAATTATGAGAAAAATAACAACAATTTTATAGAACTAGAATGAACATTACAAAAAACAAGAACATAATTAAAAGTTCTAAATTAAAATAAAATAATTCAAGATAAAATAAATAAATTCTAATAATTAAAATAAAAATAAAATCAAGATTAAAATTGATCCAAGTGGATACTATTCACCACCCAACTATTCCCCACTCTTGTTAGTTTCACTACAGTTTTTTAAGTCCAAAACTTGCGACATGTTTTTTGGGCATTTCCCTTGCATTTTTGGTAATGGACATATGCCATGCGATCTTTGATTGGGAAGATTGTTATACTCGTAAAGCATGAACTAAGAATTGCAAAATTCCAGGAAATTCCTTTAATGAAGTTTGTATGCAAAAGTTTCACCTTTAAGAAGTTGATGTCTCAACCAGCCTCCTTAGGGTCCACATTCCTTTTACCATGACATTTCCTAAAGTAAGAGTTTTGATCATTATAAAACTTGTCATCTTATTTATCTATCACAACTAAAGTTGTAGAGTTTGATGACTTGTTAAAGTAAAATTTTCCCGCTTATATTAGTACATTGAAGAAATATAGTATGTTTTGAAAACTAAAGAAGTGAGCAAAAAGTAGTGAAAAACTATATTTTGTTTTAACAAAAGGCGAACCTTTGTGTAAATAATGGATAGACATATGTCTATTTACTTTTTGGATCCCTTTTTTCCTATTTGGGCAATTCAAGAATATATAAATAGACATGAAAGTTTCCAAGTGAAAGTAGGAATCCACATATGTGCCTCTTCTTTAAACTATAACCAAGATAACCAAATTTTTGATGTTGTTGTTGAACAAGTTCGTCATTCCAACAACCATTTGGTGGATGGTGAGGGAAATTATACAAGTACTTTCTAGGTTTTATGGTGGCCTGGTCTATTTGCAAATAAAAGGGGCACTACTTAACCACTTTATTTAGAGTGAATTGGTGGCAAAGGTTGAATCTAAAGCATTTGTACTAAGGCACATGAATGAAAATATCTCGAAGCAAATTGAGAGATTGCTAATGAATTGATTCAATGAGGTTGAGGAACTTGTTTATTTGCATTGGGTCAACTCATGTTTGTGTTATGAGCTTCAAAATCCATATACAACTAGTGGACATTGCTAAACAACATGTGTTGGAATATGCAATTTTTGAAAACCTAGGACTTTAAGGGAAATGGTAGTCAGCTAACAATTCAAAGAGCTTGATATCTTATTAATGTAACACATATAAATCTACATAGTTTTATGACTTGCCAAAGTAAAAAATTCCACACGGATTAGTACATCAAAGAAATTTCGTATGTTTCAAAAACTATACAAGTGGGCTAAAAATAATAATGACTGGAAGATATTATATGATGACTATCTTTCTTATCAAAATAATGGTGAGAAGGATTAGGTGGAGAGAACTATTCATATGCTAAGAAATCATATTAGTGGACCAATGGAGTAAATGAAATGTTTGATAATGCAAAACAAGAGATGCTTCTAAACCTAACAATTATAGAGTTTCTTCTTTTGATTCTACTGATTCTCAATGTGTAAAGTTTAACCAACTTGAGGATTTGCATAAGCCTCTTATATCAAGTGCTAAATCATTTGAGTACACATGATATAGCAATGCCTTTCAAATTTATATAAAAGACAGTATTTGGATGTTTAGAGGACAAGTACCCTTCCTTCATTGACATATACAAGTCATTGTTCATAAAGTAGAGTAGGGAGTTTGTCGTAAAGATGAGTAGGGTATGTATACAAGTCTTAATTGGTGTCCAAGCATCCTAATATGAGCCAAATGACTCTAGGGGAAGTTGAAAAGAGAGTATTAAGAATACTGAAACCCCATCCCAAATATTCAGGAAATGTTGTTACAACAAGTGTCCTACAACATTTAGAAAAACTACTTACTGCAATACCATGTCTACTTTTATCACCCTTATTGGCAACAAAGTAGCAATGATATACTTGTATCTTGCAAATGATGCTTCTCCCTATGAATGTGTCATAAACATTATGGATGTAATTAAGCTCAATGATGTAATGGATAGTCATGGATTTGGGCCCAATTGAGGCCTAGTTTATGGCATGGATTGCTTGGAGAAGAACATATATTGTTTGCAATATAAGTTGAAGCATCTTCCAAATATCACTAATTTCTGTTTGACTTCCTCGGGAAGGTTGAGCTCTTAATTGCTTATTCCAATGCCAACAATATCATTCATGAAATGCACAAAAATATGGACTACGGTAATTGAAATAATACACTTAGTTTATTCCAATCTTTGTAATTATCTAGGGAAATATATGAATGCTCTATTGATGTATTTGATAACAATGTTGCATCTAGAACTACCACATATTAATATATTATCAACAATGGATATTGTTAAAAGTTATGGAAGGCTCAAATCCAATTTAGAATTCTACATATATGTGTAGAAGCTATCATATTTTCAAAAATATCTAGATCAAGATCCTCATTCTACTAAGTACAAAAAAGTTATTGAGGCATTATGTGAGGCGATTGAAGACCATGACATAGGTTATTACAAACAATTCATGGCATGTTCCAATATTTCTAAAGGTGTATTTTTTCCATGGCTAAGAATCTCGGTCTATAGACCCACCTTGTCAAGAAAAGTTTGGTTAAACTGGGATAGATATTGTAGGCCTAAACCCCATTCTCTTTTTGGAAGGTAGACACAAATTTTTATTAGATTTTATTTTTGCTTGTTGACAGTATGAATTTGTAGCTAGAAAGTATGAGAAAGTAAAATTGGGGAATACTCCCAAGTCCTAATGTTGCATTAAGAGGAGTTAATATGGAAGTTGGGTCTAAGCATCTAATTGCCCAATTCAAAATTTGACTACCTTTTTTGCCTCAGATAAAAAAACATGGACTACAATCTTGCAACAATACACTTAGTTGGTGCCGATCTTTGTAGTGATCTTGGGAAATATATCAGTTCTTTGTTGTTGTCTTTGACAACAATGTTGCATTTAGAACTGCCACACAATAATGTATTCTCGAAAATGGATATTGTTAAAAGTTATGGAAGGCTCAATTCCAATTTAGAATTCTACACATATGTGTAGGACCTATCATATTTACAAAAATATCTAGATCAAGATTCCCATTCTGCTAAGTACAAAAAATTTACCAAGGCATTGTGTAAGGTGTTTGAAAACTATGTTATCTAAAACCTTAGAGTCAACTTAGGAAGGGACGTAGGTTATTACAAACAATTCATGGCATGTTCCAATATTTTTGAAGGTGGATTTTTGCCGCAACTAAGAATCCCAGTCTATACACCCACCTTGGCAAGAAGAGTTTAGTTAAATTGGGATAGATCTTGTATGCCTAAACCCCGTGCTCTTTTTGGAAGGTATACACAAAAATTTTATTATATTTTTTTTGCTTGTTGATAGTATGAAGTTGCAACTAGAAAGTATGAGAAACTAAAAGTGGAGAATATTCCCAAGTCCTAATATTGCATTAAGAAGAACTAATATGGAAGTTGGGTCTAAGCATCTAATTGGCCAGCTCAAAATTTGACTCCTTCGTTTTTTGATTCACATAAAAAACATGGACTACAGACTTTCAACAATACACTTAGTCGATGCCCATCTTTGTAGTGATCTTGGGAAAGATACTAGTTCTTTGTTGTTGTCTTTGAAATAATGTTGCATCTAGAATTGTCACACATTGATGTAGTATTTTCCAATATGGATCTTATTCAAAATCATGGAAGGATTGCTTTGAATTTATAATTCTACATGGATGTCCAAGACTTGTCATATTTACAATAATATCTCGGTTAGGATCCCCATTATACTAAGTGAAAAAAACTTACCAAGGCATTGTGTGAGTTGAATGAAATTTTCCTTGGTTAATTTTTCAACTGGGTTCGATCCTCCCGACCTGCGATTCTTTTTGGTAAACTAAACCATAAGGTGGCCAACCAGACTGCCATGTGGTAGCCTCTGGTTGGTCACTTGAATGCCAACTGTGCAATGAAACCGGCACATGTCAAATAATGATTGGAGCACATCATTACCACTGGGATGCCAACTCGGACTGCCAACTCATTATCTACAACCTGCCATGTGGCGCTCTGTGGGTCTGTCATGTCAACGTCATATAGGGCACGTGTCATCCTACCAACGATGCCATGTGGCACCCCTTTTGCCACTTTTGCCTGTCTTGCCGAAAATTCAGAATGTGATATCTTTCACGTCTGGAGTTCGTTTGATATGAAACAATTGTCGTCAGAAAGGTCTCAATGAGCCCTATGCAACGGTGTGGTTATGTTTGGGATTTGAAAACTTTGATTTTGATAGGTAGAGAATATCCTCCTGGATCAAACCTCCCCATTTGAAAGCTTTTGGACCACCAAATGCCTAGATCATTCAAAAATAGAGTGCATGACTGCCTCACTTGTCTTGTATCTTTCACTAGTCCTCCTTCAAAATGACCACCTGTCCCATCACGACAAAGGAAAATACAGAGAGAGCATTATTGATTGAAGTAAAAATTCCCTCATTTCCATAAACATATACATCCATTGTTACTTTTACCAACCATAACCCATTGATTAGTAACAAAATGAGTAACATAATTGGACATAGAGATGTAAAGGAAATTGAATCAACAATGTACTTATCTTTCTTTACAAGACAATTAACAATCAAAGGATCATTCATAGGATGAAAACTTATATCCTAGATGTTCTTATGCAGCAATTCTTCATTTTGTTGCAATTCGTCAGTTTTAGAATCACACTTCACTTAAATGAAAGACAAATTTTTGCTTGCATTCACAAGCCTCTTCATCTGAGCTGTGGAAACCATGGACACGTTAGTCTTAAATCGATGAGACCTCACTATGTTCCCTAAAAAAGATAGCCTTCCTGTCAAACAAATATGGACTACCCAACACCATGCCACAAATGTCAAGGGGCATTACATCCAAGTCTACTTCATTAATAAAATCAGTATTGATGTTGAATCTAAGACTACACTGCTTAGTAACTTGTAATTGTGCATTCTTACGTTGTCACCTACCCAATTTTTGAGAATAATTATTTTCTACTATTATCCTTTTTGCAAAAAATACTTTGTGTTAAATTATAATTACAAGTTTGTAATTATGACCAAGTAGGTCAAAAATGAATGTAATGACTCAATATTATTATTTAATAAATGAAAATATCGGGATGTTGCATGTGGTATCAGAGCTCATGTTCGAACTCTAGGCCTAAAAACGGTCCAAGAAACACGCAAACAAAAAATTTATGACTGTGAAAATTTTCACTAACTCAAGTTAAAACAGAAAAAAAATTCTTTTGATTTACAGATATGGAAGGATCAGCTGAACACATAAGGGGCAGATTTCCGCTAAACAGCCCAAGTATGGAACAACAATTCCAGGGCAATCGGGGTAATGATTCGTCAGAATTATTGCGTGCTTTTCATGAATTAAAAGCAAAGATCCAGTCAGTAAAACAGGACAATGAAAGAATCCTGCAGACACAGGAAGAATTGAAGCAAGCACTGTTTGACCAATATCCAAAATATGAACCGAACTTGGAACATACTTCTGAAACTAAAGAGCTATCCCAGGAAGGAAAGAACAAACAAACAGAAACAACTGAAGAAAACAACAACTCAACATCATCAAGAGCTGCCAAACATCCACGTAAAAAGAAGCATAACTACTCTAGTGACAGCAGTGAAGGAGAGTGTAAGCCAAAAAAAAAGGAATAGACAGTACGAACAGATATCTGGAGAATTCAAGAAAATCAAACCCCCAATTTTCAATGGTGAGACAGAAAAAGGAGAGACAGCGGAAGCATGGTTGTCCGGCATGAAAAAGTATTTTCAGATCTACGACTACTCGGAGTCCTTGAAGGTGAAGATGGAAATTTATAATCTGATCGGGAAGGCAGATATTTGGTGGCAAGACCTTAAAAGGGTAAAAGGTGTAAAAGACCGAGATGTGAGTTGGAGTACTTTTAAAAGACACTTCAAGAAGAAATTCTTATCTGAGCAGTATTATGAAGAAAAATCCAAGGAATTTTATGATCTAAAACTGGGAATGATGAATATGAAAGAACTGAACAACAATTTTTAAGTCTGCTAAGATATGTGCCGTATATGGTGGAAGAAAAACCGAAGGTCCAGAGGTACCTAAGTTGTCTACCTTTCCACATCAAGGACATGATAGAGTACGATAACCCTAAGACCCTAGAGGAAGCCATGAGGAAAGCCAGTTTTGCTTTGACCAAAATAAGAGAAGAGAAGGGGTACCTAGCTGGAAAAACCCAAAACCCAGTAACTTTGAACAGAAGAAGAAGAATTTTAGATATGGCGACAATTCCTGTTTCCAGAAGAGAAATTTTCAGAATAAAATTTTTTTGCAGAACAGAAATAATCAGCAGCAAAAATTTACAGCACCCATAAATGTCCCCAATGTTGCCAGGACCAATGAACAAAAGCCACCTATAAAATGCTTTGAGTGCCAAGGGCCCCATTATGCCTCAAACTGTCCCCTCAGGAAACGGGCGGCCAACCATATTCACTCCATACAGTCTGAAGCTACTGTAGGAGATGTGGCAAGAGAAGTACCCAGAATTAGTGCAGCATTAGACAACCGGCAAGCAGAACACCAAGTCTCAATGGTGGAGGTCGAATGTATGCTGCAAAACCACCCAGTTTCTATTTTAATTGACCCCGATGCTAGTCCAAGCTTTATATCACCAGTTGTGGTAGAAAGACTTGATTTGAAAATAGAGAAATTCGATAAATTCTGGTTAGTCAGATTAGCGGCAGGAACAAAAAGGAAGGTTTCTGATTTTGTGAAAAATTTTGCTTTATCTATGAATCAACTAACAACTCAGGTCAAGCTAAATATTCTTCCATTAGGGTCATATGACATCCTAATCGGTATGGATTGGTTAGAAACCCATCGGGTCATTCTAAATTGTTATGAAAAAGGCTTCAATTGCCTGGATGATGAAGGAAAGACAGCAGAGGTAAAAGCCATCCCCAAAAAAACATCCGTTCGGCAGATTTCAGCCATGCAAATAAAAAGGGCAATTAGAAAAGGGTGTCAGATGTTTGCTGTGAATGCGGTGCATGATGAGATAAGTACTAAGGAGGACAAACTAAAAATAGAAGACATACCTGCCTTGCAGGATTTCCAAGACATTTTTCTTGAAGAGATCCCAGATTTACCTCCCAAAAGGGACCTGGATTTTACTATTGAATTAATACCTGGCGCTGTACCAAGTTCTAAAGCTCCATACCGGATGAATATACTGGAGCTGAATGAGTTAAAATCTCAGCTGAAGGAGCTGATCGATAAAAAATATATAAGACCCAGCATGTCCCCTTGGGGAGCACCGGTCATTTTTGTCAAGAAGAAGCATGGTACCCTAAGACTTTGCATAGATTATCGTCAACTGAATAAAATGACGATCAAGAATAGGTACCCGCTGCCACGCATTGACGATCTATTTGACCAGCTACGCGGAGCAACAATGTTCTCGAAGATCGATTTATGATCAGGATATCATCAGGTCCGTGTGAAGGATGAAGACATTTTCAAAACAGCCTTTAGAACTCGTTATGGACACTATGAATTCATTGTCATGCCATTTGGACTAACTAATGCACTTGCTGTATTTATGTGCTTAATGAATAGAATTCTGCACAAATACTTAGATAAGTTTGCAGTTGTGTTTATCGATGACATTTTGGTATATTCTAAGAACAAGGAAGAGCATGATGAACATCTACATATCATTCTGCAAGTTCTGAGGAAGCACCAGTTGTATGCAAAATTCAGCAAATGTGATTTTTACAAAGACAAGATTCAGTACTTGGGACACATAATCTCTGAGGAAGGGATTGCGGTTGACCCTGCCAAGATAAAGGCCATTAATGAATGGCCAGTTCCTAAAGATGTGACAGATGTGCGATCGTTTATGGGCATCATTGGTTATTATAGAAAATTCATTGAAGGGTTTTCCAGGATCGCAAACCCCATAAAGTCGATGCAGAAAAAGGGAAAGAAGTTTGTCTGGGACCAAAAGTGTGCGGACAGTTTTGCAAAGTTAAAAGAATTATTGACTTCAGCGCCTATTTTGAGGATTGCAGATCCTAATAAATATTTTGTAGTATGCACAGACGCGTGCAATGATGGACTGGGAGGAGTCCTAACGCAGGAGGGATATGTTGTAGCATATGAATCAAGGAAACTGAAGATTCACGAGAAGAACTATTCCACCTATGACCTAGAATTGTTAGCAGTGATTCATGCTCTAAAAATGTGGCGTCACCACCTTATCGGTAGCAAATTTACCTTAATGACGGATAATATGGGGCTGAAATATTTGTTAGATCAAACAAATTTGAATGCCAGGAAAGCCAGATGGCTAGCTTTTCTGAGTGAGTACGATTTTGAAATTCACCACATTAAAGGGAAGGAGAATAAAGTGGCCGACGCGTTAAGTCGTAATGCAAGGATACACTTTGTTTCATCCATCAGCACATACGCAACAGATTTGGAGGAACATATTTTCGAAGGAATCAAGAAGGATGAGGAATATAGAAAATTACAAGAAAGGACAGCAGAAAACAACTCTAAAAATTCTGTAATAGATTTCAGTTTGAAGGAAAATGGCTTACTGCTGTACAAAAACAGATTGTACATACCAAACGTACCAGTAGTAAAAATTCTGATTTTGGATGAGATGCACAAAAGCCACTATTCTTGCCACCCAGGTTACCAGAAAACCATCACAATGCTAAGGAAGGAGTACTACTGGCCCAGGATGAAGGATGAAGTAGCGGAGTATATAGCTAAGTGTTTTGACTGTCAAAAAGTGAAGGTGGAACATCAGCATCCTGCTGGATTGCTGCAGCCCTTGCCTATACCCAACTAGAAATGGGAAGTCATAAGTATAGATTTCATCACTAGGTTACCAAAGAATAAAAAACAACACGACTCCATCATGGTGGTAGTAGACAAACTTAGCAAGGCAACCCATTTTATCCCTGTCAACACTACCCATAAAGCCCCTGATATCGCAGAAATTTTTATGAAGCAGGTTTTCCGACTACATGGCATACCCAAGGTAATAGTTTCAGACCGATATTTGAAGTTCACAAGTAATTTTTGGAGGTCTTTGTTCAAGGGGTTAAACACCACCTTAAATTTCAGCACTGCGTTCCATCTGCAAACAGATGGACAAACTGAAAGAGTGAACCAGATATTGGAAGATATGCTCAGAATGTATGTTAAGGATCAGCCTGGCAAGTGGGAAGACTACTTGCATTTAGCAGAGTTTGCGTATAGTAATCACTACTATGCTTTAGCCAAACTTAGCCCATTTGAGATCCTTTACGGAAGAAAGTGTAACACACCGGTGTCATGGAGTGATCCGGTTAGCAGGGTCACCTTAGGGCCCTTGTTGTAGGAATTAGAATTAATCATGAAGCAAGTACAAGGGAATCTTAAAGCTGCCCAGGATAGACAGAAAAGTCAAGCAGACCTTAAAAGAACTCATAGAGAGTTCCAGGTTGGTGAACATGTTTTTCTTAAGGTAAGGCCAAAAAAGAGTTCCTTAAAATTGGGAAGTTGTGCCAAACTGGCACCCAGGTATTGTGGTCCTTTCGAAATCTTGTCCAGGGTTGGACCTATGGCATATCAATTAGCCCTACCTTCAAACCTCAAAGTCCATAATGTTTTTCACATTTCATTTTTAAAGAAATATGTGCATGATCCTACTCATGTTGTAAATTGGAATAATGTTCAGGTGGAACAAGGCGGTGATTTTTCGGTGGAATCGGACTGTATTCTCGCAAGGAAATAAACTCTACTCCGGAACCGCACGGTTGGCCAAGTAAAAGTTCAATGGAAGCACTATAGCCCAGCAGAGGCTACCTGGGAGTTGGAGAGTAGTATGCGGGCTGCATACCCAACTCTGTTCCAGGAAAACTCAAGGAGTGAATAAAGCAACATCGAGGACAATGTTGAGGCTTAAGGGGGGGTGTATGTCACCTACCCAATTTTTTAGAATAATTATTTTCTACTATTATCCTTTTTGCAAAAAATACTTTGTGTTAAATTATAATTACAAGTTTGTAATTATGACCAAGTAGGTCAAAAATGAATGTAATGACTCATTATTATTATTTAATAAATGAAAATATCGGGATGTTACATACGTACCCAACCAAGTGGATATGATTTAGGATGTAATGTAGTTTCAAACCAAGTTTTTGAACAATGCCTTATGATATAAGGTCTGCTTGAGACCGGCTCTCTACAAGTGTATCAATTTTACTATGTTTAGAGATAACCCTTAAATGAAATAATTCTTCCCTCTTCTTTTCACTGGTGATAGAATGAGAAGAATTACATGTGTTGGAGGATATACCTTTCACACCAACAACTGATACCTTGGATTTATCATCGGATTCAGATCTGAGATCGTACTAAACGATAGCAGTGGACTTCTGCTTACCTCTTTGATGCTTAGTCCATTTTGGTTTCAACTCTCGATGTAGCTTCCAACAATGTTATTTGTCATGCCCATATCTATAACAATGAGAACATGAAAGCTTTGTATCCCCCTTTTTTAACTGTAGTAGATCAATTCATTTTCTCTTTCACTTTGTCCTTTCCTTCCTTCAACTGATTGGATTAAACCGAGGAACTGCCATAGATATTCCTTCTACTTGCTTCCAGATGAATGGCTTGTACACTAAACTTGTCAATGTTAGTTGTATTAAAAATAAGAATGGTATGTTTCAGATAATCATGTAATCCACCTATGTATTTCAAAAATTTATCATGTGTGTAAAAAGAAACACCCAAATTCATTGCTCTTTACGAAATTCTTGTGTATACTCTTGTACACTTTGACCCTTACCTTGCATGAAACCTTTCCAATCCATTACTTCTCGTTGCATGTGACCCAATGGATAAAATTGTTTCTTCAATGTAGATGTAAATTCAAACCAGGAAGTATTACTTCACCTTTAGTACGAAGATCACCCTAGGTCTTACTCTCCCGCCATATCAAGGTCGTTCCACCCATACGGAGAGTATCAAGCTGGAATTTTGCATACTCATCCACAATGTTTTGGATCCTACAATAAACTTCAATCTACTTAAGCTAGTTATCCAACTTATATGCATCTAATTCACCATTATACATCGACATATCAAATTTGACATCAAGTTTTAATAAAGGCAATGTAGATTTATCTTTCATAGATTATTTCTTCTTTGAAGTAGAAACTGAGCTTGAATTGGAAGAAGAAGAAGATGAAGATGAGGAGGACAGAGGAGTTTCAAGAGGGTCACCACCACCTCCTGTTCCTTTACCTTTACCATTTGCTTCTAATGTGCCTTCTTCTTTAAATTTCTTTCAATTCACGTACAATTCTTCCACCATAGCTTTCATTGCCATAAAATCTTTAAGAAATTCATCCTCAGTTGATGGAGGATCACCTCCTGCATCTTTTGGTGAAGCCATCTTTTTCTTTGGATTTGCATGCCTGGATCCAATCGCAAGATTGAATTCTTCCAATACACCTTCGCCTCTCTTAATCTTGAGCCTTGTTAACATCCACACTTATGCAATTCGTTGGTTAGCTTGCTCTGATACCAAACATGATTCTAAAATGACAAGATCTACTAACACTTGAATTGCAAATAAATTCTTAAATAGTTAAGTTGTAAAAATGCCTTAATGATCAAGCTTACAAAAGGCTTAAAATAACTGAAAATATGAAGAAAACAAATTATGCAAACCATTAAAAATTAGTCACCATATGATAACGGAGTTCGTCCAATGTGGACTACGTCTCTGGGTCTAGATCAATGAGGACCGATCTTATTAGTCTTCAAAAAGTACATTTGCCTTCAAGATGCTACAAAAGAGACTTAGGCTCCCAATCATTATGCATCTCACTCTCAACCTCTCAAAAGTGGCTAAAGAGCCTCTTTACAAAAATGAGCAAGCTTATAAACCTTTACAAAGGGATAATAGCATTATACCATTCTTCTCCCAAAACTTCATTGTCTTCACTTGAAAAATTACCCTTGGTTATATACCAAAGGACTCATAACCGCAATCCAAATACAATGGGATTTGATCTATGATCCAAATTAATGTGGATAAAATATTTTGTAGAACCACCATATAATATATTTTGGGAATAAAATATATAATAATTCCAGAATATATGGTAATTCAAACCAAAACATATATTAATATATGGTAATAAATCCATATATTATAATATAGTAATTCGTTGTTTTGAATCCATAGGAGACGCGCCCCCTTTTTTGGGGATTATATCTGGCTCAACATCCAATTTAAATAAAGTATAATCGATATCCCTTATAAGTGTTGTTAGTGGTGCGTTGGTGAAAGAGTTGGCACACATGGGAGGAGGTTGCAGGTTCAAATCTGTGGACATCTCTCCCATTGGAATTTTGCCAATATATATAGGGTTAATTACCCAAACTTTGGATATGGCGCCTAAATAAATCATGTCAGCTTAGCATATGGCTACGATGCAGGAGGTTGTAGGTTCAAATCCGTGGACATCTCTCCCGTTGGCATTTTTCCAATATATATAGGGTTAATTACCCAAACTTTGGATATGGCGCCTAAATAAATCATGTCAGCTTAGCATATGGCTACGATGCAGGAGGTTGTAGGTTCAAATCCGTGGACATCTCTCCCGTTGGCATTTTGCCAATATATATAGGGTTAATTACCCAAACTTTGGATATGGCGCCTAAATAAATGCCTTCAATCCTGCCCCTTTTCCTAAGTAAACATACCATCAATCGTTAAATAGAAGATTTGTTGTACACGTGATAAGAAACACATGAGATTAGCATATGGTTTCCACGAATAGAAGGCTATTGTTCATATTCATAAGTGAATCAGAGTATACATATTTGGTCTCAGTACATGCAAAACCATCTCAGTACCTGTAACAACTCCACATAAAAATTGAACTTCAACTATCTACACTATTGTGCAGCAATAAAACAAAAACATACTAAAGATATTCCAAATACATAACATTTTCAGGAGGAATTAAGGAAGAAAAAAGCAGGAAGATTTAGCAAATTTCAAAGAAAGGAAGCTCGTCCTGGAAGATGCTCTATCCATCCATAAATTTGGGCCAAATATAGCTGTCCACTAGGGAGAACTAAAGCAGCTTTCCAAAAACTAGCAGCAAGTCTCCTCCACACAAACTGTGAGTACTGTCAGAACCATCGACTTCAGGAGAAAACTGATAGGGACGCTCCACAAAACCGCCAAATCATACCTCTCACTCCATAGAATTCCCAACTTGTTGAGTCACTGCCCCGTTGTAGGAATTCGCCGCTACTGCCGCTGATAAGCAAGATAAAACCCGTTGCTCAATGGGTCGCCACGCAAAGGCTCCGTCTCCATTCCATGCACAAAAATCCGTCTGTAATCACCCACGAGCATCCATGTTGAATAACTTCTCAGGGGATGAAGAGGATGGCAGCTAGGGAAGGAACCCTAAGTGTCGAGATTAGCTCACTCAGCGACTCTCAAACCATGCAAGTGTGTAGACAAGTTATGAATGGAAGCATCACTTTTGTTAAAAAAATAAGTTTGCATAGATAATAGTTCTAGCTTAGCATATGGTTATAATGCATACAATGGGACTGGGGATATGCCTTCAATCCTGCCCCTTTTCCTAAGTAAACGTAGCATCAATCGTTAAATATAAGATTTGTTGTATGCATGATAAGAAACACATGTGGGTGGAGTGGATAATGCATAGGATTTGCAGGCAGGTGGTCCAGGATTTGATCCTCCCTGCCCACCATTATTTTTTGTAAACTGAACCATAAGGTGGCCAACCGGACTACCACGTGGCAGCCTCAGATTGGCCTACTTGCCACATGTCAGATAATGATTGGACCACATCATTGCCACTGGGATGCCAACTCAGACTACCAACTTAGCACCTGCAACTTGCCATGTTATTTGAAACTTGCCATGTGGTGCTCTATGGGTGTGTCACATTAGCGTCGTATAGACCACGTGTCAGCCTTCCAGTGGAGCCACGTGGCACCCCTTTGCCACTTTTACATGCCTTGCCGAAAATCCAAAACGCGATATCTTTCACGTCTGGAGTCCATTTGAGATTAAAAAAACGTCATCGAAAAGGTCTCAACAATCCCTATGCATTGGTGTGGTTCTACTTGGTATTTGAAGAGTTTTATACCACTTGATTTTGCCATATGATAATGGAAAAATTCAATTATTGACAATATGCAAATTTAGGAGAGAATCCATGAGAATATAATCTTGTACCTCTTCATGGTCTATTAATCAATGAGCAATTAAAAAAACTAGAGTTGTTCAACACAAAGAAGAATGCTAAGGGCATGTACAATGTATAGAGTGGACAAAATTGTTAGAATTTAGACAAGTGGAGGTGGGACTTGTTACACTAGTACTCACTCTATAACTAAAAATGCAATATGTGTACTTGCTCTTTAACTATCACTGGAGAAAAAGAGGGTGAATAACGTGAAAATAATGTGATACCATTCCTATATCAAGCACAATGGAGTATTATATGAGAGTCTCATACAACACAAGAAAGCATAGAACAATAATGAATAGAATCCACAAACATCCTTTTAACTTTCCCCTTTGATTTTAACAAGCCCAAACCCAACCAAAAGAAAACACGCAATTGGTGGTGGATATGGATGACAATGTATATGATGGACAAAAACCATTGACGGTGATCTCTTATGGATGCATTCATATCATGTAGATGGATGTAGATAATTTCAATCAAAGTTACAAGATCTGCATTTGAACTACATGGAGATTTAAACTACACTTCCAATTAAATCAAAATGATGTAAAATATGGTAAGACAAAACCCTTCAAAACTAACACTGAGGATACTAATGATCCTAAGCTTTGCACCACTCCAAAAGGTGAAACTACAAACACTAAGTGTTCATGTATCAGTGACTTGTCTAACCAAAATTATGCCCTACTTCCCAAAGAAAACAATGGATGTATTCCTTTGAAATTAAAAAAGACATAACTATACTGGGAAACATAGTTTAGATGTTGTTCTAGATTTAGCATAGAATATCTAAAGAGATTTATAAACTTGTGTAAGAAAAAATTCCAAACAGAATCTAAAACATAAGAATTAACAATAGATCACACACATAGTACACAAAGATTTATCTTGGAAACCCAAAACCAAGAAAACCAACCTACCTTAGAGTTTCATCACTCTCTATCTCATTGTATTATCTTTTTTATTTATAATACAATATCATAGCATCCAAAACCCTAATCCATTAAGTTGGATTTTATTGCAACCCTAATTCCTTAACCAGAATTAGTTTATAATGGGCTGGAAAACCATTGGCCAAAAAGGTTAAAAATTGACAAAAAATTGACCCCAAAAAATTATTTTTAGGGCGATGGCCCCCCAAGCCCCACCAATCAAGGGAGTTAACCAATTTCCCAAACCCCCTTTTCTTTGGGAACCTACAAAGAGTACAACACATATCTAACATTCTCCCACTTCACAATACATATCTAGCATTCTCCCTCTTTATGTATTCTCTTAAACAAGGGGCCAAAAGGGAAGCATTCATGAAATTAGTTGCTAACGATAACAATGCCCATTGATTATCTACACCAAGAGGAATTTTTAGTACTAACAAACTTTGTCGATGAATCAACGACATTCTTGAAGGGATCAACCTTCTCCAACAATACTTCGATATGTTCAACCATGTCTCTAAAAAAATGGTATTATACATCAATGTGCTTTGTTTTGGAACGATAAGTAGGGTTCTTTGCCAGAAAAAATTGAACTTGAGTTGTCACAACCTATTCTCAGTGATTTATGAACAAAACCAATACCTGAACACAATATTTACAACCATATGGCTTCCTTACTTCCATGAGTGGTTTCCATGTATTCAACTTATGTAGTTGACAATGAAACTACATCATATCTCTTACATCCAAATAAGTTAAAAACATAACCATTTGCAGATCTTCCACATTCCAGATCTCCAACCTAGTCTACATCAATAAAGCCTTGTATATCTATCTCCCTATGAGGTTTAGGTCTTCCTAAGTAAAATATTACATATTCTCAAGTGCCACGCAAATATATGAAGACCCTCTTTACTATTGTCTAATGTTTCTCCCCTAGTTTTGACATGTAACTACTCAAAGCTCCCACCGCATGGGCAATGATTGGTCAAGTACATACCATAGGTTACATCAAGCTCTTAGTAGCACTATCATAGAGAACATGTGACATGTCTTCTACCTCTTCTTGAGTCTTGGAACATTAATTTGTAGATAATTTTTCACCTCTCGCAATAGGGACCTTTACCGATTTACATTCTTGAATATTAAACCTCTGGAATATTGTCTCAACATACTTCCTCTAACTCGATTGATGTCTTATGTTGGCCTAATCTCTTTTAATTTTCATGATCAAAATAAAATTTGCACCACCAAGATCTTTCATATCAAACTTAGAAGACAACTTGGCTTTGACATCCTTAATGATTTCCTTGTTGTTTCTAATCAACAACATATCATTAAAATACAAGAGCACATAAATGAAATGATCACCAATATGCTTGGAATTCACACAATCATAAGCATTGCTTCTTAAAAAACCAAGTCCCAATCTATAAGTATCAAATTATGATACCACATTTTTTGTGATGGTTTTAATCCATTTAGGGACTTCTTCAACTTGCAAACCAACTCCTTTCCCTTCACTACAAAACCTTTTGGTTGCTTCATGTAATTTTTTCTTTAAGATCACCATGCAAAAATGCTATCTTCACATCCATCTACTCTAGTTCAATATCAAAAGCAATAACAATGAACAACAAAAATCTAATAGGATTTAATTTAGCAAAAGGAGGAAAAATCTCACCATAATCAATTCTCTCCACCTGGGAATATCCCTTAGCTTCTAAGTAAACTTTGTAGTTCTCCACCTTACCTTTTGCATTGAATTTTTTCTTGAACGCCCATTTTCTACCAATAGGTTTTCTTCTATCCAACAACCCATTTAGATCCCAAGTCTCATTTTTATCCAAGCCATCCATTTATTCAACCATGGTATTCTTCCAAATTTTATTGTCCTCTAAATCCACTACCTCCCTAATAGTTCTACGATCATCACCAATAATAGATATAGTAAAATTAGAGTTGAAATCAAGTGGGATATACCTTTCCAGTTTCCTTCCTCCATGAACTGATCTCCTCGGTTGGAACTCGAGGTTCTTCCTCTTCTAGTTCATCTTGTTTTGTTGAATTATAGTCTTCACCCCTAAACTTAAACTCTAATGTCAATGGTTCTTCTTCCTTTGATTGGACATTCTATTTAGGAGGAAATTTAACCTCTTTAAATACAACATCCTGACTATAAACAATCTTCCTACTTATTGAGTTCCAATGTTTATAAGCTTTTATACCATCTATATAACCAATAAAGCTATTTTGTTTAGATTTATTATCCAGCTTACTCATATTTTTTGTTTGGAACATACACATAAGCATCACAGTCAAAACTTATCATATGTTTAAAAGAGAACATTTATGAGTTTGTGGCTCATGTGGAGTTTTGTCAACTAGCGTTGATGTAGGTGATTGATTTGCCTAGCAACATGCCATATCCATTGCCTATCCCCATAATTCTTGTAATAACCCTATACCATTGAGCATACTCCTGGCCTTCTCCATCAATGTCATGTTCATCCTTTATATAACTTCACTGTGTCAAGTTGTGTATGGAGTAGTCTTTTTCCTTGCTATGCCACACTTCTTACAAAATTCCTTGAACTCGTTTTCACATAACTCTCTACCATTATTTTTCCTTAGCACCTTTATTTTCTTGTCTGGTTTTCTAGAAGAGATTTAAATTATTTAAATTTACTAAAAACCTTATATTTCTTACGGAGGAAATAGACCCATGTGTTCCTTGAGAATTCATCAATGAATGAAACATAATATATAGATTTACCTATGGATTGAATGAGAATGAATTGAAACTCATCACTATGTATTAATTCCAATATTCATTTTGCTCTTATAGCACCGAACATGAATCTAACTCAATTTTGTTTACCATATATACAATGTTCACAAAAATCAAAATCTAATGAGAAATTAGACATACCTTCAACCACAAATTTATCATGTAATGATCAAAGGCCCTTTTCTCCTATGGTCCTAGTCTTTGATGCCATATCATTGTCTTCCCTATAAGGAAAATATAGATCGTGCCTTTAGCATTGTTATCTTCAAGAACAATAGAACTATTACTCCCATTAGTAAATGTGCTTCCCAACTTATACACTGTACCCATCTTACTTACAAATAGTAGGTTTATGGCCAAATTTGGAATGTCCTAAACCCTAAGAAGAGTTATATTCCTTCTATCTTTGATAAGTAGCTTGACCCTTCCACATCCTATTATATTTTCTATCTAGTCATCTCCTAGGAAAACATCACCTCTATTGTACTTCTCATATTCACAAAACCGCTCCCTCTGAGGAGTCATATGAAATGAAGCACTTCAGTCGATCTTGTGAAGAGGTTCTAGTTTTTATGGAAGGGACTTCATCAAATCCCTTACCTTTATCAACATTATTAGTTCTGAAATATTTCTTATAATTCCCAACTTTACCACATTTACAACATTTATTTACAAATTGTCTTGTAGATTTTAGATCTACCTCTAGACTTAGATATACCCCCTTAAGACTTATTTTCCTCTCTTAGGAGCGACCTCTCACAGATAAAGCATCCTTGGTCACACCCTCCATGGATTTTCTCCTCATTTCCTCGTATAATAAGGATGCAACTACATCCTCAAATTTTAATGTTGATTGATTGGCATTGCCAATTACTACCAAATTATCCCAAGAGCTTGACAAAGAACATAACAAGGTAATACACGTATCTTCTTCCTCCTTCTTACTATCAAGAAACTAGACCAGTTGACTTACCAAAATATTAAAGGAATTTAGATGATCTATCACAAAATCATCGTCCTCCATCCCAAGATGATACAACTTCTTTCGAAGAAATAATTTTTTTACTAGGGACTTTGGTTGATACAAATTCCCCAATGTAACCCACAACATTTTTGCATTCTCTTATCTAGAGAAATTAAAGACACGAATCTGAGAGGCAAAGTCAAATCGTGTTTTTTTTATTTTCTTTCCATCTTTTCCCAATATTTTGTTGACATACTAGTGGGATTTGTACGTGGATCCACAAAAATCCACTATTATCTGTCTATGAGAAGATATTCCATCTTAAGCTTCCATAACTCCAATCTCTAGCCATTAAAATTCTTTATTTGTATTATTGAATTGCTCATCGTTTTCTTTATACTTGAAGATTCATTGCGCAAATCTCCCACTCCATTTTAGGTTTATTGTACACCCAAGTACACTTGCTCTCCAAAGGATGAGATCAAACCTAGCAATAAAGACACCCCATGAAGCCAATAACCTCACTCTGATACTAGATGAAGAGTTTGATAAACCTGGGTAAATAAAACAATACCAAACATAATCTAAAACACAAGAATTAACAATGACTCGCACACAATACACAAAGATTTACCCTGGAAACCCAAAACCAAGAAAGCCATCCTACCTAATAATTTTGCCACTCTCTATCTCATTATATTATATTTTATGTTTACAATACAATATTATATCATCCAAAACCCTAATCCATCAACCTATATTAGATTGCAACCCTAATTCCATAACTAGAATTAGTTTACAATGGGTCGAAAAACCATTGGTCGAAAGGGATGAAAACATACAAAAAATAGACACAAAAAACAATTTTAGGGGCACTCTCCCCCCATGCCCCCATGGGACCCCTTTGCTCTAGGAACCTACAAAATTTCAACAATGCCCAATAATATCACCTCAAATGATTTGATTGGGGACTTATTCATAAGGTACTTGAGAATGGCAATAAAAATAATAATCTCACAATGGAATGCACTGAAGCAACTGAGACTATTAAGATTCATGCATCCTTATCTAATTGTAATTTAGTTATGCATTATAATGATTTTTTAAGCACTAATGATGGCCAAGCGCCCTTGGACCAATCCAAGGAAATAAAATCATGTATTCTCTAAACATTTATCCTACAAAATAGACCGCGTAATCTTAAAAACATGTATTCTCTAGAGTATTATAAAATATCAATATTTATATAATGATTGTACATTTGCGTGTTTTGGTTCATGTACTTTTATAACATTAGGGGCTGAAAATTCATCCTCCTTTGCTTAGTCTTTCACCATTTTTGCACCACACAAATGTATAGTTCCATCCTAAGATTGACGAGCATTACCAATATTTGTTTTGTAAAGATCGGAATTATAATAAACTAAATAGAAAAACTGTACATGTCAAAATTAGAGTCCTCCTCTGCAAAGAGTTTCCAAATGTCATATGATGAACAAAATTTCTAAGTGAAGGTTTGTCTGAGAGTCATTTATAAAGCTATGTAATTTGACTAAAAATAAAAAACTAACACTTAAGAGTGGATACAGGTTCATGGCAGAAGTCCCCCACAGGCCAAGGGTTATAATCGACAAAATTGTAAAATAAGGACAACAGACCAACTTCGAACTAACCAAAAAACTAGACTTAATGAAACTGAGATTAATCATCATCAGAGAGCACCACGAAGGATGTACTTGCACTTGAATTCTCCATATTGGCAGCTCCCTCAACAGCTTCCTGGGAGCGACAGAACACCAATTGCGGGATAGAGGGATGAGCTGGGGTTAGTTTGCAGAATCTCTTCCCAATGAGCTCACAGGCCAACGCATCCAATTTCTCGTTAATGTACTCATCCACGATGACTCGTTTGTGTGACAATCATCTTATTCCCTCCTCCATCCTCTCAAGATGAACAATTACCGAGGGGTACTTCATTTACTCCTGATATTTCCCTTTCATGCAATCATCCATTTCCAAACTGAACAACGACTTCATGCACCAAAAAATTCCCAAGGTTTTTGTGTATCTTGTCTCGCGAGTTCTAGTGGAACCAGAGTCCTCCACTAGTCCCCCAAAAATCTTATCGGAGTTGTTGTGCACTAGGGCAGTGCTTCTCAGTCCGCAAATGCCTCTCCAGGTGCTCAGTGCGAGCATGCGCTTTCCGGTTGAGTTGGGTTTCAAAAAAACCTTTGGCGTTCTCCATTTCTTTCAGTGCCCTTGGCAAATGGGATCCCTTTAGGCCATTAACAGTCTTGCGCCTTGTGACCTTAGTCCAAACCATCCTAAAACCCATAGCACTCAACCTCCAATCTGAGGGCCACATATCACAAAAGTGGAGAAGGAAAAGCAAATGCACAGGGGAAGTTCCAGTCCGGGTAATGGAAAGATTGTCGAAATAGCATGATGGGCACATAAATGACCCCAACCATGGCTTTGATTACCTAGAAGCCTCACAACTTCATACACTTCCTTTCTCTTACGATGAGAGCTACCACTGAGATCCATGAAGGCTTGCATAAGGGAAATCTTTTGAGTATGTACCTTCCACCAAGAGTTGATCTGAAGGGCGTACCATTGGCATAAATGGTTTATAATGGAAAAATCCATGTTAAGAACAAGCATTAAGTGAGAGCGTCCACCAGTTGGCACACATGCCCCCTCATGATATTTCTTAATCCATGTGTTCATTGCCCCATCTTGTGTCATCATGTTGATGGCACCCAGATTGGGCATTACCAATATTAAAAAAAAGAGGGTTCATGAGTTTTCTTCCAACAAAATTAATAATTCAAGCAAAGAAATGGTCGTAGGGGAATTAAACCCAGGTTATCGCATCTAAACCAAGAAATCCTCCCTTCTACCATGCAACAACTAGAGGCTTAACGGAGTAAGCTATGTACAAAACTATCTTTGTCAAACAATATATACATTTCATTACATGATGATAGGCCTCTTTGAACTTCAACATATGGCAAGGGACATTTTGTTGTAGGTTTTGACATCTTACTCTCTTTACAATAGTCCGAGTCTATCATATATTGAATAATGTCTTCTAGACCCAGTTCTCCATTATGTTTTCCACCTACAAGTCAATGTCGAGTTTCAACTCAAAATCAATTGGATAAACAAATTGAAATGGATAGCACAATGTATGATCAACCAAAGGGCCACACACTTACAAATTTGTCTTTTTTTGCCTTGCAACTTGCCTCGACCAAAAAGATATGGAACCTTCACATCATTTATTGTTTTCTTCTCTCTTGCCAAAATTTGGAGTGCTTACTTTCTTTCAATCTTCCCATTGTTTGGGCTTATTCCTCTCTTTCCATAAGAATTATTTTTTTGCATGTATGTTTGAAATCGTTCATCAAAATTCTCATTCTATTCTTGTAATATTTTGTGGATATATTTCCACCAAAAATATCAAAAGAATTTTCCATTTTTTGTATGGAAATATAACATTTATTAGACTTTGGTTTAAAAAATTTGGTTTGCTAACATCAAAATGAGACCTCACCCAACTCTATGGCACACCTTGTAGCATGTTGGCCAGTGTGCTTACCATTTTTTGACACCTCAACGAAGAAAGCCTTCTTCCCCTCTAATTTTTTTTCTTTTGGATTTCCTTTCTTTACACGTATACCACTCTTAAATAAGTCTTCATCTTTTGGTAACAACCAATGCATATTTAAAACAAAAATGTTGAGTGTTCTTATTGCATCGAGATTTGTAGATGGGACAGGTGTATTTTGGGGAACATTGATTGGGGAAGATGTAACTGGTGGTTGTTCAGTTGCAATAGACCAGGATTATTGTTCACTGGCTACAACAAGTGTGGCACTAGGTAGCTCATCGATCACTGCATATGTGCTTAATTCAAACATGTCTTTTAATTTTCAATAAATGAACTACAAACTTGATTTTCCTTTTCCCTTGTGTCTATCAAGAATCTCTTGTAAATAATGCGATATCACGAGAGTCATGATAACAAGTATTGTCTTGAACTAAAGGTATTGTATCACTAATGCAATGAATTCTATGAGTTGGTGGCAATATGCCATTTTTTAAAGCTAAAAAAGATCCTTCTATTAACTGAAATCAAGCATTACATCTAATTGGGAATGGTTTGCCCAAACAATCAGACACAAGCTTCACTGTTCAAACTCGGAAGGCAAAAAGGAAAGAGCTAGAGTATACCATACTTCATTGTTCTAACCATGTAATCCAAAAGAGGAAATAAATTTAGTCTACCCTGAGAGGAAACCAACCTATAAAACAATGCTTGAAAAATAAATACTATCAACCAAAAGAAAAGGGATTGTTGAATGCTTATCATATAAAAATGCCATATGTAATATAGTCTGATAGAGTTTAGAGTACCTCCTATTATATAGACGTCTAAGTAATCAAATAAATTCTATGGATTGTCTTCATCAAGAACATGGATAACCTAGCCTTTTTTAGCTTGAACAGGTTGAGTTGGTTGAGTAGTAGGAATGGTCTTGAAGGTCACGCCTTTAACTTCTTTGGCTATCACGTTGAGCTTGTCTTCAAATCTTGACATTGCTTTAATCAAAGTAATCATTTTTTTAGTCGTGTTCCCCATTTAATTTGCATCTCATCCATATTGGAAATCAAGTTGTCCATCTAGGCTTACATTTGTTCTGTTTTGGCTCCCGTTTGATCCATCTGGAGGAAAAGTTCTTTCTTTTCCTCTTAACCATCTAGCATATCTTTGTCGACGAGGGCCTTTACATGCCAATACAACAATATTGTTTTGGCATGTTTGGTTTCTTTCATGTGTGAGGTGTTGGCGTCCTAAAACCATGCTTGCATCTCTGCTCGCTCTACTACATCCTCTGGCGTATCATGTTTTGCAGTAACCCAATCTTCATCTTGCTTTACTTTCTTCTTTATTTTACCAAGGATAAGACTATTGTAACGAGCTTCTACCTCCTCCACCTCAACCTAAAGTTTGGACATATGGTTATATCCCATTTTCCTCTTGCCTACATCCTGGCGAGTGTGAACCATTTTTCTTGCTTTCCCACGAGGAATTAGTCTATTGGTTGAATAACAACCTATCGTTGTATTGTATGCCTTGCATTGTTTCCCATCGAGAAGGAGATATTTGTTGGAGAAAATTCTTTGGTCTATCCAAGAATGAAGGTCGATAGTATAGAGTCTCAGTAGCACTCTGAATTGTCACATTTTATCAGTCAACGTGAAACTCGAAAGCCAAAGGGGAAATTCCTCATATAGAAATTCGAACAAGTTCTTATCATGCCTTGCCTAGTAATCAGAGACTGAGTGTGACTTGTTCATTATTTCTTGGTGATGCTTCTACAGATTGAGGTACCTTATATGCTTGGGAGAATGAGTGGATAGGTTCATGTGATCCTACAAGGACACCATTGCCGGATGATAGAGCCTTGCAGCATTAATGAAGTGAGGTGGTGAAATTATTAATCTCAAGGGAGTTGTTTTTTTATTTGTATCCACGAAGAAAGGCTCATAAGAGAGTGGAGGTTGGCTTAACAAATTACTATAATATTCAGACACCAATATATGTGATGTCCTCCTTTCAACATGATTGTGTGAAGGGATCTCAATTGCAAGACTAAGGGTCAGTTGCCAATGATTCATGAGGGAAGGAGGCATGGCATAAGCTTGGATATATTCCACTCTTGAGCCATCTCGATTTCATATAATATAACTACTTTCCTTTATTTCTACCAGATGTATATTCCTTCTGGTGACGTTGTTTTATGATGACGCTTGTTTTCCATACAACATGGACTATCCTTTCGACTTGGAATGAGAATGATTTACATGGCGATAGGCTTATACATAAGGGAGGGGTCTCCCCCATTTTTTTTGTTGACTTGGTCTGTGGAAAGTGTCACAACTCGATCATGAACAGTGGTTGCATCTGCCAGATGTATACTATGAGTTGATTCATCGAGATGAAAGGGATCATGGTTTTCATTGGAGCATCTGACTCAGGGCTGAAGGTACTCGATTGCATTTTTTATACATTCTTGCCTTAGATGTTGCTATGAGAGCATGAACCAAGGAGAATCTATGTCTCGTTCTCTTTGTAGCACTCCTTCGTTAACTATTTTGTCAGCAAGTTTGTCGGTTGATCGATGGACGTGGGTTGGAATGATAACCATGGAATCGTTAAGTTGTTGAGCTAGGTGTTCTAGATTGGCTTCCAATATCCAACTTTTGGAAAATTTTGTGGCAAGTAAGCCATGCTGCAGTTTTTGCAACATTTGGATTATGGGTTGCGAGTCACCTTAAACCACTAGTTTGTTAAAATTGTTCTCAGAGGTAATCATGATCCCTTGTGTTAGTCCTTGAATTTATGTTGAGTTGTTATTATTATTTCCAACCAAACCAATGTAAACTTTGAGAATTATAATCTTTGAATGCTCCCCCGAATCCCATTGGCCCTATGTTTACTTTTGAAGCCCAGTAAAAGTTTAACTTGATGAAGCCTTGCTAGGGAAGGGACCAAAGAGTGGGACTGGAACATGGGTGTGTAAGATTTGTTAAAGTCAACGGTTGTATAGTATGAATGTTCAATTCTATCATAATGAGTCTTTCTTGCTCTTGATATTCCAAGTCCTTCTGAGACCATTGTTGAAGTTGAATTGACTCGAGAATATTACAAGAAATAGTGGACCAAACGTTTTCCCAAGATTGAGATGTAGATTTGAAATTTCTTTTGGTACGTTCTTTCCATATATTCCATAGCATTAACCATAGAAACAATTGCCAAATCCTGTTCAGAATGGGGTTTTGAAATGTTGAGTCTCTCCATTGATGTGTTCTTTTAGAAATGCTATTTTTGTCCTTGTCAATTCGTCTGAATAATGTAGCTCCTTTGTCCCATATTTGATTAGAGTAGGTGCATTGGTTGAAGAGGTGCTACTGAGATTCTTCAATTATTCTACATGGAGGGAATTGGGAAGGTCCGATGAAACCTATGCTAAAGAGTTTATCTCAGGTTAATGTCTTTTTCCAAGATAATAACCAAAGGAAGGTGGCTACTTTGGGCCAAAGTTTTGTTTTCCGAATCCAACCCCGCTGTCATGTTTGTGTATTCTAATAGGTGTTAGCAAGGATGGAGTAAGATTACTTTACTGAGTAGGTACCTGAATTTATTTACCCTTATTGAAGTTTATCCATCTCTCTTGAGAAGGGGATGATCCTTTACTGAAGTTCCTCCCAAAATGAGTCCAAATGGAAGGAATGATCCTTTTATGTCTCTAGTGATACAAATAAAGTGACGGAGATCAACTCGTGGAGCATACTTTCTTTTCCAGAATTTGCACCATTGGATGTTTGGGTTCTAAATCCATCTCCACATAATTTTATCCATGAAGTTGTTCAAAATGATCTGAAGGGAAAAGGATTCACAAATAATAGGGATTCCCATTAGTAAAGTATCATACACAAATTGTTGATGGGAGGTAGTAAGGTCATCACCATGGAGTTCAATAACTTTGATAGTTCTATCAGAGACAACAGATTTAATAGTCCTTCCTAGGCCTTTTGCCATTAATATGAACAAAAAGGGGATAAAGGATCTCCTTGACTGATTCCACGAGAAGAAATAAAGGTTCGAGTAATAGAACCATTAAGAAGGATGGAAAATAAGGGTGTAGAGATTAGAGAGAGAATCCAGTTGGTCCATTGGTTTGAAAATCCAAAGGCTAACAATATGATTTGAATATAATTCCAACTCAATTTGTCGAAAGCTTTAGACATATCAAGTTTGAAGAGCATACCTAGATCTCTTGTGATTTTGAGACGATGTATGAGTTCATGTGCCATGATTATTCCATTTGTCATTTGACGACCCTTGACATAACCCGTTTGTTCCTCTAAAATCAAAGAGGGGAGAAGAGGCTTGAGTTGATTTGCTATAGCTTTGGTAATGATTTTGTAAGAACACATTACATAGAGTAATGGGTATGAATTTGTTAGGGTATCTGGCTTGATCTTCCTTCGGGATGAGAGTTGGGAATGTAGAGTTAAAAGAAGGTACAATTGTTCAAATTACTCTTGATTCTTCAACAATTTCTAGGAGTTTAGCCTTAATGATGCTTTAGCAGGTGTGGAAAAAGTAGGTTGTGAACCCATTTGGACCTTGATATTTCCTTATTTCCATACTCATCGTGGCTATCTCGATTGGTCCATATGGATATCAGTGGCCACCCACCCATTCCATTGGCTCAAAATAGCTTTTTCTAGTTTAGCGGTTTCTTTTATTGTTTTTCGAGTCTTGAAGTTACGAGGCCATTTTGAGGCCCTGGACAATGTTTTTTTGCGATCCATTTTCCAAAGTGATAGCTTTAGCTATATCCACTTCAGAAAACCTCCTCGGTTAGACCTTTCTAAGAGTGTATCGAGCGCCCCAAACAAAGATATTATGCAAAAGTTACACCCCAATGAACTTGATGTATCAACTAACCATAACAGGAACCACAAACCTTTTGGTGTTTCATCTTCTAGGGTTAGGATTTTGGTGTTTAGGGTTTTTCTTATCATGTAAAAAGGATTTTCGACCTCATTGTAAGACTCATAAGCGAATGCACGTAGCTGTCACATCTCTTCTCATAGATAAGCTGCCTTCATTCAACAAGTCTATTTCTTTTACAATTTCTGCATATTTTATTTATTAATAGAAAGTGTGTTCTATTGTATTTCATTGTATTTGTTAAATTTATGTGGTTCATTTTGTTCCTTCATAAATCTGGATCATTGATCTCCTCCATAGTTATTTCCCTCATCAAACTATCATTTTGATCTATTGTGACTAGGTATGGAATGTTCTTGGTTGCCTTGCGAATAGTAGAAGTTCGATCTATATAAGGTTATGTCAAAAGGTCTTGGTAATAATTGATTAGTTTTATTTCCATTTCATCATGATTTCTTACCATCCGATTAGTGTTGGTTTGGATAGAATTTATTTTGTTGGAATGGCTGTGTTGAATCAATATGGAGTTATGTAAGAATCTTGAATTTATGTCTCCTTCTTTCAGTCACTAAACTCTCGATCTATGGTGCCAAAGAGTTTCCTCTTGTTTTAGACGAATTTCTATATTTGTTTGGACTTGGAGTTCCTATTCCTCGAGCTAATTAGTTATATCCCCCCCACATGGTTTGTTATCAAAATATGGCTATTTTCTCTTCAAATTTACTAAAAATATTGTCAAATACTTCCTTGTTCCAGCGTTTGAAATTAATCATGATTTACTTGAGAATGTTGGCTTCAATTTTGAGGTTTTTGGTCAGCGGGCGGGTTAGCTAAAAGAAGAACTTGTCTAGATGAGAGGCTACTTAATGGTTACCCTCTCTCTTGTTGTTCCAGGTGCAAATGCCATTAGTGGTTTCTATGTCCACTAGGTTAAGAGATGTTATGAGTTCTTTTAATAAAGTACAAGAGGAGTCTAACCTTCTGATTCCTCCTCTCTTTTTTTCTGGGAGATACAACATGAGGTTGAAATCTCCATCTATAATCCATTGATGTTATCCAATGATGTCTTGAAGGTTCTGAAGAGAATGAATGAACTTGGGCTTGTCTTCCGTTGCGGTTGGGCCATAAACATTGGTAATGTATCCAGTTTCCCCTACTCTCGTAAGGTGTAATTTTGTTAAGATTGAGTAATGATATGAGAAGAAGTCTTGTAATTGAATTGTTATGGGATTCCATAATATTTCCATTCCACCTGTTGTCCATCGAGAGTCTCTTGCTGTTGATTGAGAGTTTTCCAACTTTTGGACGTTATTTGATGAAGCATTCTTATTGTACATTTTGTCTCTTGTGACATCATTATGGTGGGTTTATCTTCGCTAATTTTTGCTTTCAAGGCTCTTTGTTTGCTTTTTCCATTGATCCCTTGAATATTTCATGAGATTATTTTCATTGATTAGGAGGTGTTGGAGCGGTGAGATACCTATCTGTCATTAGCACACATTGATCCCAACCAATAAGTGTTTATCCCAATTCCTTAAGAATTTGTTGGTTGCTTCCTCTTACTTTGATTCTACAGTGCTCTTTGTGGGATTTAAAGAATTCTTTAGACTTACCTATAGGGATCCCAAGAGAAGAATTGACATTGTATTTTTTTTCTTCGGATTTGAAGGGTTTTGAACATGATCTTTGAAGAGAATCTTGGAGCTTCTGCATTTGACTATCCAGTATATATTGAACTCCTTTGTGATCATAGGTATCTATAATACTCTAGAGGTCCAGGTCTTTTAGATCATTGACTTCTCCTTCTTTAGATTCTATAGGTTCTAATTCCTCCATTTCTTCTAGATCTAATCAAGGAGTTAGAGTTGAAATAGGGGTAGGGCCGGTGTATTGCCTTTGTTTGTTTGCCAATATTTCATTGTCGAGTATACTAGTTTGAGATAGTCAAATGTCATCTTGAAATGGACTGATGATAGCTTCTTCGAGGTTCTTTAAGGGTTCATGGTTTTCTAGAATGTGGAAGTGGTTAGAGGTTTGAGGATCTGATGTTTCCGCTTGAAGGGTGTTTCTTCTTCCATTTCTATGTTTTGTTGTGATATGAATGAATCCCTCTTTATCTGGTTGGTTTCCTGAAAGATATTGAATGATCGATTTGTTAAGAGGATAGTCCTTGAAAAGATGATCGTGTTCATGACATTTTCTGTAGAAAAATGGGACATGTTCATATTCTAAAGGTTGGATCCAATCATTGTCCTGATAGCTTAGGCAATTGGAATCTGAGAGGGATATTGTGATATTTAGATATATATAGATCCTAGCATAGGATGTGTATCTTCCTTGCTTAGTGACTTCAGAGGATTTGATTAAGATGCCTAAGGTGTTACCAATCCCTTCAAGAGTTTCTTCTCCCCAATATTCCTGAGGCAAAGAGTATAGGCAAATCCAGAATGAGGCTACTAAGAAGTCCTCTTTTTATGGGTTGAAGTTAATGACCTAGTATTTTCGGTTGAGACCAACTAAGTTAAATAAGTAAGGTCCATTTTCAAAAATTGGGTCCTTATCTTCTAAGCTTGTGAATATAACAGTGAAGAATCCTTTGGATCCTAGTTGAAGATCTATTTGGCCTTTCGGTTTCCATTTTGATTGAATCCACCTACTTAGATATTTCCATGAGGGCCAGATTCCTATGAATTTTCTAATGGTTGCATCTTCTTGCATGAATTGAATATACTCACCCATTTTCAAGGAGGTAATTTCATACCTGGGGGTTTTGTTCAATATTGGGATACAACTACCTTTTCTTCTGGTATCGTCAGTAATTTTTTGGTTTGAAGTGTTATGTGGTCTCTGGATTGGGGATTTATCTGCCCCTCCCGCTCGTAGGTCTATTTTTTGCTCCATCGATGATGAAGGGCATTCTGGTGCCATCTTGCAATTTCCTGCATCTTCTTGGAGTTGTTGGGGATGAGGGCCTCGTCCTGAGTTTTTTCAGGAGACAATCTCCTTAAAGGTAGGAACATCGCTCAAATTTCCTTGATTCCATGTGAGGGTAGCGTGACAATTCAGGTTCTAGATCGTGGATGGGTGTTTTTGAAACAAAATTTCAAAATTTGCAGAGCTCTTGCTCACATTCACTGGTGGAAATATGCCATTACTTGCCCATTTTTTTATATTTGCCTATGCAATCTAGTTCTCCCTTATAAACATAAAACATACCATACTAGTATTAAAAGCATGTGTGCCTTACATCATTAAACAAATTATATACTACTTTCATGAAATATGCCTAGAAATGAATAGGTAAGTGAATTAACTACTTGCATATATGTCAAACCAAAAAACGATAAATATTCATCATTTTTTGTTATGTGTTCTTTATGAAGATGCTCATATTATGTGATATTTTTAGCACTGTCATTGTGACTTTCATGCTTGAAACCCTTCTTCTTCATATCTTGATGTCCAACATTTCACATAAACAATGTCATTAATGCCCCTTTTCCTTTCAACTACCTAATATATGTTAATTAGACTAAGAAAAGAAGAAAGAGATGAAAATCAAAACGCATGAGCTATGCATATCCCATGGTTAACTCAACTCTGAAGTACAAAATATTTCCTAAGACGTATATAATAGAAAAGTACACAATGTCAAATCCTCGCATGCCAATAACACTAAGAAGAATGAATTTTAGGTAGAGATGGGTAAAGCCATTTGGTTGATGCCATGGCTAAACAAAAAAATCCGCTTGGATAGTGAAAATGGCTAAATAAAGAGGCATGAGCTATGCATATCCCAAGGTATACTCAACTATGAACTACAAATGTTTCCTAAAACATATAGAATAGAAAAAAACAATACAAAAGGATAAATCCTTGAATGTCAATAAAACTAAGAATAATTAATTTTAGACAAACATTAGTAAAACCATTTGGCTAATCCTATGGCCAAAATGAAAAAAAAAATAAATCCTTTTGGATAGTGAAATTTGAATCCATAAAGTTAAGATGACAAATTTTCATCATAGTCATTTGCATTTCCATTAAGAGCACAATTCTGATCACCCGTGTATGCATCTACTTGATTTTCTTCCCCGTCCTCATCTACGACATGCATTACTTTATCTCTCACATTCTCTTCATTTGGAATCAAAAGCTCTTCTTCAAACACATTATCCTCATCTTCAACTTCTTCTTCCAATGTTTCTTGTAAATGATCACATTGCCCATTAGGCATTATACCAACAACTTCAATGAATTTTTGTTTTGAACGAGACATTGTTTGAATGAAACACAACCATCTTGGGCTTGCTACATCATCAATTATAAATGATTGGTTAATTTGAAGAGGGGGAACATATGGATCACAAGACTCTAATAAAAATTGATGTGTATTTCCACATACAAATCCATGCTCATCAAGTTGTACAGTAGAGGATTTGATCCATTTACGTTTTAATAATTAATAATGTAGGACTATTTCTTTTTTTCACAAAAATGGTTAAAATATAATTAAGAAAAAAGAAAAAATTGGGTCGCAAGCAACCAGATTACAATGAATTCCAGTGATAGATTTATGGAATAGCTTCTGGACTTCCATTCCTATCTTATTAATTGGGATGTCTCTACCTTCAAGAGACTTTCTATTAATGGATTCGATCTGCTAAATTTGAATCGATAAAATATAATAAATAAAATTTCAGGAAGCTAACCCTGATCCAGCTTCAATGACCGTTTATGTTAAAAATAATCTTGCTCTGTCATCGATGACGATAATGTCCCACAATGTACTTTGTTAAATCCAGAACTATCATCTATCTAGATTGATGCCAGGCTCCTTTTGTACATTAGCAGTCCAATCCTAACCTCTGGGCCCGTTCCTTTTGAAATTCCTCTAGATGATTCACACCCTCCTCTGCGCATTGATGGACCAATAGACCTCGGATTGGAGAAGTCTTGCATGCTTTTGAGTTACTCATGAATTAAGGGATGGGTTGATGCTTTACTAAATATTTATTGGTTTCTATCTGTTCTTGATCAAGATTGAAACCAATGTTGGCCAGCCTATCGGCTTCCTTATTGGATCCCCGCAATATGTGATAAATTTGAACCTTGGAAACTTTTTGAAGAATGCTGCGAATCCTAACGAGGATCCTATTTAACTTAACATTGTCGAATTTTTCCTTTGTGTTCAGTTTATTGATCAGTATTTGTGAATCTCCAAAAATCTGAACTTCCTTATAATCTTCTCTCATTGCCAGTTGACAACCCTTTAAAATCGTCCAAGCTTCTGCCTGATTGTTAGAGCAGATGCCTAAACCCCAGCTAAATTTAAGTTCATGATTTCCTTTAGGTGAATAAACCACCCCCCAACTCCTGCGATGTCAGGATTGCTTTTGGAAGCTCCATTAAAGAATATCGTAGATTTATCTTGACTTTTCCACCATATTTGAAATTCCTTATCCGACAATCTCAGAGTCCATGTTGTTCCAGTTTCTATTCTTTTATCGATTTTCTCTCTTTTTTTGGTGACTATTTTTCCAATCCAATTCCTCTCAGTCGCAATAAGAGAGGAATCTAACTCTTTTTCCTGATTTCTTAATGTTTCCAGTCAAATGGCCTTTTCCTTTACAGCCACCTGTTTCGGAGTTTGTAATTTATTTTTGAAGATTCTGCTATTCCGAGATAGCCATAGGCTCCAACAGACATATTTTTGGATAGATATCCAAATGTTTTTCCAAATTGTTTTTTTTGTAAAAGCACTAGCATAACTATTTTGCCATGAGTTAAAAAGCTCTATAAGAGTATTCTGAGTATGTATGGTCGTTTCCAACTTATAAAGGAAAGTGGTCCAAACCGAAATCGCAAATGGGAATTCCAAGAAGAGGTGTTCCATGTTTTCCTGGCTTTTACACCAATGTGGGCATCTGTGCGGACCTTTGAATCCACGTTTTTCGAGATTTTCACGAGTTAAAATTTTCTTATGCATTAGCAACCATATGAAGAAGTTTATCTTTGGGAGGAAAAATGAATTCCAAGTGATCTTCCATAAAGAAGGAGGATGCAAGGGTAATTGATATGGTTGTAACTCTTTGTAACCTAGGCTCACTGTGTATATTCCTGAGGGCCCCCATCCCCATTGGTATTTCATATTCCTAGGGAGAGGGGCCAGCCCGTTGAGCTTTTGAAGTAGCAGTTTCTTTTGACTTATCATAATATATGGAGTTACTGGCAGCGTCCAATCCAATGAATTCCCAACATCATCCCACTGAGATATATCTGCCAAAGTAGTGATACCTTTTGCTTTTAGCCAATCCCGGATCTCAGAGAGAGAATCGTATCCATCCAACACTTGATTGTCCATAATTTTATGCTTTCACAAGTTAGTTTTTGCCCCATTCCTAGGTATGCGGTATAATTTTTTTTGAAATTGTACTATTCCTTATCTGCATAAGTTCCAGATGGAGGTCCCTCGAGGGATATGTTCGGTTTGGATATTGTAGATGGAGCCACCTTTTAAGTATTTTTTCCAAAGAAGTTTACTGACAGGATGGGCTCTATTAGAGTGGAGTTTCCAAGAATTTTTCCACCCAGCGCCACGTTAACCAGATGCGGATCTCTTATCTAGAGACCTCCATCCTTCAATGGTTTTTTGACCATGTCCCATTTGACCAAATGATATTTTTCATTGTTTCCTTTTCTTCCTTTCCAAAGGAATTCTTTGATGAGCAGCGAAATTTGATCCGTAATAGACTTGGGAGCCATTAGTATCGAGGATAGATATATGGGAAGAGAAGATAATACAGATTTTATCAAAATGAGTTTCCCTGCATTATCGAGCCAGTATCCCCCCCAGGCATGGAGTTTTGACTTCATCTTACTAAAGACTTCATTCCAGACATAAAATTTTGGTTTTCCCGGGGTTAAAAGGAGCCCAAGATACTTGATTTTATCCCAAGTTGTAGAACCCGAGAACCCCAGGAAGTGAGCTATTCGATGGATAGTTTGTTGATATACATTCCATCCATAAACATCGCTTTTTCTACTGTTGATAAGAGCTCTCGTGCCCTGACAGTAACTCTGAAAAAGCTCTTTAAAGGCTTTAGCAATCTTTAGAGAGGCTCCTCCCAGGAAAAGGGAATCATCAACAAAGAGTGCATGATTTAGGGAGGGTATACCATTTACCAATCTTATACCTGGAATTTTTCCTATGACTCTAGCAGCTTCTAGCTTCCTGCTCAATGAGTCCGTCGTCAAAATGTATAGGAATGGGGATAGGGGACACCCTTGGTGAATTCCTCTTGTAGCCTGGAAAAAGTTTGTTGGTCTTCCGTTAATTAAAGGTGAAATCCAAGGCTTGTTAATGCAAGCTTTCACCAAGTTTATGAAGCTTTTGCTGAAGCCGAATGTTGATCATACTTCGTAAAGAAATGAATGTTTGACTCGATCAAAGGTGTTTTCCATGTCAAGTTTTATAATCATTCCTTTTTCTTTTCTGAGCTTACTGGAATGCATTGCTTCCTGTACAAGTATCACGTTATCAAGGATTTGTCTTCCTTTGATGAATCCTCCTTGGTTGGGAGAGATCAGATTGCTGAGCAAAGGTGATCCTGTTAGCTAGTAGCTTAGAAATAATATTGTAAGAGGCATTGCAGAGGGATATTGGTGTATATATTTCGAAGGAGCTGGGATTCACTTCTTTGGGTAACAGAGCAAGAAATGTGGAATTAGTGTTTCCTCCCATCTTGCATTTTTGTGAAAGCTTATGATCATGCAGAAGAGATCTGCTTTAATTATTGACCAGCAAACTCTGTAGAAGTGGATTGTAAACTTGTTCGGTCTTAGATATTTATCAAGCTCCATATTCCAAATTACATTGGTGATCTCTTTTTCAGTAAACGGCTGCATGAGATTTTGATTGTCCATCGTGGAGATAGTATTTGGTATATGAGTGAGCAAGTCAGTTGAATTTTCATCATCATAATAGTTGTCTTCCGTATACAACGCTTGGAAGTGGTCTTCAGTTACTAATTTTATTTTTTCCATTCCTTTTACCACTATGCCATCATCAATTTTTATCTCTGATATATGATTACGAAGCTGTCTATTTTTTGCTTGGCGATGTAAATAAGTTGTATTCCCGTCATAGGCCTTTAACCAAAGACTATGCGATTTCATTCACCATTCCTCTTCCTCGAGACAGATAGTTCTGTTAAATTTCGATTGGATCTCTTGTTCCTTAATCAGATCTGTGGTGTCTATGTCATGATCTTCCATCTCCAGCTGAAAGGAAATTAGCTCCCGAACAATGTCCTTTTTGTGATCGGTGTGCCCCTTAGTCACTTTCTTGATCCATGATTTTAGAGCCTGTTTAGTGTTCTTTAACTTCTGTTCCAAGACGTAATTCGCAGAACCCAAAATGGGGATGTCCCAGGATTTGTTGAATGCCTCTGTAAAACCATCCTAGTTGATCCATAAAGGATTGAACCTGAAGGGGATAGGTCCCGGTTCTTCTTCATCATTCAGCTGAAGGAGAATAGGCTTGTGATCAGAGGTTAGATTGGGTAAAATTTTTGAAAGGATAATTTTCTTTTCAAGAAGGATCGATGTCTAGATTAAGAAACAGTCAAGGCGCACTGCAATGTGATGCATTCTCATTCTTTTATTTGACCAAGTGTAATTCCCCCTCTTGGGATTTATGTCCACTAGCTTCCATTGATGCATTAGTTCTTCAACCTGTCGCAGCATGTGATCTCTCCCTTTATTGCCCCCTTTCTTTTCCTTTAGATTCATTACTAGATTGAAGTCCCCAGCCAGAATGATATTCTGTGGTTTATAAATCTCCAAAAAATCTGATAGGGTATCCCAACACTCTTTTTTTTCAGCATGATTGACAGGGACATATAAATTAAATAGTGCTAAAGTTAACTTATTTTGTATGTGGTGTAGATCCGTGTAGATCCAGTGCTGGGTGGCAAAGGAACTTGCCAATTTAAAATTATCTTCGGACCACAATGTGGCAAGCCCTCCAGAGGATCCTCTAGCGTTGACAGCCTTTCCATTATTTTTCTTCCATTTAGATCTAGCCATTGCTAGAAGAGTTGAACCTCTTCTATTTTGGTCTCTTGGAGCATGAGGATGTCTGCTGCTTCGATTTTGAGGAGATATTTTATCGTGTATGCTTTCGATGGGTTCCCCAGTCCTCTACAATTCCAAGACACCAAGTTCATTACTTACTATTTGCTGGTGGCGGACCGCCTTTAGGCGTCCTGTATCTGGTATTTCTCCCATAGGCCATGTCCATGGTTCCCTGGCTTCCTTGCATCTTGTGTTTTTCAGCTTCCTCTTCTCTTATTTCTTTTTTGGATTTCCTCCTAGCTTTCTTTGAGGATCTCTCCGAGAAGTCTTCCTCTGGGAAGGAAACCACCTCCAAAGGTTTTCTTTTTGTCATTTCAACATATGAAGGTGAGGAGGTTACCTCTTTCTGTGGGGTCGACTGTTTTTCCTCGCCTTCTTAATGTATCTCTCCTTCTTCCTTTTCTTCGGATGTCGCATGTTCATCTGGACTGCTGAGGATTTCAAATTGATTTCATGAAGTTTCTTCCCTATGCGTTGCATTTTCCATTTGTTCTTTTTTTTTTTTTGTTGAATGATTCGTTAACCCTTTTAGTTTTTCTTTCTCTTTAGATCTGGAAGTGGATTTTGACGTGGCCTGCCTCTTTGTTGGTTTCCATTGTCCTCCTGTATATTTTTCAGATTCTTCCTCTATTTTTTGTTTACAATGGCGGGCAAAATGACAGTTTTCTCGGCAGTGTCTGCACTTAAAGGGGATATGTTTGTAGTCAAGCTCATGGATATGAGACCAATCTATAACCGTTAAATTTATTGCCTCCGACAGACCTATTTCTAGATCTACTTCTACACATATCCAAGCACAGGAATATTGGTCTTTTTTTCCCGCCTTGTCTATGTATCTCCCCAGTGTGTTCCCTATGGCCTCTAGGGATTCTGAGTTCCAGCAATGTAAAGGAAGATGGGGTAGCCTGACCCAGACCGGGACCGTCGAGTGAATGTCTTGGGTAGGGTTGAAATCGGGGGACCACTTGTTCAGATATAGGCCTTGTGGCCCCATGAAATAGGGCCCATTCCGGAATATCAGATCCCTATCCGTAGTGTTTTCAAAAATGAATACTAAGTATCCTTTGCCTACTAGATGGATCTTAATATCATCTTCAGTGAGAGATCTCCAGTTCTGTTTCACCCAAGATTCTATGGCTTTTGGGGATGTACATAAACCAGTAAACTGGCCTATCAGACCCTTCTCTAAGAGATTCAAGGCTATTTTGCAGGGTCTCTCTGCTGGGAAAGCAACAGTGGGGATCCCTACCAGCTTTTTGACAATTTTTTGTTGTATAGAAGAGACATGGCGCTTCCCTTGTGCAACAATCAATTTCTTAAAGGCAGTAATCTCAAGAGGGGTGTGAGAAGTAGGAGGATCCGATCCTCCTCCTGATACCATGGCCAGAGGCCCTAAAGGCACCAAAATCGTGATCCTTAAGGAGACGAGGATGAGCAGGCTCAGGAGCAGCTATGCCGAGCAACCTCAGACACCTGACTTATGAGATTTCATGCACGCAGCCTTTTTATTACGCACGTAGCCACTGAATGCACGCAGCCTATTAGATGCATGCAACCATAATGTAGGACTATTTTCACCATAATCAACTTGAACAATTTCTTGAAAGAATCCAACCTAAATTTCTTCTAAGTTTTCTATGAAATTTTATACTAACAATACAATCACAATTTTCCTTTCCTTTGTACTTTTTTTCCACTCTTAAATGACCACCATAGGTAGGCATTCACTAATATATCAAGCCCATGCATGTGGAGATTTTGAAAGCTCGAATTCCTCCATTGTTATATCTTTATTTTCTTGTTTTTCATCATTGATTGCATCAACAATCCATTCATCCAAATTTGGAAAAGAATAACCTCCAATAAAATCATAAAGTGTACACTTTCAAGGTGGGTGCATCCATGTTCAATTCTCTTATTCGTATTTGCGACATATAATATAAACATAGAAGATAGTAAGAATAATAATATAAATGTATAAATGCAATTGAATAAATAAAATACTGTGTAAAGGAATATATTTTCACCTACATCACTTATCAAATGAAGATCATGTGTTTTGAAGAACATAGGCATGTATCACAACTCTTTCCTTGTGTGATAGCTTGAAGTGGTGCCAATTGTCTTTTAATAATTCATCTGCAACTCTCTCATCTCCGTCATCATCCCATACACATCACTTGACATTTTTAAAATGCTTCATATATTATGTGCAAAATCCCATGGCCTCTTGCATTAAATATCCCTTAGATATTATGTCTTCTGGTTTTCCCTACTATGAACATTTTTTTCCAAAACCTTCCAATATCATTCTATAGGATACATTCATCTCGTTCTTACCAGGTCAAAATGCTCTAGTTCATATTCTATACGTATAAAATGATGCATACAAATACTAAAGATTGTTGTTGGAAATTCTCATTCCAAGAAACAAAGAACTCCAATGACCTCTTCCTTGAAATTATGAATTTTTGAAGGATCTAATGCATGTAGACTCATTCTCTTTAATGTTACATCCAACCTCGCAATTTATAACCTTTGCCACTTTGCTAAACTTGATATGACCACAATAGGTAGAATATTATTGACTATAACATGATAGTCGTGGGTCTTAAGGCTTCTTAAGTTATTAATGTCAATTTGGATTCTAATATTACTACTTACATATCTAGTGGGAAAGCATGTATGAAACATCAACTTTAATAATTACACATGTTGTTCATTTGTCCAATCACAAGGAGCACTACGTTTTCTATATTTTTCATAACCGTATTTTCAATCCAAAGATTTCAACAAATCTTTAGTTCTTGAAAGTATTGATGTGATGAAACTGTATCAAAAGCACAAAAAAGAGTTTATATAATACCATAAGCCATATTTTTCTCAACATGCATAAAGTCAACATAATGCCTAATGGCTATATCCTTAAAATATGGTAACCTATAGAATATGCACATTTGTTTTACACCACTTTCATACATGGATCATTTATACCACCACAAATTCCACCTCTTTTAATAAACAACAGTCATTTTTTTCCATTCTTAATAATGTATTCACTTATTATTGGCAATGGTGCTTCATCATTCTCTTCTTGACCATTGAAACATGATTTTTGCCGATGATATGGATGCTCCATTTTAAAGTAAGTAGGATGTCCATAGTAAATACATTTACACAAACTAATTGAGTGCCTCACAAAATCCTTAAAGTCAAACGTTGGACATCCATGGTATCCATGAAAAAAATGTGCCATGTGAAGGAAGAACATGATTTCTAAAAAATAATGAAGCTCTTGAAGTGAATTTGATTGAATCACCATCCCTTAAAAATTGAATTGTTTCATTTTCTTTACACAATTCTATTAGCTCGTCAGATAATGGCTCTAAATAAACATCAATTGTATATGAAGTCACACTTTTCTTTCTTAGTATAATCAATGACATCATTAATTAAAATGGTTCAGTTGCTAACTATGGAGGCAAGTTAGAATTTATAAAAACATTATCCAAGTTGACCATTTAGTACTTTGATATGAGAATGGGTTCACCCCATCTAGAGCCAAATCCAACTTTATATTATGAGGATGTTGGACAAAATTGGGCTATCTATTGTCAAATTCCATCCACATCTTATAATCAACCACATGTCATTGTTTTCCATCAATGCTCTTATTTTGGGCATGCCATTGTATAAGTTCAGTAATGCCTTGGCACCTATGCATTCAGAATAATCAAGGGATTAATGGAAAGTGGAAAATAACCTTTCTAGGAATTGTAGTTGATTTCAACCTTAGCCTATACCTCCCTTCTTTACATTTTAGACATTTAGTCTCACTAGCTATATTTTTGCAAAATATTACACAATCATTCACACATGTGTGATTGTTTTCACACCCTAAGCTTAACTTAGTGATTTGTGTTTTACATTGACTTTGTTTTATTTGCAACAGTCAAGGGGTAACGACCAACACAACAATGTCAATAACTTTTTAACACTCTGATTTGTCCAACCATGGATTGCTTGCAAGTTATGAATTTAAAATATTGTTGTCAAATGACTTAACTTGTAAGTACCGTACACATGTTTTAAAGCATCCTCCATAAAGTTATTCCAATCACCACTGAGATGATCATTCAAAATTCTATCAAATTCAAACCCTTTGTCTAAGAGCATATACATTATATCTCTTGAAGAGCATATACTCCCTAATGCACCCATCCGTTCAACCTATCTCTTTAAAAGCATATACTCCTTAATGCACCCATACATTAAATCTATCTATATGATGTACCATGTTACAACTTACCTTTCCAACTAGAGATGATTTGCATACAAATTGGAATTTATATCATATGTTGACATCAAAAGCTACTATCCCAAATTTGGGCCATACCTAAACATGTGAAGCTCCCACTACCTAAACAATGTTCTCTATATTTTAAACCACCTAGCCAAATTGGTTCCATTGTATCTTAAATAAAAATCATAACTATCAATAACCCCCCAAAAAATGTTAAGAATCATTGCATTCAACTAACAAGCATGACATCCAATATGGAATCCAAAAAAAGAGCTAATAAGTGAAGATGTTGATATCTAAGTAAATTTGTTCCACAATTGGGATGTTGCATTATGCATGCGTATTTGTTGTGTTTCATTTGATATATAGTTATAAATATTTGGATACTTTGTTGATTTTATCTATGAATTATTAATTTATATCATTCTTTTGTTTTTATAGGCTTGTTGACAATTAGAGGATGTTGAGGTCGAAAATGAGCTTCCTAAAAAATATAATAATATATTATGGGTTAGTCATTTTGAGAGGTCATAGGTTCAAACTCGGAGGTGGTAGGGTATGTACACCTTCGTAGACTTTAACAAACAAATTGCTTGCAAAAGGGGTCCCTTGTTCCACAAACAAGGAGGTATCCCACACCAATATGATATTTAGCTTGATCATGACCTTAAAAATATATTATTATTATTATTATATTATCTACAACTCACCTCTTACACTACAATCTATACAATTATAATTAAATTAAATTAAAAATATATTTTAAAATAAAATTAATAAAACTAGCTAACTAAGGGGTGCCAGGTGCTCGGGGCGGGGGTGGGAGGGGGGCAAAAAGGAATAACCTATAGTTTGGGGCTTGGAGTAAAATCAATCAATCTAGAAAATGCCTTATCTCTCTATCAAGGGTGTCTCATTGCTCTCAACATAGGTATCAACTCTCTTCAAATGTTTGGAGACCCAAACATCATGATTAGACATATCTAGTTCAAGTACAAGTCCTTTGATATCTTCCTCACCCGTGTAATACAAAGGATCAAGGTCTTGCTTCATTATATGAACAAAGTCACCATTAGGCATATTATTTGAGCCCTCAAAGTAGAGGAAAATAAAGAATCAAACTTATCTACCACCTTATTCTAAGGGGGGCTAAGGATTAATAGCATAGGGGAAGGGCTCCACCCTATCCATTGAGCAAATTCTAATGTGACCCCGCATGATGGTAAACCCAAGGTTAAATCGAGGAGTGATGTCTAGGAACCAATGGCAAGTGGATGAGCTCAACATTGAGCATCTAAGCAGATGTCATGCAAAGCTAAGAGCGACTGTGTCAAAGAGCTAGAGTATAGAGAATAATTGTAGGTTCATTCGATTCAGATGGAGCTAGATGGAAGGGTTGGAATGGAGCTCAAGCTCCTGCAAGGCGATTTTACTATTGCTCTACGCTCCCATGATTCTGTAATTAATTTTGAAGTCACCTCCAAAGACCCAATTGAGTTTCATGATGGAGATGTTTAGAACCAACATAATGAGGGAAGGTGGCATTAAGGAGATAAGTCTTGGGATGCAGGGGGTGAGGTTTAAGTTCCATAGTTGTTTGAAGAGTCAGACTGTGGAAAATATCAAACCTTCTTAGTCTATGAGCTCGTGGTTCTACTCGCCACTGTATCATCCCACAACATAAATTCAAGCGGAGGAAATTCCATCCTGCAGGGACAGGATTGATAGGAACTATTGTCTATCCCATAGGTAACGTAGGCTTAATTCCAATGTGAATTATTTAATGAGAATAATCAATTTCTTAAGCAGACAACTGAGTCATGTTACTCAAGCTTGGGAAACATGGATTGCAAGGGAAGATAACACCAGAGTAGCAACGACTCTCTCTTCTTCAAAGAAACTAGTTCGTGGTTTACCCTCCTGGTCCAACTATGGAATTGGAGGTCGAGCCTAAGGCCATCAATTTTATTTCCAGTTTCGGAGATGTGAGACAAGGAGCTCCAACATCAATGTATACACATGAAGAAGAACATGAACAAGGCATTCATTTCAACTTCCAAGCAATTTAGTAGCTCTCTATGCATCTCATTAGTTTTATATATCTAATTTTTCTACATAATCGCATCAGTTTCAATTAGATAGAAAAGTAGTAGTTAGTAAGGCCAATGAAATGGTTCAGAAGGATGAATTTCTGTAGACTTTTTTAATGCCAATCATTTGTTTTGTCTATAATATTTTTGTGCTCCTTTTTTTTTGGCGTTGCCGTGACTTTTTTAATATAATTTCTAATAGTTTCAGTTTAAAATTTTTAATTAAAAAAATCCAACTGAAACAAAATTACCTTTTTTCCCAAGAAAAAAAACTTTTACTTGTTATTCATGAGAACTTGAATCAAAATTGACATAAAAGTTCTTGACTGTCCAAAAAATAATATTCCCACAGTCTCCTTTCAAATTCAACAGAGCTCGCTAATCATACCCAATCTTATGCCCAGTAATGACTAAAAAACCTCTCCAACAATTTCAAAGCTAAATCAACAAAATTTGAATTCTTGCAAAATACCAATTCCTTAGATCGAAAAAAGTAAATCAATTAAACTAACTATACTATAAACTCATAACCAAGATAAAAGTTTAAAAAAATACAAACTTCCAACAAATCTCACAACTAAAAAAATTACTTTTAATAAATATAATACTTTAACTCATGAATGTAAAACTCTTTTATATGAGTCATGTCCCATCTCAATTTTTTGAAATGAAAATATAAAATGTTTTTGATTGAAAATAAAAACATACTCAATAAAATGAGTTAGATTCATAAAGTCAAACACTCATATAATTATGTATTCAATGTTAATATGAGATTATGAATATAACCAATTTCACCATCCATATTATTACATATTCATTTTGGGGATTCAACTCTTCTGGGATTGGCGTCTAAGGCCTGCATTTTACCATAAGCGTAGACAGCGGGGGTGGGGGAGCTGACGGTGCAGGGTGAATGGAGGTACTAACTTATATGGCTATTATTCTCTGGGTCATTGTGACCTAAAGCTGGTGTTGTCACGGGTTACAACAATGCCCCTCGAGTCCATTCAACACTTTGTGTTGAACCTAGTACCAACCAGGTTAAAATAAGTGGGAAATGATTATTTTTACCGTGTTTAGCTCTGGGTGACAGTATCAAGGTTTTGGTTGTCAGTCCGGCCTATCTGAATTCCTAGTTTTTCGAGGGTTTGTCTTCTGTCTTCTCATGGATGGATACCACGGTATGGTTGTCAATGATGGTAGCCTGTTTAGGCGCAGGACGACCGGGGAAACGACTTTAGTTTCCACATTTTCGGGGGGGAATGAGTCGTGTGGTGGTCAAGGACCATGTGTTGGAGAACTGTTTTCTGGAGTGTACACGAACCCATGTGAAAAGATATCTTATGAACCCTTCCCACCTGTGGGTTCTGGGGTTTCTTAGGAGGTTGGAGGTTTGGAGCCCTCGGGGAATGGGATCCCCTTACATAATGCTTCGAGGGGTACGGAAGTGAGGCCGAGAGCTTACAGTCACTCTATAGGGAGGGATACTAAGCACAGTGAGGTAAAGTTGCAGTTTGAAAAGGAGAAAAAGGGCATGCCCCTGTGTTTATTGGGGAAGGATGTGAGCATGAACCTTGTGCTGGCTTTGAGTCAACATGCACTAGTGGGTAAGTTTGAATACATTCACTTGAAGCGGACGAAAATCCTTTCCTGCATCAGACAAAGATGGAAGCCCTTTATTTCTACCATCCCTAGGGTCTTAATGCTTTCTAATGGTTGGATTATGTTTCAGTTTTTATTGGAAGAGGAACGAAGGGAGATTGAAGAGTGTTTTTGGTTTTACGGTAAGGGCTCTTTGGTACTGGTTCGGTGGCAGAATAAATTCAACCCTCGAAAGGAGAGACTTACCAAGCGACGCCTGTAGACAGTTCTTCCTGGTTTCCCTCTACAATGCTGGAACATAAACGGGTCCATGGTTGTAGCCAATTCTATTGGCTGTTTTATTCTGATGGAGGAGGAGCAGTTGATTGGCTCTGAGAGACGTACCCCTCGTATGCACGTCGAATTGGACACTTCAAAAGGATTACCTAGGGAACTGGAGGTTGTGTGGGAAGGGGAAACCTTCATCCAACGTCTAGACTACTGGATAATTCCATTTAGATCCCATCTTTATTGAAAAGAGGGGCATTCAAGAGCACATTGTGGGAATCTCCAGGAAAATGAGGTCAGTGCTCGTGGAGGGGATGAAAGCTCAGAAGACCCGGAAGACGTCCATTGGGTTCCATTTCCTTTGGATCACTCTTCGACTTCAATTTATTTAGGTAAGTTCACTCAAACACTTCCTGTTTTACTAAAATTTCTACCTAAGGAAGATGTTCAAAAAGCTATTGGTTTGGAGCTCAATATGGACCATCTTTAGGATCCGAGGGGTGTGCATATTCATTTGGTATTTAGGGGATCGAACAGTCATGTGTGTGAACCCATTGTTGGGGTTTCAGTGGGGTCGGACACTGAGAATACCTTAGGACCGTCGAGTCCCATTGACTACGTGGAGGGAGTGGATGCTTCGATGGTGTCTATATTGCCAGTTAGGGTTTTACCGGCCACTAACGCCCATCCTTTATTGCTTAGGGATGAACCCTGTCCTCAAGAATCTTCTGCTCGGAATAGCATTGGAACTGTTCCATTACCCCCCCTCCATTTCGGTAAATGAAGAGCACTCCCCATTGCTGGTGGGGAAGTATTTATGTCATTGAATACTTACTCCACAATGCAGAAGAAAAATTCCTCTATAATCCCTATCACTTCTATTTTTAATGGCAATGTGACCATATGCAAAGCTTGAAAAAAACGAAAGGGCTCTAGCCTTCCTAATGGGGGGATAAACTTGGGATCTGATGATAGAAGAAATTATAACCCGCCAGTCTCCTCTTATTTGAAAAAGGACTCAACAGAGTTTTGCCTTGTGATGGGCTTCTTACACCTCAGGCTCTTAGAGAAGATATAGCCCATGGATCGGTTATCCAATGAATCTTATCACTTTTAATTTGTGAGGGATTGGCAGTGGCCCGAAGATAACTTCCCTTAAGAGATTCCTTGATGTTGTGCACCCAACGATGATACTCATACAGGAGACGATGGCAAGCTTGTTCGATGCCTGTAACTACTTTTTGAGGATCAAACCCCAGTGGCACGTCTGTGCGTTGGATGCGGTTGGTCACTCTAGAGGAATTTTGGTTGCTTGGGACCCTTCACTGGCTGATTTAAAATCTTATCAAACTTGTGTAGGTATTTTGGTTGAGGGGAGGCTTAAAGGATTTCAACCTATTGTTAGAGTATTAAACATTTATGGGCCTTATCGACAGCGTAGATATTTCTGGGATAAGATTTCTGAATTTGGGCTATTAAGGGATCCAACTCTCATATTGGCAGGAGACCTCAACTTGACTCTAAATCCTAAGGAAGTCTGGGGTTCGGGGAACCTATTGGACCCCTTGGATTAATACTTTACTTTGATGTTCGAAGATTCCAATTTGATAGATATTGTGCCCAATGTATTATATATGACTTGGTCGAATGGCAGGTGTGGGAAGGTCGGCATCACTAAATGCCTTGACCGCTTCTTCATGTCGAAGGATCTATGTGGAATTGTTGGTAAGTATCGAAACTGGTCATATTCGGTGGGGATTTCAGACCATAAGGCGATCATTTTAGAATTGGATTTTGAGAAGCAGTTTAGAGTATACCCGTTTAAGTTCAACCTTGTACTTCTTTTGGATGTTACTTTTTGTGAGTGGGTTAGAATGAAATGGGTGGGCCTCTCTCAAAAGACCAGGCTTTCACCTCTGATGGGGATAACACGAAAATTATCTCTATTAAAAGAGTTAGTTATAGACTTGTCGAAAGCCAAAAAAGAGGAAAATTTGAAAATTTTGGCGGTTGTTGAGCAAGAAATTCAGGATATCACGTCTCAGATGGATGAAAATTTCTTCTCTATAGAACGCATAAATCATCTTATTAGCTTGTTGAAAGCTAAGGATCGGATTCTTGAACAGCAGGAAGAAGAATGGCGAAAAAAGAGCAGGGTGATATGGCTGAAAGCTGGTGATCGAAATACTAAATTTTTTCATAGGTTTGCAAATCAGAGGCATTTGATGAATGACATTTAGGATATAAAGGTGGATGATGACAGGAATGTTAATGATAATTTTTCTATCAAATGTGTTGCTACTGATCATTTTAAGGGTATTTATTCGAGCAATACTCCAAGTAATATCAAAAATCAATTAATGACAATCAAAAACTTCTCTTGTTTCTTCAACGAGGAAGACTGTAGGGAAGTGGGAAAGCCTATCGCTGTTGAAGAAGTTCATAGAACGCTCAAGCTATTTTCTAAGGACAAAAGTCCAGGTCTCGATGGGTGGACGGTGGAATTCTACCTCCACTTTTTTTATTTACTTGGTGAGGAGTTGACGGAAGCAATTGAGGAGTCAAAGAATAAAGAATGGGTGCCTTCAAATTTGAATACTACTACATTAATCTAGTTCTGAAGGTGGACAGTTCGACCAACTTTGATGACTATCGTCCGATTTCACTTTGCAACCTTCTGTACAAGACTATAACGAAAAACCATAGCTAAAAGATTAAAGCCCTATCTAGGAAGGTTTTTTTCGGAGGAACAATTTGGTTTCTTACCAAATCGCCAAATTATGGATGTTGTGGGGGTGGCCCAGGAGGGCCTTCATACTATCAAGGCGAAGAGTTGGAATGCTTTTATTCTCAAGTTAGATCTCCAAAAGGCGTATGATAGAGCGGATTGGTCATATCTTCGGTTCATCCTTATTCAGATTGGCCTCACGGTGGAGTTGGTCAACTGGATGATGGCTTATATTACTAGTGTAATTTTTGTGGTGCTGATTAATGGGTCTCCGGCATCCTTCTTTTGTGGGACTCATGGTATGAGGCAAGGTTTCCCATTGTCTCCTTATTTATTCATCTTGGCCATTGAGGGGCTTAGCTTATTGATAAAAAAGACAATGGAGCAAAAGCTTATTGATGGGATAAAAGTGGCCAGAACTCTCTCAATATCTCACCTTCTTTTTGTCGATGACGTTCTTCTGTTTGGAGTTGGGACTAGAGAAGAATGTCAGCAGTATAAAAAGATATTAAATATCTTCTGTGACGCTTCGGGTATGCTTATTAATCCATCCAAATCGAGTTTTGTGTGTAGATATGATGATACAGGTACAAAGAATTCCATTGAGTAACTCTTTCCATATCAGATGAAGGACATCGAGGCAGGTATAAAATACCTCGACTTTATCACTAAGCCTAATTGCTATGGTGTTGTGGATTGGAATTGGCTTGTACAAAAGATCACGCGCAGAATAAATGCATGGTCTCGTAGTTGGTTGACTTCGAGAGGGATGCTTATACAGGTGAAAACCGTCCTTCAAAGTGTCCATGTGTACTGGTTCTCACTATTTGTTGTTCCTGTGGGGGTGATTGAGAAGATCCGGTGAAAAAATGTTTTATTTCTTGTGGGATGGTAGGTGTGGAGTCTTGAAGATTCATCTTACCTCTTGGGAGAGTGTCTCGATGCCTTGTCAGCTTGGGGGCTGGGGAATAAAATGTTTGAAGGATTTTAATAGAGCACTCTGTGCCAAGAGTCTATGGCGTTGTTTATTTGATGAAGGTATATGGGGCAAGACGATCAAAGCTAAGTATATGAAAGGGCTGGATCCTAGTCATTGGTTCAAGGCACTATGCAAATCCAGTTCAAAGAGCTCTGAGGTATGGAGGAGTCTATTAAAGGCAGTACCAATTATCAACAGTTCTTTGTGTTGGGCAGTGGGACGAGGTATTCAAATGTTCGTGGGCATAGACCTGATCTTGGGTCTTGGAGAGGGGTCTATGATGTCTTCGGGACTTTTGAATGAATTGCAGGAGCAAGCACTTATTGTTCTTCAACAGGTGAGAAAGACCCAATATGAATTCACTATCAGTTAGATCACATCAAAGGATCTTGCTCACCCTTCACTATTCCATGATGAATGGGATGCATTTACTCACAAGCTTATATCGACGAGCATTGTCATTACGGATAAATATGATCGTTTGGCCTGGGAAAAGAATCAGATGGATAGATCTATCACTACTAGGTTGGCGTATTTGACGATAATTCAAAATGTGCAGAATCAAGTGTTTAGCAGGTGGTCGAGGAGGCTGTGGAATGATATGGTACTGGTAAAAATCGATTGCTTCATTTGGTTATGTCTACAGAATAAAATTTTAACGTGTCAAAATATTCAAAGTAGGGGTTTTAAGGGCCCTGGTTTATGTCAGTTATGTTATCAGAAGCAAGAAGATATTAACCATCCTTTGGGATGATGTTCCTTTTTTCGGGGGCTTTGGCATGAATTGAGGGTGGCAAATCCAGTTATTCCTGCTTGGGACAAAACTCATTTCATTGATAATATGGCTGAATGTTATGACCTTTTCCAGGTGAATTTGGTTATGATCTTTTATACTATCTGGGAAGTTTGGCGTGCAAGAAATGGGGTAATTTTTGGGAATCGTAAGCCTAATGCTGAGCTTGTTTTTGTGCGGATTTGGGCTGGGTTTTGTGCTGGAATGGGCCCTCCAAAACAAAGCAAGATCAGAAATATTTCCTTTGATGAAGCAAGGTATTCCTTTCGGGTTGGTTATTTCGATGGAGAAGCGCAATGGGGACTATGTGGTGCTAGTATGGTTCTAAAACTATCTTTGGATCACTATTATCACTTGCTGCTCCAAGTTGGCAGGGGTACAAACACTAGAGCTGAGTTATTGGCCCTTTGGGGGCTATTGTGGTTTGCGAGGATGTTGAACATTGAGTCTGTTCATATTTTTGTGAATTCGTGTTGTATAATAGATTGGGCCAAGGGCAAAGTGAGATTGAGAGCTATTATGTTGGAGTAATGGATGTAGAGAACTCGTTCTTTGATCATGTATCTCCTTTTCACACATTTTTTGTTGCTACAACAAGGACGCTGACGGTATCTCGAAGTTGGATCTAGGCGATATGAATGGGATTCTTTTGTTTAAGGAGTTCAGAGGAGCATTAATGATTAGAGAGAACTATCTAGAAATTAGTTAAAAGGCACTATTTGGTGTTGTTTGGAGGTAGTTTTATGTAGTTTGTTTTTGACAATACATATGTTAGTAGTTAGAATACCTTGATGAGTATAGCTCTAAGGTGGATGTAATTTTGTATCTATGAAAGGCTGAAGGGTAATGAGAAGTATTCTCGCTTCTCTACTGATGTAATGTTTTTTTTTGTAACTAGGGGAATCGGTAACTGGGAAGGGGTTGGTACTCACGTGACACAGGGTCCAGGGATCCAATCTCATCCGCTACCACTATACCCCTAGGTGCACCCACACAGATCACAAGCATGGGGCATGGGTAAGCCGGGGTGATTTGAACTCATGACCTCCATTTACAACATTTCCTTCATATCAAGTGAATCGTTGGTTGAGCTACACGCATGCGGGCTCTACTGATGTAATGTTTTGCTGACACATCTTTTTCATTTAATAAAAGGATGTTTTTTCGTTATGACTTTTTTTTTATTACATATTCATTTTACATTACAATATATATAATTATAATTCATTAAAAAATATTTAAAAATTGAAAACTAAATTAAAATATAATACGTTAACTCATTAATGTAAAAGTCTTTAATACAACTCATGTTCCAATCCCACATTTTTGGAAATGAAAATATAAAATGTGTTCGGGACTAAAAATATAAAATGTTTATGATTACTACTTCACTTTTTATATGTTTAACAATTTATTTATTTATTTTGAGTATATTTATATTATATTTAAAAGTAATGTGTAAGTATTTTTTTTATACATTTTCATGTCATTTAAAATGTTGTGAATAGATATCTTTAACTTGAAAAACATTGGATGTGATCATACCAGCGTTAATGCACCGGATCTCATCAGAACTCCGCAGTTAAGCGCGCTTGGGCTAGAGTAGTATTGGGATGGGTGATCTCTTGGGAATTCCTAGTGTTGCACCCTCCAAAAAGTCGACTGGTTTTGATCTCGACTGGCAGAACGAGGCTATCTTGAGAACGCGTGCTTGCATGCAGGGAAGCGAGGAAACGAGAGATCGAAGATCGGAGGAAATGCAACGAGATATCAGAGGTAGTGCAGCGAGGAAAGGCTGTGACTTCGCCAGGGGAGGTAGTTGAGTGTAGAGTCTAGATTATGTCTCTTGGGGGAGGATCAGATCCTCCTTCATCACCGACTCCCCCTAAGATCTCCACTTTCAAGTGATTGATTGAAGCTCAAGGAAAGATACTGCATCATCGAAACAACATAAATTTGTTAAAAAACTCGTTGGAATACCTACTGTAGCTCTTCTAGCTGATCGGCCCTGCAGAACAACTCTGAATCTCTTGGAGAAGGGCCTCATTGGCCATTCCCAAAATCCATAGAATCATGGGTGCAATGGAATTGGAAACCTCTAACTATAGAAGATATAAAAGGTTATCTAGTAGGCAAGGGTTACTTTGTGTTCGTTTTCGAAAGCACAACGGATCGAGATCTTATATTCCGAAATGGGCCCTATTTTATGGGACCACAAGGTCTGTACTTAAACAAATGGACCCCGGATTTTGACTCAACCCAGGATATTCCCTCAGCTGTCCCTGTCTGGGTCAAGTTACCCCATCTCCCTTTACATTGCTAGAATCCAGAATCATTAGAGGCTATAGGGAACACTTTGGGACGATATATAGACAAGGCAGGAAAAAAAGACCAATAGACCTGTGCGCGGATATATTTGGAAGTGGATCTCGAAGTAGGACTTCTGGAAGAAATAAACCTAACTGTGATGGACTGGGCCCACATATAGGAGCTAGATTATGAACATATTCCCTTTAAGTGCAGACACTCTTGAGAATATGCCCATTTTGCTCGCCACTACCAAAAAAGTTGAGGAAGAAACAAAAAAACACCAAGGAGACCAGTGGAAACAAGTTCAAAAACACGCAATGATAAAACCATTTCCAAGACAAAAGGGAAAGGAAATCCTATTGGTACCATGAATCCCTCAATAGATAAAAGTCATATGGAAAATGCTCTCCCTAGGGCAGAAGCTACATGAAACCAATTTGAAATCCTAAGCACTCGGGATGAACAAGTTGCCCTAGAAGAAAAGGAAGAGGGAGAACTATAAGAAGAAGGCGAGGAAAAACAACTGACTCCGTAGAAAGAGGTAACCTCTTCACCTTCATATGCAGAGATGATAAAAAGAAAACCTACGAAAATGGTTTCCTCCTTAGAGGAAGACTTATCGAAGAGATCCTCAAAGAAAGTTGGGAGGAAATCTAACAAAGGCATAAGAGAAGAGGAAGCCAGGGAACCATGGATATGGCCTCTGGCAGTAATACCAGACACAAGACACCTAAAGGTGGTCCACCCCCATCAACCAGCAAGTAATGAATCTAGTCTCTTGGAACTGCAAAGGCTTGGGAAGTCCCAGCAAGCTCAAAGCAGTCAAAGATCTCCAACAAACTGACATGCCAAATATCCTCCTACTCCAAGAGACCAAACTCGATGAAAAGGTTGTACTAACTATTGGAAAGGAAAAATGGAAGAAGAATATAGGTTCAGCTGTCAGCGCTAGAGGAGCCTCCAGTGGCCTCGCAACCTTATGGTATTCAAACAAATTCCAACTACGCAGTTCCTTCACCACGCAACATTGGATCTACACAAATCTCATTCATATCCAAAGCAACAAACAAATTGCTCTCTTCAACCTGTATGTTCCTAACCTTTGCTCTAAAAAAAAGAGATTGTTGGAAACTCCTAGAGGATTTCCTTGATGCATATGCTCCAAACAATATCATTTTAGCTGACGGCATGAACATCACCCTTTCCACAACGGGAAAAAAGGGAGGAATCATTGGAAAAGATATCTTCAGACCTCAAGTAAAGTCCATTACTCAAAGTTGGGACCTCCTTGACATCAAACCCAAGAAGGGAAAGTTCACTTGGTCCAACAAGTGATTAGGAAAAGGAAACATAATGGCCAGGTTAGACAGATTTCTTGTCCAAAGCTGTCTTTTGACCGATGGGCAGACGATCATCTCAAATATTATGGTAAACTTGGCCTTGGACCACAAGCCAATCCAACTCCAAATTCAGGATAATGAAGATCTCAGTCCAATTCCATTTAGATTCAGCCCCCAATGCCTAGATCACACCAGCTTTTGGGATATACTGGACAAATCCTGGAGAACCCCCATCTCAGCATCCTCGAGATATGTATGGGAACAAAAGCTTACCAAAACCAAAAAATACCTAAAGGAATGGGCCAAATCTAATTTCCCTCCACCTTCTAATCCCAAAAAGAAAGTTGTAGATGATTTAGAATAAATCCAAAATGCAATGGATGACCATCCTTTCGAATATAATGGATTACCATCCTATCGAATATACCACACTGCGTGAAGAAGTCATGCATCAAACCAAGGCCTACCAAGCCTTCTGTAAAGAAGAAGAATACTAGAGATTGAAATCTCGCAGCACTTGGCTCAAAGCTAGCGATAGGAACACCACTTACTTCCACAAATAATCCGAAGTCAAGCACTCGATCAACTACATCTCTGAAATTAAAATGGAGGATGGTTCGATTGTCGAGGGACATGCAAATCTTAAAAGCGCAGCTCATAACCATTTCTCCAAACTATACATAAAGGTTGATAACGCTGAGGACGAAGAAGAGCTAATTCTCCTTGAACATATCCCAAAAAGCATCATGGCTGAAGATAATGCAGACCTTCACAAGCCCTTCTCCGAACATAAAGTTTTCAATACCATCCACTCCTTTGAACCTGACAAAGGACCTGGACTGGACAGCTACTCAATACACTTTTACAAAGCATGCTGGCAGTATATCAAAAAAGAATATATGAGAATGGTAAGGAATTTCCATTCAAAAGCAAAGATCGAAGGATGCACCAACTCTACTTTCCTGGCTCTCATTCCAAAAGAGACCAATCCCAGTTCCTTTGGTAGATTCAGACCAATTTCATTATGCAATTCATCATACAAGATAATATCCAAGATCCTGGCGAACAAAATGAATCCTTTGCTCAACAAAATCATCTCAGACAACCAAGGAGGCTTCCTTGAAGGGAAACAAATCCTCGAAAATGTCATTCTCGTCTAGGAAGCAATCCATTCCAGCAAAATTCGTAAAGAAAAAGGTATGTTGGTCAAGCTTGATATGGCCAATCCATTTGACCATGTCAAGCACTCATTCCTTTTTAAAATCGTGAAAAGTTTTGGATTTGGGGAGACCTTTATAAGCTAGATCTCAGAATGCATAAAAGGACCCTGGATCGCTCCTTTAGTAAATGGATGCCCCACCGACTTCTCCCAGGCCACGCGTGGAATTCGACAAGGATTTCCCTTGTCTTCCTTCTTGTACATCCTCTTGGAAGATTCCCTTAGCCGAAAGCTAAACTCAGACTTGATTACAGGTTCTCTATCAGGCATCTATTTAACCTCTGACTCCATGCCTCTCAATCACACCCTCTTTGTCGATGACTCCCTCTTATTGGGTGGAGGATCTTCCATCATCGCTCGAAGATTTAAACAAAATATGAATTGGTATTGCAATGCCTCAAGAGGAGGATCAACCTCCACAAGAGCGCTATCTATAGTTGGAATCTGAATAATGCCTCCATAGGCAATATCGACAGAATACTTGGAATCAAAGTCCATAAACACCGGGAAAAATTTATTTATTTGGGACTCCCAATCACACAAAGATATTCAAATTCAGGAATTTGGGATGAAACAATAAATAAAATCAAAACCAATATCAGAAGATGGGGAAGTCAATGGCTCAACAAAGCTGGAAATACGATTCTAAAGAAATTCGTCTTATCTGCACTACCAATTTACCAATTCTCCATCCTCCTAGCGCCAAAAAGAGTATCAGAACAGATCAACAAATTTTTGAGAGACTTCCTTTGGTCTGGAGAGGAAAAAACAATGAAAATAAACTCCACTTAGTAAATTGGGGAATCATAAAGCAACCAAAGCTCTCAGGTGGCCTCCAAATTCGCGACCCCCTCCTGGAAAACTTGGCGATGGGTGGTAAACTTCTTTGACAAAGTCTGCACAATAGAAACCACGATGTTAGTCAAGTACTGCGAAAGAAATATATGTTGGGAAACAACCTGAGATGTCTTGATTGCAAGCCTACTTCCAAAGGATCCTCAATTTGGTCCTTGGGCAGAGCAACATGGGATTTCTTCTCTCATGAACTATACAGGGTCCCTGGAGATGGAAGGAAAATAGACATCTTCACATATAATATCATGGGAAACATATCACTACAGAATATTCAAGAACTTCAAGACATAGCACATTGGTTTTCCCAACAAGGAATCAAAACTTTGAATGATTTCACTTCCTAGGACACTTTTGGCACTTGGCAGAGTTGGAAAAACATAGCAATCCCAGCCAATATTGAACCTTCCAGAATCCTCCTCATAGACAATTTGAAAGGCTATGCTCCTACTCATTTACAAGGCAAATATGAACGTGGATGGGGTCCAAAAGGTAATTACACTACAGTCCTAGGATTCAATGCCCTCCAACCCCATGACGTTGCAAGAAAAAGCTTATGGAAGCTTGTATGGAATCCATTTGGACTCCCCAAGATGAACTTCTTCATTTGGACACTTGTTCATTGAAAGGTGCTCATTGGAGACAACCTCATCAAAAGAGGAATCATCAGGCCAAACTAGTGCCCTCTATGTCACATGAATGCTGAAACTTTAGACCATTTGTTCTTGGACTGCCACTTCACAAAACAGGTTTGGAACCACATGCTCCAAGAAATCAACATAACCATGCCAACTTCAATACTACCACCTGTCTTTTCTTAGAGTGGAAACCCACCTATCCCTTCTCCCTCTCCAATTTTGTTTTTTGCTCCAAATATGGACTACCATTCCCAAATTCACTTGTTGGAAAATTTGGATCGCCAGGAACAAAGCCATCTTCCATGAAACGCATTACACCCCCCTGCAAATCGCTGGACAAGCCAAAGGATTGTTGATCGAGTGCTTGAACTCTTCCAACTCCAGGACAGATGCAAACCTTAGTGCAAATGAAATGAGATGGATTGGAGCCATCCTCCCAAGCCCCAACAAAAAATAAATCCCTGACCTCTATACTTACCACCATGGAAAATCAGACTCTCCAATTCTGATTTTCAAAAATGGAGGAACAAACAGTCTATCGACAGTCTGCACTTCGATGGCACATCCAAAAGGAATCATGGAGCAACAAAAGCAGGGGGAATTTTGTGGTCTATTGGTGGATTGTTGAGAATGAAATATAGATGGGGATCGGGAACCTGCTCAAACAACATAGAAGAAGCCTTAGCTCTGCTAAAATGCTTCCATATCATCAAAGAACAAAGGATTGAAAGACTACAGGTGTTTGGGGATTCTCTTGTGATCATCAAAGCCCTCAACTTGAAGACTAATTTCAACAATTTTGCATTAGAAAGAATCGTTCACCGAATTCAACAAACTGCCAACACATTCATCCAATTCAAAGCATTTCACATCATCAGAGATCTAAATTACGAAGCAGATTTGGAAGCAAAGGCTGGAACCAATCTTAACTCTGGGAAAATTGAATTCTCCAACAACGAATCTGCCTATCATCACATCCCATAAGTGACTATGCAATGAATGGAAAATATGACTCCTCATCTCAAAATTTGCAAGTCATCATTGCAGGAAATGATTTATCCAATCTACGCAACAAATCTCCTACAACTATGCAAGTTACATGGATTATTGTAAAGGCAGGAAGGTCTGCTACCGAAAAGAATACGATGAAATGGTACGAGATGAATCCTCAACACCTCCGACTTCGCAAGAAAGGAAAAACTTGGGCACGTTGTAATGATTGCTCTTGTAATACCCCATTTTGACCCTTAGGATATATTATCATTTAATGTAAATACTGTGTACATGTGACGTATGTTTTCCTAGCGTGGAGCTCAAGGCCAAGGCCCCGCTAGTGAAAACCCGAATTTGGTTTAAAAGGGCAAGCATTGATAATTGATGCCCATGTGCTATTAAGCCATGGAAATTGTAATAGGATGTAAATAAACATCATGCAATATAAAATTCCAAGACTGGCTATGGAGGCAACGAATGAGAAGGGGCCATGTGTATCCACTAGGGAGTGGTGAGGGGGTTGTGGGGATGAACCATATGCTGCCAAATGTCATTATGAGAACCCATTTGACTTTCCTTGATGACATTTAATTCTGTTGTAAGGAAGTGGTTGAGGAAGTCAGTCCATGGCTTCAATGGAGCATGGGCAGCCCAGAAATTCGTATGGCAGAGTATGGGCTCTGTTTTCTTGTACCACAAGCCACTCTACCTCATGGGGGTTGCTTCTTCCTCATCCCCATTCCATTGGGAAAGAAACCAGCACCATTTTCCATCCAAAAACGAATTGCCAGCAGAGAGCAAAACCAGAAATCGCGACTTTGAAAGAACCCGCGTTTTGAAGAGCCATAAACGCCCAGATTTGGTATTGGACAGTGAAATCCAATGGGGGATCCATTGGTGTGAACCTTGGGGTGAATTTTGGAGTATTAGATACTCCGAAATCCATGGGAATACCCAGTTTTTACAGCCTAGAAATGAAGTGACGGGATTGAGTTATTGAATAACAGAACTGTGAGAAATCCAAGTGTGAATGACTGAGCAGAGGTTGGGTTTGCTTGGTAAACCCAGTGAAGGCTAAGATCTCAAGGATTAGCAGCTGGACCTTTCTACGCCCATCCTGAAGAGCACTGGAGGAAAGAGTCGCCTGAGGGACTGTGTAACAGAGAAGGGGATCTTCCTTGTGTAGGATGTGGTAGGTAATGTGGGTGCCTGACTGTTGAGTTCACTTGAGATGCCTGTAGCTCTGTGGTTGAGCTCACTGGCTTAGCATCCTCCTCATTTGTCATTTGTATGCTTGATAAACCCAACGGTGTGTTGGCTTAGCATAGCTGATGACCGAAACCATAGCTGTGAGTGAGCCCAGCTAGTTCCTCCTTAGTGGATACACAGCCCATCTCGGGGGTGATCTCTCAGCTGAAAGAATATAGGCTGGATAGAGATCTATGGTTGGGTGGAACGTTGCTCTCACATAGCCAGTTGTTGGGGCAGATTCATCTCAAAGATAAGTGTTATCTCTATATTGTAAATTATATGCATTATGTGTTCTGTAGTATGTTAATTGTCCATGTTTAATGAAATGAATTAATTATCTTAATTTGGAATCTATGCATAGCATTGGAACGAGATTGAGTCTTTACATGCTGAATCATCCTCTGCTGTCATATATATATATATATATATGTTAGGCATTACTGTTTGTGTGCTTGCTAGTATGTTTATTCCGCTGTGTTTTATTGAGTTGAAGCTGCACACAGAAGTTTTTATTTGTTATGAATTTATGAGTAATGTAATATTGGGGCTAAGTCTGTCAAAAGCCTCGTGTGTGTCGTTAACGTTTCCTTCCCCGCATTTGGTGGTGGAAGGGGACGTTACAGAGTGGTATCAGAGCTCTAGGTTCAACACTACGGCTGTTGGGCCCTTCACAGAGATATAAATCATTGTGTGTACATGCATTTTGTATTTGGAACTAAAATGCATTAAAGAAACCTCAAGATTGCATGGCTTCTATTTGTTGGAATGGGAAATCATTTCCATGACTGTTTGGGGATTTTTGCAAGCTGCTTGCATTGATTGCATTCTATGAAATAGAGGAAGGAGCGAGAAAATTCATTTTCAGGATGAATGCTTGCTCTAATTGTCCCCAATGCTGTAGCATTCAGTTTTGTATTTGTTTGTTTGCCTCCATGGAGGAGAGAAAGGAGGGGCAACCTCTGCCATCTTATATTGTTTTGTTGTTGTTGTTGTTAATTGCTGTGCATAGGAGATGATGCATCGTGTGCTTGAGACCTTGATTAATGATGAATCCATGTTCCTTGAATGTCCATGATGCTTTGAATGCATGGACTTGAATGTTGAGCATGGCTGGAAATGAGTTCTGTTTGTTTAAAAGCATGAATAATCAGTTGTTACAGCCCCATGTCTTAATGATGATTGTTAATTACAATGAATCCACATTGTGTGGCCAATTGATGGTTTTCAGAAGTGAGGAAAGCCTGCAAATTACGCCCCTATGCTCATGAGTCTCCTTACCCATGCTTGTTGGCTGCTTGGAGATTAATTGTGAATCCATTGGTTGGATTGTTGAATGTGAAATGAAAAGAAAATCCCTTATTAGAAATGCAAGTTCTTGTCACTCTCTTACTGTTTTTATGCAAGTTTTTATGTAGTAGTTCACCTCTGTAAGGGGATGAAATGGCACATTCCAGAAAATTTTCTAACTGTTGTGAAAAGTTGCAGTTGCAGGCAAGAGACAGAATGGTTTTGATGTAAAATTGGGAAGTTGGGGGCGGCATTTTGATTGGGAAAAATGATAGGGTCAGATTTCTCAGATGTGGCAGAGGATCACACCATTGCATAGACCTCTTCAAGAGCTTTCCAACGGTACCAAATTCGTCCAATTTGGTTAAGGGACGAGGGAGATATGACCCCCGCAAGCACGCAGGTTGCGCACAGATTGCGCGCAGATTGCGTACAGGTTGCGTGTGGATTGCGCGCGGATCGCGCACAGATTGTGCGCGGATTGCGCGCGGATCGCGCATGGATTGCGCGCATATTGCATGCGGGTTGCGCGCGGATTGCGTGCGGGTCGTGCACAGATTGTGCGCGGATCGTGCACGGATTGCGCGCATATTGCGTGCGGGTTGCGCGCGGATTGCATGCGGATCGTGCAAAGATTGTGCGCGGATTGCGTGCGGGTCACGCACAGATTGTGCGCGGATCGCGCACAGTTGCGCGCAGATTGCGCGCGGATTGCGTGCGGGTCGCGCACAGATTGCGCGCGGAATGCGCGCGGATCGCGCACAGATCGCCCGCAGATCGCGTGCGGATTGCGCGCGGATTGCGCGCGGATTGCGCACGGATTGCGTGCAGATTGCGTGTGGGTTGCGCGCGGATCGCGCATGGATCGCGCGCAGATCGCGTGCGGATTACGTGCGGATTGCGCGCAGATTGCGTGTGGGGTTGCGCGTGGAATGCGCGCGGATCGCGCACAGATGGCGCGCGGATTGCGCGCAGATCGCGCGCAGATTGCGCGCGGATTGCGCACAGTTTGCGTGCAGGTTGCACGTGGATAGTGCGCAGATGGTGCGCAGGTTGTGCGCAGGTGGCGCACAGATCGCGCGCAGGTGGTGCACAGATCGCGCGCAGATTGCGCGCGGATTGCGCACAGTTTGCGTGCAGGTTGCACGTGGATAGTGCGCAGATGGTGCGCAGGTTGTGCGCAGGTGGCGCACAGGATGCAAAGGGAGTTAAAAATGTGAAAAGTAAGAAGTAGTTAAACCCAGAATTTTATAAAAGATGAATGGTGCATCAGAATGGAGATCCGCGAAGTGCTGAGTGTTCCTTGTTATGTGGACTAACTTCGCTCGATATAAAAGTTCTGTGATTCTTCATAGATTTTCTCCCACAGGTGGCTAAAGTTGGCATTTCGGACCAAATACAACTGTGTAAAATGTGCAGAATTATTGGTGAGAGTTGTCATTTTTGAAGAGATGTAGTTCCCACACCCGATGTCGGAATGGAGCATGAAGATAGGCATTGGAAAGCTTGTCCAGCAGGGAACAATGATGCATGGCCAGAGTTTGAATGAGGTCTACATATATCACAGATATTTAGTGCAGAAGAGTGCTAGCGGCTGTTTTAACAAACAAGTTTTGTTGTCAATATGGGCAATTTCTACAATTGCATGATATGGAAGAGGAATTCCATGTTACAAGGAGGGATTGAAAAGGGAAGAATTCCTTAAACCCCTGTTTGTTATCATACTTATAATTATGAAATTGTCATATTGCATAAAAATGTTAAAAATGTAAGGGATTACATAGGTGTATATGCACTAGATGGCATCTTAATAAACATTGCATAGTGCATATGGAAATGCTTGTGCATAAATGGGATATTGCATATTGGTAGAATAATGAAGTCTGCATATGCAATGAACCACTAATGGAGAATATTGTGGTTGATAATCACTATTGATGTTGGTATTGGTTGTAGGACCAAAGATAACAAAGAGCATGGCTAAATGTGTTGAGGATGTTGTTGCATGAAGCCAACAACCTTATGCAGAAAGGATGGTGCAACAAATCTATGATCATAAAGTTGGCAAAAGGACTGAGCAGCCTTGGTAAGAGGCCAACTGATCAGGTAACATCAGGCGATGTTAATGGTAACCATGCAGGTAATGATTATTGGTGCCAAATTGCATGAATGTTGAAAGATGATTTGGTAAGATCTCTTCAACTATGTTTGAGCTATGTTGAGTTAGTTTGCATGTGATATTGAATACCAATTGGGACTGTTTAGAAATCTCAATGCATTCATATGAATTTATATCATGCCATGTATATGTTGGTTATGTGCTTAATAACCAAAGCAAGTGAGGACTGGTGGTCCTGATTATGGTAATGAAAGTTATATGAGATAGTCATGTTTCAATTATAATATGCTTGAATGCATAGTACTCATGAAACAATGCAAGGTAGCATTAAGTAGATGTGCATTAAGAGATTTTATAAATCTTGTGATGCATTGTATGAATGCATAGGACTGATGCATATGTTATTGCAAAATAAATAATGAATGAAATGATGAATTGATGATAATTCTAGGATCATTTCATGGGCTGTTATGAATGTAGAATAGTAAGTGCATGAAGAGCCCAATCATGATCGATGGGCTGCTAGAATGCTCTGTGGAAGGACAGAGTTGTATGAATGATATGGCTATGAGAATAATATCACAATTGCAAATCAAATTTATGTGAGAAACAGATTTGAAAATTTGATCTAGAGCTTATGAGAAGAAATCTCATGGTTGAGAGCTCTAAGTTCTGTTAGTAAGAACAGTTGTAAATATCAGATTTGTAAATGTTTCGGATTTGAAATTTTGCTAATAATTGCTAATGACTGTTTGGCTTATATGAAAATGTGTCAGGAGGACATGCTGTAAGTGGATGCTCATGTATGGCAGCGGGCATAAGACCATAACGGGCAGAGTGGTGCCACTTACAAGAGCCAAGCAATATGAGGATAGCCTCATGGATAAGAAAACCAATTTCTGTAGTAGACAGAGTTGCAAATTCATACTGAATTTAATTATTAGTGCCATGGATTGGTTATGGAACAATCAAATTTGATTGGTATTGTTAAATGTTGCTGACTGTTTGGCTGTTTAATAAGTGTGCCAGGGAGACACATTGTAGTAAGACCGAGAGAGAGAGGTCCTGCAGAAGCCAAACTTCATGGGAAGGGATTCCATGATTTGAAAATGGGTTTTAGGTGAAACGCCATAAGACATTATTAATGTCTCATCTGCACTACATGATTGGTAAACAATATGAGTTAGATGGTGAAGATTATGTCAGTAAGACATGTGAGAGGCATGCAACATCAAAAGGAATTGGGATGGCAAACCGAGGGACTATCAACTCAGAGAAGGAGCCCCCATTCCTCATTAAAGAAAAGAAATAACATCTGCAAAATGGATAAGTGTTCCATAAACCCTGATTCATATATATATATACATACATGCATGTCTAATTATTAGAGTTAATATGCAGAGCATGTTTTGATTTTATTTCCATTATGGCAGACTGCTTGAAGTATGATTAGGACCTTCATAGTTCACATTAGTAAGGAGTACACGCCTTTCTGGTGCCGAGTTATGTTAGGGATGCCAATATTGACTACGCCTTAAGGGAATGGACGCATTCCTGGTGTTTCAAGGTTGGATAGTGAATGTTATGAAATATGTTTACAGTTTAGAGCAGCAATACTAATGAACTTGCTTATCCATCTTGTGTTGACAGCCTAAACAGATTGTAATTGATGTTACACACTAAAGAATCAAAATAAAAGGATGTTGTGAGGGGTTGTGGTGGAAGGGTTAATATAAATGAAAGGATGTTGTGGAGGTTGTGGAGGTTGTGGGGGTTTCGATGAAGAGTTGTGAAGTATTGATGAAAGGGCTATTATATGCCTATGGCTCCATAGTAGAGCCTTGACCTAGAAATGGTCGTAGTGAAGTTTCCTTCCAGTCGGCGTGAAGGTGTACTGGTAAGGTGTTAATTATTTGATGATTTGGAGCAGCCTGCGTGCTGGCCAAACATCTTAGTCCGCAGGAGGATCCCAAGGCTTACAAAGTAAAAGCAGGACCCTGTGGACCAGAGAGGAAATGCACAATACAGATAAGTATTCAATTTCATTCATTTCTTATTTGAAATAATGAAGGTTTCAAGCATAAAGCTTGTAACAGTGAGCTGATGCATTATTGTTTCTTTGTTGGAAACCTTGGTCAATGCAGGAAGCAAGGACCTTGAAAGAACTAAAAGTTGCTTGGTAAATCCAGAGAGTGGCTGGTTGGGCAAGATTATTGATGATTTGGAGCAGCCTGCGTGCTGGCCAAACATGCAAGATTATTGGTGATTTGGAGCAGCCTGCGTGCTGGCCAAACATGCAATATTATTGGTGATTTGGAGCAGCCTGCGTGCTGGCCAAACATGCAAGATTATTGATGTTGTGGAGCATCCTGCGTGCTGGCCAAACATGCAAGATTATTTATGATTTGGAGCAGCCTGCGTGCTGGCCAAACATGCAAAGATTGTTGATGATTTGGAGCAGCCTGTGTGCTGGCCAAACATGCAAGATTATTGATGATTTGGAGCAGCCTGCGTGCTGGACAAACATACAAGACTATTTGATGTTGAGGGGCGGCCTGCGCGCTGGCCAAACACCCAAATCCATAGGCGATTCCAAGGCTTGTAAAGCAAAGAAGGACCCTATGGAATAAAGTGAAGACATCCAATGCAGATAAGTATTTGGTTATCTTGTAATTTCTTGCTTATGAATATACATGTGTATATGATTTGGTTAGGATTTCCTATGAAAATAAACTAAACATGTGAATTAATTCAATGTTTGAGTGTAGGTATTGCTGGAAGCAATGACTATGAAAGCATCTCAAGGATGTGTGTGGACATGTAACCGTCCCAAAGAGCTCAGCATGAGCAGTAATGAAAGATGAGGCTAGTGGAACTATGTGAGTCCTAGCAGCCAAGAGTTAGACCAACCGAGTGGAGGAACTCCATGGTTGAAAGGTCTGGAATAGACCATAGACACTACGTGTCATAGCCAAGAAGGGCAGGTCAAGCATTCACGTTGAGGTGAAAGAGACTAGGAGCATGAAAACCACCGTGGTGGTGTGGGTTCCAGAATGGAACATGACTAAGAGAAGAAACTCTTACTGCTCTCTCTTTCCTTTTTATTGATGCATTTATAAACACAGAAAATTGTTGAATGCATGTATGGCTAAAAGTAGAGTGTGTTTATTTGATGAAAGTGAATTGTGAATGCTAATTAATGAATTTCCTGTGAATGGATGAACATGAAGGAATTCATGTGTATGTTGGCAAGCATGAAAAGTGTGGGAGTCTCATGAGTAAAGCATGGACTATCCATGTCAACTGGGGAAAAAACCATTGACGGATTTTCTTTTTTATGTTTGGGTTATGCTTGGCCTAATGAGAATTGTAATGATGAATTTCACAGGTGGAAATTAAATCAATTGGTTGCAGTTGTTATGAGCAAGTGTTGCTTGTGAGCCAAGTGAGAACCAGCTGTGCACAATGACCATGGCAGCAGACCATAGGCTATTAGAATTGGCTGGAAGTCTTCTTCAAACAATTGCCAAGACCCAAGAAAATATTGGAGAGATGCTCAAGATGCAAAAGCAGCAGAACGAGATGAACCTCAAGAGGGTAGCAGCCATAAAGTTTTCAGACTTATGGATGAGCTGGAAGATCCGAATCAGCAGGAGCAGCTCGTGAAAATCAAAGGACTTGGTCCTGAAAGTTCAAAGTAAAGAACAAAATGCAGGGCAAATCTGTAAAGTTTTTTTTTGAAGTTTTGGATATGTGTAAATTGTATATGTGTGCCTAAGTCTTGGAACACCGAGGACGGTGTTATTCTAAGGGGGAGGGGATTGTAATACCCCATTTTGACCCTTAGGATATATTATCATTTAATGTAAATACTGTGTACATGTGACGTATGTTTTCCTAGCGTGGAGCTCAAGGCCAAGGCCCCGCTAGTGAAAACCCGAATTTGGTTTAAAAGGGCAAGCATTGATAATTGATGCCCATGTGCTATTAAGCCATGGAAATTGTAATAGGATGTAAATAAACATCATGCAATATAAAATTCCAAGACTGGCTATGGAGGCAACGAATGAGAAGGGGCCATGTGTATCCACTAGGGAGTGGTGAGGGGGTTGTGGGGATGAACCATATGCTGCCAAATGTCATTATGAGAACCCATTTGACTTTCCTTGATGACATTTAATTCTGTTGTAAGGAAGTGGTTGAGGAAGTCAGTCCATGGCTTCAATGGAGCATGGGCAGCCCAGAAATTCGTATGGAAGAGTATGGGCTCTGTTTTCTTGTACCACAAGCCACTCTACCTCATGGGGGTTGCTTCTTCCTCATCCCCATTCCATTGGGAAAGAAACCAGCACCATTTTCCATCCAAAAACGAATTGCCAGCAGAGAGCAAAACCAGAAATCGCGACTTTGAAAGAACCCGCGTTTTGAAGAGCCATAAACGCCCAGATTTGGTATTGGACAGTGAAATCCAATGGGGGATCCATTGGTGTGAACCTTGGGGTGAATTTTGGAGTATTAGATACTCCGAAATCCATGGGAATACCCAGTTTTTACAGCCTAGAAATGAAGTGACGGGATTGAGTTATTGAATAACAGAACTGTGAGAAATCCAAGTGTGAATGACTGAGCAGAGGTTGGGTTTGCTTGGTAAACGCAGTGAAGGCTAAGATCTCAAGGATTAGCAGCTGGACCTTTCTACGCCCATCCTGAAGAGCACTGGAGGAAAGAGTCGCCTGAGGGACTGTGTAACAGAGAAGGGGATCTTCCTTGTGTTGGATGTGGTAGGTAATGTGGGTGCCTGACTATTGAGTTCACTTGAGATGCCTGTAGCTCTGTGGTTGAGCTCACTGGCTTAGCATCCTCCTCATTTGTCATTTGTATGCTTGATAAACCCAACGGTGTGTTGGCTTAGCATAGCTGATGACCGAAACCATAGTTGTGAGTGAGCCCAGCTAGTTCCTCCTTAGTGGATACACAGCCCATCTCGGGGGTGATCTCTCAGCTGAAAGAATATAGGCTGGATAGAGATCTATGGTTGGGTGGAACGTTGCTCTCACATAGCCAGTTGTTGGGGCAGATTCATCTCAAAGATAAGTGTTATCTCTATATTGTAAATTATATGCATTATGTGTTCTGTAGTATGTTAATTGTCCATGTTTAATGAAATGAATTAATTATCTTAATTTGGAATCTATGCATAGCATTGGAACGAGATTGAGTCTTTACATGCTGAATCATCCTCTGCTGTCATATATATATATATATATGTTAGGCATTACTGTTTGTGTGCTTGCTAGTATGTTTATTCCGCTGTGTTTTATTGAGTTGAAGCTGCACACAGAAGTTTTTATTTGTTATGAATTTATGAGTAATGTAATATTGGGGCTAAGTCTGTCAAAAGCCTCGTGTGTGTCGTTAACGTTTCCTTCCCCGCATTTGGTGGTGGAAGGGGACGTTACAGCTCTGATCGAAACGCTACTCATCGACTACTTGCTACCAAGACATCAATCCCGCAACATGTAAACGCAGTCAGCAATTACTCCACACTTGAAAGCATCCAAAGAAAGAATACCTCCACTTCTGAAAACGAATTTACAAATTCTCTTCCAAACCGCAGCCACCAAAATAACTCAAAGGAAGAACACCAGTTTGGACTTGAGTAGTGAAGTCAATCAAAGACAATATCTTTGTCCTTAAAGCAATTTGATGCTGGAAATTATGTTTATCGTATTAGCCGGATTTGGCTTCAACCACGGCTCATTCATTTCAATTTTTTAATATATTATTTATCCGTTTTAGTTATAAAAAAAAACTTGAAAAACATTAACTTCATTACAATAAATGATGTTATCCTCTAAAATGTGATTATTTCTTTTAAAATTGAATTTGATAATACTTTTGATGGTGAATCAAAACTACAAATAAAGAGAACTACCACATTCATGAGTTACCAAGATAAAATGCATTGGTTGAATTAATCAAGGACATGCCCATAGCTGCTTCGAATAGACCAGTATCTACAACTACTCTTGAAGTACAAGCTCTTCCTATGGATGCCTAAGATCATGGTAAGATGACTGTGAATTAGACAATTTGAGTTTCTTTATATTTTTGATTGTCAAACAAAGAAGCATAAGTGGGCATTGGGCATGTAGTTAAGTCCCTTAGAAGCAAACAAATTGGAATTTCACTTTGTAGGTAATATATGCAAGGTGAGCTCCCCTGCTCCCATCTAGAACACCACCACCTCCATTGACATCAAAAGACCAATATTGCTAGTCTTTGCCTCTGATTATCTTTTCTAAGAAATAACCATGGAAGACTAGATGTTCATGTGAAGAAGGAAGCGACTCCAATGTGTAAGCCATACTTACAATTCTCTGCAACACCTTATTGGGCCATAGTGCAAGGGTGTTAATTTATAGTCCTTATTTTGTTGTTTGATGGACATCTATTTGCATGGATGTAGCCTCAAAAATATCTAACCCCCCACTTCAAATTTCCTCACTATGATGTTGATCTACTTGTTATTTCATATTATTTTGTGCTATCGCTAAGTTGCCTTTCAATAGTTGGAGAACCTCTTGCTTTTGCTCCATGCGATTCTCCATTGCTTGAACCTCAGCTCTCTCTTTTCAAGGGTGATCTAATGGATGGAGGATGATAGCGATAAAACACCATAAATGAGGACGTATGGAAGGACATGTTGTACCACCATTCTACCAAGGGAAACCACTTGACCCATTATGCTTGTTTATTAGATGCAAAGCAATGAATAATACAGTTCTATACATTCATTCACAATCTCAGTTTTCCCATTAGATCGAGGATGGCAAGAGGATCTATGAGTCAATTTAGTAGCCAAAGAGAAAATATTTCAGTCCAAAAATTACTAGTGAAAAATGAATCTCTATCACTCATAATAATCTTGTGGAATCCATGTAGCTCCTAAATGATTTCCATGGATGATATGGTTATTGTACTTGCTTTAAAAGGAGGAGAAAGACAACATAAATGGGCATACTTTGTGAGTCCATCCACCACTACCATGATGACATTATTTCCTTTAGACTTTGGTAGACTCGTGATAAAATCAATTGATACCTCTTCCCAACATTGACTTGGCATGGATAATGGTCATAGAAGACCTAGGGTTTTGATTGTCTCTCCCTCATTATGTTGGCAAACTAAACAATCTACCACGAACTTTTGAGCATTAGTTTTAAGACTTTCCCAAAAAAATCCTTCTTTATGATGTGGTAAGTATGCAAGAACCCTAAATGTCCTCCTATAGGAACACCGTGCAATTAAAAAAGGACCTTCTATTTGAGTTGGGAATTCTTATATAAATATAGGCAACCATGCTATCATAATGAGTCATTCTTACACAAAAAAAATCTACTACGGTAGGGTGCTATTGTAGTTATGAATTATCTTGCATGCCTTATGACCCTGCTTCCATTATGCCCTTGCTTCTTCCACCCAATCAAATTGTGGATTGGAAAACATAAGCCCTTGGTGTATTCTTCCTACCTTAAAAGTGCATCTGCTACCCAAGTTTTCCTCTTTTGTAGATAATTTTAAAGTCACAACCTAGCATCTTTGGAACCCATTTTTGTTGTTCTTTTGAAGATAATCGTTGTTCCAAGAAGCACTCAAGATTACCATGATTTGTTCTTACCTTCAAGTGTCTTCCTATTAGTTAGGGGTTACATTTCTTAATTCATACAGTATGGCTAACATTTCCTTTTCATAAATTGGTTTGAGTAATTTTTTCCTTTAAGTTGGTATTTTTCAAAGGCAAGGGACCTTTCTTCTTGCATTAAAATTGCACCAATGTCATGCCCTGAGGAATGACAATCCACAATAAAGGTTTTTGGAAGTTAGATGCGGCTAGGACATGAGTTGTACACATAGCCTCCTTAAGTTTTTCAAAATATCTAGTTGCTTCCTGGGTTGAAGAAAATGCCTCCTTTTTCAATAATGTTGTTAGAGGTGTTGTTATTTGACCATAATTCTTTACAAACTTGCAGCAATAGCTTGACAATCCTAAGAATCCTCTAATATTATTCAAAGTTTTTGGAATTGGTCACTCCATCATAGCTTTAATTTTGGTGTCTACTCTGACACCTTCATGATATGCAATGTCACCCAAATATTCCAATTTTTGAACCCCAAACACATAATTAGAAGGCTTTGCATATAGTTGTTGCTCCTCTAATAGTTTTAATACCATGTCAACATGTTGTACACGCTCTTCCCAAGAATTGTCGTAGATTAATATATCATAAAAAATACTAACACAAATTACGAGAAAGGATTTAAAAATATAATTCATCAAGCTTTGAAATGTGGAAGGTGCACTGGCAAGGCCAAAAGACACCACCAAAAACTCATAGTGACCTCGTGCGTTCTAAATGTTGTGTTAGGGATGTCTTCAAGCCTCCCCGTGATTTGATGATATTCATAACAAAGATTCAACTTGGTAACTAAAATCGCTCCCTACAAATCATATAACAATTCATCATTGATTGGAATAGGAATCTATATTTAATGGTCATCTTATTGAGCTATCTATAATCTAAACACATATGGCATGAACCTTCCTTTTTGTAAACCATTACCACTAGTATAGATAAATCACTTTGTCTTGGTTGAATGATGTCAACATCTAACGTTTCTTGAACCATGTGCTCAATCTGACTCTTTTGTGTATAGGGTACTTGGAAGGTCTGATGTTATGTGGTACACTTCTTGGTTGCAAGTGAATAACATGGTCATGATCTTGAGCCAGTCGAACACCTTTGAACATCTAGTGAACACAATTGTGCAATTACACCATGGTGTCCCTTTTTTATCAATTTTGTCATGTCGTTAAAGCTTGTCATTTTAGAGGATTTCCCTTGGTTACCTTTGAATTCAGTTTCCTTGCTTTTCGAGGATAATCTCATGAAAAGTTTCTAAAAATCAAGAGCCATTGTTCCCAATGATTGCAACCCTTGGACCTCCAATGCAACATCAAAATAAAAACCACCCATTGACTATCCAATAAATATTCTGCCATAGTGAGCTTAATACTATGGCACTTCCCTGAACAATTTTATGGTGCCTCCATTTGAAATCATTACTTGAAACTCTCTCTCTCTCTCTCTCTCTTTCTCTCTCTATATATATATATAGATAAGTTTGTCTAATTTGCAATTAATGAACTTATGTGTACTACTATAATCAATCAACACTGATACTTTTTTCCTTTTGATATGTCCTTCTATCTCAATATTTTTAGACGTTGTAGTGCTAGCAAATGCATGACAATATATGGTTGGAGTAGTATCTTCTAGTTCTAGATCTTGAGATTATTCCAACTCTTGATCTTCTTGATCTTTACAATCTTAGTAGAATAATATATTATTGTTGCACATATTCCCCTTATTATACTTGTTTTCACAATAGAAACATAGTCCTTTTTCACTTATTTCCTCCAATTGTTGAGGTGTCAACCTTGTGGGATGAGCGAGGTTAGGAATGGGAACATTTCCTCTCTATATGTACTATTAGCAACCCTTCTAGTAGCCATATTTCTACTTTCAACTCTCCTTGCCAAACTAAAAGCGTTATCCAATTATTTAGGTTCAAAGAGATGTACCTCATGTTGAATTCTCTCCTTTATAGTGCCTATACGGAGATCCAACTAATCGTCATATGGAATGTTCTTCACACTAAGACCCAACCTTTGAAATTGCTTAATATGCTCTGTGACTTGACCTCTTTGCCTGAGTTTTATCAATTGATTAAAGAAGGTGCTGCTCTTAATATCGCCATATTATGTGATCAATTCCTCTGTAAATACAAACCAAGAGACAATAGAGTCATTTTTACAGTCACAAAGCCATTAGTGCCACAAAAAATGATCGTATTCTAAATATAAGGATGCAATAGTAACCTTTTGTAAAGTTGATACTTGGTGTAGATCAAGGAATTGCTCCATCTAGAATATCCATGTTAGAAGATTGTTACCATCAAACTTTCTCATATCAATCTGGAGGCTGAAGTAGTTCATTGGTCCCAAGTTGAACCCACGATGATGTGGATCTTGGAGTGATGAATGATCAAGTGTCAAGGACTTAAACATATTGTTGTCAAATTGTATTTCAATTTTCTCAATATGTGACTAGGACTCAACCCTCTTGCTCTCCTTATCCTCTTATCGATGGGGTGCATTGAGGAGGAGTCTTAGTTCATTCAAAAATTTCCCCTCGCATATTTGAAATCATCTTGGTAGCCATATTTTCTTTTATATCATTTTTAAACTCTTCCAATTGTTCATGTCTTGCCATATCCACGATGTCAACTTTTTGTACCATGTTTTCCATTTTATCTTTTATCTTGGACATCCTAAAATCCATCTCTTGATTTTCCTCTAGTGTTGATGATGAACTCCCAAAAGGTTTCATGGGTGTATAATTTTTCGCGAAACCCTTTTTCATGTGAGGCAAACATAATATTTGCATATATATTTATTTTATCACATCTTTTCAATCACCCAAACTAGATCTTCCATTAAAAAACTATTGAAATTTCAAGTTAATGTACCTTTAAAAAACTTGGTTTGTGGACTATCTTGAGGGATTATAAAGTGATTATAAATTTTTATCTCCTACGAGTCTTAAATTTTATCCTATGGTAGCTAGATGTGTCTTCTCCTCATGCCACATGTTTGACCAAATTTCGATGTGCCAAGGGAAAGTTATGGTGACTTTCCCAAGGCTTGTTGTTTTGTCCCTTTTAGGAGAATGAAAATGTACGACCTACCACACACCTAGATTTTTCGGTCTGCTTCTAATTTTTTTACCAGAAACGCTATGGACCATCTTCTTGTTGAATCAACTAATGGAACTCAATTTGGATCTCGCAAGATTAATATATGTTAGTTTGATCTAAAACCCTGTTTGGGACTAGTAAAAAAACCCTAACTTCGATAGACTATAACTCAAATTTAAATCAAACTAGAACCTTGATTTTTTACCACAAGTACTTCCTTATGTCTCCTCGAGCTCCTAAAAATTCATTTGTTTGAAACTCCCCATAAAAATATTATAGTGAAAATGGTATTATGACTTGTTTTGAAGGAGCAAAGCCAAGGACCATATGCTCTAATACTAAATGATATGGTCCAAATTCCCCAAATAACATTAAAACATTAATAAAAGTAACTCCATGCCTCAATAATGATAATACTTAATGAACAATAAGCCTCTTCAAGGGGGTGACCTCTTTTTACAATATATCTAATGCACGGGACAAGATGAGATGATCTCTAAAACTAGGTCTTCTTGGTATATATACAAGACAAATGTTACAATTACAGTTAAAGGGTCTAGCCGACCAATAAGCACACCACTAATATAATAGTAGAAATGTAATAACTCAATATTTAAGGCTTAACAACATTTAACTAATAAAATACCTATTGGTAAAAAATATTTTATATAATTCAAACAACCTAGCCAAACTAGCTCCACTATACCTTGAATACAAATTATAACCCTCAATAACCCCGAAAAACACTCAAGATCTCTACTTTCAACCATAAAACACGTATTGGGAAATAATTTGGACATACCTTCAAATCCGAGGCAATTGTTGAAGGAGAATTCTTTAAATTCTCTACAGATACCTTGACCAACACCTCCAATGTTGAATTCTTAGTCCACCTTTAATTTGAGAAGTCTCCATGTTCTATCCATGGCGACAATATATATGCAATATTACCATACCCTGAAACCATTTGATGATAAGAACGAACTACCCCTTAAAACCCTTCATATTTGCCCCCAAATCCCTCTCTTATACGAAATAAGACCCCCTGATTCACAATTGAAACTCTCAATTACCTCTCATAAGACCCCTTGATTCACACTCATCGATTTAGGGTTTCATGGCCATGGCTAGTTCATGCAGGGCAAATGAGTTTGTGTTGTGTTTTTTTGTTTTATTATGTGTTGTTTTCATTTTTTGTTTTGTTTTTTATGTGTTTTCTTTAGTGTATTAATATAACTAAGTTATATTTTAATACTTCTTAAAAAAACAGAAATAAGTATTTTTATATTGATATATAAATGTTGTGTTCGACTCGGTCTACAAAAGTTACAAATTGTTCACAAAATAACATTTTCAAAACACGAGTTTCAAAACCTTCAAAAACCTATCTAATGATTGTCTATTATGTCTATGTCTACTTCGTGTTTTATTCTCAAAGTCTCTATATCTATAAATCCTAATAAATTACTCACCCAACAAAATATATTGACATTACATATGACTTATTAATCTTGAGTGGAGTCATGCCCACTATGGGCTTCCTCCATGACTATATCTTCAATTCTTGAACTTTTAATTCCTTACTCAACTTGCATAGTGTCCATAGGTTCCTCTCCAAGCTAATGAACCATCAAATCCTTAAACTAATTCTCCTTGATCAAAACAATGGATACAAAAGGATGTCTGACATGTTATAGTCAAATATGTGATATGTTATAGTTTTTTTTTAAAACTGAAACGGGTAAATTTATTAAATTGGGTGAAAAAAGAATAAGCTTTGGCTGAAGCCAACTTAGTTGGATACATTGAGCATTTGTTTAACAGAATGATGAATTTTCATGCTAAGTGCAAATGAGAATGAGAATCGAATTGTTGATTCTTCAAAAGAATAGTGGTGATTCAAAAAGTCTTCCAAAGTTCGCTGAACGTTGTGAGCAATGGCTACGATTTTTAATGCAGTGACTATGATTTTAATGCAAAACACTTTGGGCAATGACAACAAGGAGTGTTGTGCCATCATGAATATAATGCAGAACACTATAAGCATGACATCAAGGGATGTTGTGCCTTCGTGTCTACATTTTCTTTCCATTCTTACGAAGAGATAGTGCTTTGTTTACATGCTTCCAATCTCAATGATCATGTTATTCGTGTAAGCATTGTATATTGCCCTGTGAACAAGTTAAGCTATGTGTTCTATGTTGCTGTTGAATCTTGTGTGCCTTTGAAACTTGTGCTATGTGCTACGCATTTATCATCTTAGGAATGCAGGTACTTTGTAACTCTCTTAAGAGTGCCAATCGAATTGCAAGAGAGATACATTACAAAATGTGATGATGACAAGTTTCATCATTGGAGAAATGAATCCTTCCAGATTCAAGACTTGTGCCAGCTTTGGCCTCTGTATCTGCTTCATGATTTAGGTCACGCAGGATGTGAAAAGATCTAAATTGAGTAAAGGTGTTTGTAATATCTTGAATTCAATTCAAAATTCTTTTGAGTGCTAAATTGCTGAAGTTGATACTCGTGTTAAGGGCTTTGATGATCATGAGGGAGTCCCTGAACACCTGAAGTTTGTCAAAAAAAAATTCTTTGGCTATCTGACACCATTTTAGTAGAGCAAGGGCCTCAACATAGTTGTTTGAGTAGATGCCAAGGCCCCATCTGAATCTGATTCTCGGTGTTCCTTCGGGGGTTAGCAGAACACCACCTGCTCCTACTGCACCAAGGTTTCTCCTGGATGCACCATCAAAATGAAGACTGTCCATTGCTTGCTTGTTTCTCCATTCCTGGAAGTTGGAATTGGAGAGTTTGATTTTCCAATGTGGTCGTTGATGAGCTCGATAGTTCAAATTCCTGGATCTTGGGATAGTGGTTCCGATCCAAGTTAATTCTTTATCGCTGAGATTTGAGTCCATCTTGAATTTAGAGATGCTTAGGCATTCGACGAGTAATCCTTTAGCTTATCCAACAACTTGTGTAGGGGAGTATTTGATATCCTAGAAAATGGCTTGGTTCCGAGCAATCCAGATTTTCCAGCAGGTAATTTTGGGGATGGTGATCCAAATTTGGAGCCAGAGCTTCTTTTTGTGGAGGGGGGAGGAGTAAATGGATTTCCAATTCTTGAAGAGACAGGTTGTGGTGTTGAGAATCGGTAGGATTATATCAACCTCATGAAGCATGAGGTTCCAAACAGATTTTGAGAAGTGGCAATCCATGAAGAGGTGATCTAGCGTCTCTGAATTTCTGCAGCAAAGAGGGCACCAATGTGGCCCATTGAAGCCTCTTTTAACAAGATTTTCTTCGATGAGCGTTTTTCGGTGGAAGAGAGTCCATATGAAAAAATTAATTTTGGGGAGTCCAAAGGGTTTCCAAACTAGATTCCAAAGACTTTTATTTTGGGTTGCATTGGTTTAGAGAGTGTTGAAACCCAATTTTGTGGAATAAGCTCCTTTTGGACCCCATCCTCGATCATCGTTATCTTGGAGATGTGTGGGGGCACAACCGTTCAGATTTTCAATTAGAAGGGTTCTAGATGATTCGAGGTTGGTTGGTAATGAGAGATTCTTCCATCTCTACCATGCACCTGAGGTGTTCCAGGAGTTGAGATCGTTCAATGTGATGATGCCTTACTGTTCAAGCCAATGAGCAAGGTCATGCAGCTCGTGGAGGTTTTGAAGTGGTTCATTCTCTATTATTTTGTCAGAGAAGATATTGATTTTTGTTCCATTTCTAGGTACCCATTACATCTCTTTTATGAAGAAGTCCTAGGTTGCTTTACACAGTGTCCAGGTCGAGGATCCTTTGGACGTGGGTTTGTTGTCCATACATCTTAAGTCATTATCATTTAGATATTTCTTTTTGAGCGTTTGAATAACACGATTATGCTTGTTGTGCAGGATTTTCCACAAGATTTTACCTCCCAACACCAAATTTGCGTGGAGGGGATCTCTAATTTGAAGGCCGCCCGACGATTTTGGAAGCTTTGCGGTACGCCAATTCATTGAGTGAATTCTGTTGTAGTTATTTTTTCCTCCTGTCCAGAGGAATTCTCTCAGTAACTTACTGATATGTTCAGACACACCTTTAGGTGCCAGCAGAATGGAGGATTGATATATTTGGAGAGTTGATAACACATCCTTTACCAAGATCAATTTCCCTACTTTGTTGAGCCATTGTCCTCCCCAATTTCTAATTTTAGACTTGATTTTGGTGATGGTGTCGTTCCAAATTCCAGATATTGTATGTCCCCAAGTGATTGGGAGACCCAAGTAAATGAATTTATCCCATATCTTATGGACTTTGATTCCGAGGATGTTGCCAATATTTGCTGCGGAGGCATTGCTCAAGTTCCAGCCGCAGACTTCCCCTTTGAGGAGGTTGATTTTGCCTCCAAAGGCATTGTAATACTAGGTCAAGTTTCGTTTGAAAATTTCTGGGCAATGATGGAAGAGCCTCCTCCCAGTAAGAGAGAGTCATCAATGAAGAGGGTGTGGTTGAGAGGTAGGGAATTAGTTGAGAGATTAAGGCCAAGAAGGGAGCCAAAGTTGAGATCAGAGTTCAGTTTTCGCCTGAGAGAGTCAACCAAAAGGATGTAAAGAAAGGAGGACAAGGGGCATCCTTGTCGGATTCCATGAGAGGATTGGAAGAAATTGGTACGACGACCATTGACCAGGGGGGCAATCCAAGGCCCTTTTATGCATGCAGAGATCCAACAATGAAGGTTTTACCGAATCCGAAATTTTCCATAACCTTAAAAAGGAAAGAGTGCTTGACGCGATCGAATGCATTGGCCATGTCGAGTTTGATTAGCATACCTTTTTCTTTGCGGATCTTGTTGGAGTGAATGGCTTCTTATACAAGGATGACATTGTCGAGGATTTTTCTCCCTTCCAAGAATCCTCCTTGGTTGTCGGAAATCATTTTGTTGAGGAGGGGCTTCATTCTGTTAGCTAGCTTTTTGGAAATTATCTCGTATGAAGCGTTGCAGAGGGAGATGGGTCGAAATCTGCTGAAAGGGCTCGGATTCATCTCTTTTGGAATTAATGCAAGGAAAGTGGAGTTGGTGCATCCACCAATTTTCACTTTTGAGTGGAAGCTCTTGATCATTCTCATAAAATCGTTTTTGATGTAGTGCCAACATGCTTTATAGAAATGAATTGAAAAGCCATCTGGCCCTGGTGATTTGTTAGGGTCAAAATACCAGATGGTGTTGAGGACTTCTTGCTCGGTGAAGGGCCTGAGTAAATCAACGTTGTCCTCCTGCGTGATACTATTAGGGATGTCCTCGAGAAGTATTTGCTCTCCTTCGTCTTCAGCATTATCGATCTTAGTGTACAGATTGGAGAAATGGTTCTATGTAGCGATTTTGATGTTCTCATTCCCTTTGATTGTCAGGTCGTCTTCAATTCTGATCTCTGAGATAAAATTTATTTGTTGTCTGCTTTTGGTTTGCTTGTGGAAGTACGTGGTGTTTCTATCACCAGCTTTGAGCCAAGTACTTCGAGATTTTAATCTCCAAAAATCCTCCTCTTTGTGGAAAGCTTGATAAGCTTTGATATGATGATTGACTTCATACTGGAGCGTGGTGCTATCAATAGGGTGTTCATCATGCAGGATTTGGATAGATTCCAATTCATCGACTACTGATTTCCTGAGATTCGTTAGAGGGGGGCAATTACATTTGGCCTATATTTTTAGAGCCTTTTTGGTTATGATGAGATTTTGCTCCCATATGAATCCAGGAGAGCCAACGACAGGGGTCTTCCAAGAGCTGTCTAATATGTCCCAAAAACTAGTATGATCCAACCACTGGGGATTGAATCTGAAGGGAATTGGACCAAGATCTTCGTTTTCCTGAAAATGAAGTTGGATTGGCTTGTGATCCAAAGCCAAATTTTCCATTATTTTTGAGATGATGGTGTGTTCGTTTGTTAGAAGGCTGATTTGGACGAGGAACCTGTCTAATCTAGCCATTATATTTGCTTTTCCCAAGCGCTTGTTGGACTAGGTGTATTTCCCTCTCTTGGGTTTAATATCGAGTAGATCCCATTTCTGAATGAGAGCATCTACTTGTGGTCTGAATAGATCCTTTCCGATGGTGCCTCCTCTTTTTTTAGCCATGGATAGAGTGATATTCATGTCTCTAGCTAAGATTAGAATATGTGGGGCGTATGCATCTAAGAAGTCTTCAAGGAACTTACAGCAGTCTTTATTTTCAAAATATAGATTGGGGACATACATGTTGAAGAGTGCAATATGATTGTTGCTCTGGATGTGAGTGGGATCGGTGTAGATCCAATGCTGAGTGGCGAAGGAGCTGTGCAGATGGAAAATGTCTGAAGACCATAGAGTTGCTAGGCCACCGGAGGCCCCTCTGGCGTTTACTGCAACTTCGGTGTTTTTCTTCCATTTTTCTTTTCCTATGTCTAGGACGACCTTTTCATCGAGTTTGGTCTCTTGGAGTAAGAGGATGTCGGGCATGTCATTTTTTTGAAGATCTTTGACTGCTTCTATTTTCCTGGGGCTGCCCAAGCCCTTGCAGTTCCAAGAGACCAACTTCATTATCTGCTGTTATAGGTAGTGGAGGTCCCTCCTCCTGCTGGTTCTCCTATTTTCTTTCCTGATATTCTGGCTTGAGTGTTTTTGTTGAAGGCCATATTGATAGTTTCTTGGGATCCTTGTGTTTTCTCATGTTCCGCTTCTTCTTTTCTTAGATCTTTGCTTGTTTATCGTCCAAGCTTTCTTGAAGATTTATCGGTTGGTCCTTCCGATGATGGAGGGGAGGCTGAAGGGTTGGCTTTTGTAGCATCTGCGTAGGTGATTTTATTCCTTTTGGGGCTAGAGGTGTTTTGAGGCTGAAGATCTTTTAGATCTTCTCGGATTCGAGATGCTTGTTGAGTCTCTTGCTGCTTAGGGATTTCTCCTTCTTCAGAAGCTTCAAGGGATTATTGATTTTCTAGTGTCTCAAGAAGTTTGAATCTATTCCTACTGTTGGTGTCTATTGACTTCTAATAGTGATGTTCTTCTTTCTTAGAACTTTGTCCTTTTGATGAGATTTTTGTTCTCGTTCTAGAGTTTTTTTGAGTGGCTGTCCAATGCTCTTTTTCTCTTCCTGCCTCTGGATCTGCGGGATTCTTCTTGCATGATCGAGCGAAGTGCCCGTATTCATGGCAATACCTGCATTTGAAGGGTATTTGTTGTAGTCCAATTCTTGGATGTGAGACCAGTTTGCCACTTCGAGGTTTATTGCTTCTGGGAGTCTGTGTTCCAGATCTACTTCAACGCAGATCCTTGCACATGAGTACTGATCCTTTCGATCTGCTCTGTCTATATATTTTTCGAGCGTATTCCAGATGGCTTCTAACGATTCCAAATTCCAGCAATGGAGGGGTAGATGCAGGAGTCTGACCCATACCGAGACATCGGATGGGATATCTTGGGATGGGTCGAAGTTCAGGTTCCATTTGTTCATGTAGAGACCTTGTGGCCCCATAAAATATGGTTCATTCCTGAATATTAGCTTGCGATCTTGTTTGTTTTTTAATACGAATGTGAAGAATCCTTTCCCCAGGAAGTAAGAGTTTACTTCTTCAATGATCAATGGTCTCCAGTTTTTTTGCACCCAGATTTCAGTGGATTTCAGGGAGGGCCATAGGCCTATGAATTGGCCTATCAATCCCCGATTTGAAAGATTAAGAGTTGTTATGCATGTCTGCTCTATCGGTAGTGCAATGGTAGGGATTTCATCGATTTTCTTCACGAACTTCTGTTGTGAGGCAGTGAGGGGATTTTTCCCCTGGGCAGCAACAAGCTTTAAGAAGTCAGGTATGTCAGAGGGGAGAGGAGGGCCTCCTTCCGAGGCCATAACACTGGTGGTCAAGCTGAGTTCGAAGAGGGACAAGCAGATCTCGTGGCAGGGGCCCTAACTGCAGAGGTGAGGGAAACAACTGAGCCATGGGGTTGGTATTCACGCCTTCCATAATCATGCAGTGTAGATCACTGCAATAACACAACAATCAAATAGATCTAAAGCTTTGGATCAAAGGCAAAACCATTAGACAACTGTGGTGTAGTAGCTGAGAGGAGCCACTGACGGTGACAAAGGGGCTGAGAGGGCCAGGCTTGGCTCAACGATCTCAGTGATCAATTGGGAAAATGCTTTAAGATGGTTAAGGGGAGAACTAAACTTGTCTAAGGGGAAGTATGGTGCAAGTGGTGGACTTATATGTTATAGTTATGAGTATACATACCATATTTACATATATTCACTTTAATTACATGGATATATTCATTTTGAGTATTGCATTGCTAAGAATCAATGTAAATACAAATAGATATACATTGTTCAACAATATGAATATATTGTTGAGCATATCTCAATATTGAGTAATTCTTGGATACACATAATATATGGATATGGATACATTGTTGAGAATATAAATAGTAAGCATTCATATGCATTGCAATTATACATTACATACTTCATTGTTGAGAATCAATGAATATATGACATTTGAGAAACAATATATGTTTTTGGTTGTGGTTGCCAATAAGTTAGTTGGAAAAATGTGGGTTGGGATCAAGTTGCAATTCATGATGTAAGTAATTATATTGTACATGCTATTGGGCGTGGTGTCATGGATCATAAAAGTAACAAATACTACAAATTTATATGCACATAGTCATGATCTAATTGTATATGTTTATCCTTGATATATATTAGCAGTTTAGTTTGGTCATTTGTAGCTACGTCACTTTAAATTGCTCAAATCTGCTAGTATTTAGCTTATAAAAATGCTGTGACTAATTTTTCTTTTGTCACATAGTCACAAATTTGTCATTTTGTACTGGTATCATATGGAAAGTTTTATGTGCACCTTAATCGAGACAATATCCATGGTTTATTTATTGATATTTGTCCCACAAAGTCTTTACAACTGTACATTCTGATACAACATCAGGGTGATGTTTACAGTAGATAGTGTTCATCTGTAGCATTTAGCTCGTAGAGCCCGTGATATGTAATTGTACTTACAAATAAAACTACCTTAAGATAAAGAACCATAGGACCATATATGCAACTACTTTGTCCTACCCACCAAATGCAATTTTAAAACCACCCCTTTGTTTTTCATATTATACACCATTTTTATCATTATCAATGGTTTCTCTTTGGATTAATCCCCGGGGAGTTACAAAATTGAAACCTGTGTTAGTGATACACAAATTCATCATAGGGCAATTGTGTAAAGTTGCAACTTCGAATACAAAAATTAGATAATTGTTTATGCAAGATTACTTTCATACTAATCCAAATTTAGTTGAAGCTTGCAAGGATAACTATGTTGCATTATCTAGCATTTTGAGTGTGTGTTATGAGGCTTGTGGTAAAAGAGGGGCCCACTTTCTCGCTATAGACTTCCACAAGGTTTACCCCGCTTCATTAAGGTTTAGCAATCATAAAAATAATTGGTTTATGCTTATCCTCTAGGCTTTAACATTCTTGGCTTAGGTTTCAGAGATCACCAAAAACTATTTTTAGAGCAATGCTATTTTCTACAGAGGAGTGATGGCGAGGGTGCACAAAAAACCAAGATAAAATTAATGGTTAACATATTTCTGGATGTGTCATTATAAGCTATTGCGAGGTCTCCTAAAAGCACAACTTTTCATTTTTTGATATGATAGAAGTCTTAAATTATGTGAAAATCATCAATATTTGATATGACTACCCTTACTCTTTCTAATTTTCAAGTTAAATTGAGTAGTGCTCTAGATCATGTTTTTAATCCATTGTTCCTAATTATGAATCTATTTCCCCAAGAATTTGTTGGTGAAATTGTTGGCACATGTGTCTTTGTAATTACATTAAGTCCATTATACATATAATGCTTAGCCAATGCTATGTTTGCACATCTAACATAAGGATGGACTGTACATGTGAAATTGGATTCAATCCTATCTCTTTTAATCACATTTTTTTCCAAGGAATAACCTCACAAAAAATTCTTCAAGTACTTCCCCATGATTCATGGATGATGAATAGGGTAAACCGTTGACCTTGATTATTGGGCCTAACCTCGAGGGGATCAAGAGAGTCGAACCTATGACCTCCCCAATTTTGGGGAGAGAGATCTTATGTTTGGCTCATGACCACTTGAGCTAATCCTCGGGACTATCTCTTTCAATCACATATCATGGCCCTAACAATATTTCCACTTGGTAAACACTTAAAGAAAAAATGTCAACATGAAAGTTTTAATGAAAAATAATGGGAAATTGTCAATAAACCATCATGTGATGCATTACTATTTGAAACTTCAAGAAAAAATTGACATGGAAAAGATAAGTTGAGTAACCCAACAAAAATGATATATTAATTGGAGTGAGCATGGGAGACTCATCATTTAATGGGTGTGGAATAAGTGAACTTGGGAGTTTATCTAACAAGACTACAAATTATTTACTGGTTATAGTCGGCATTGGTTCCCAAGCAAGGGGTTATCGTTGGTTCTTCCTCCTCTTCATGAAAATGTATGGATTGTTGGGTCTCCTCTTCTTCACGACTAAACAACCCACACTTCCACTTCATTGATCAATGGCTCTTCCTCTCTATACACATATATGCACAGGGGATGTGGAATGAGTAGAGTAACCAAGGAATATGGAATCAAAAGTTTACACGGGGAGACTACATTAAACACTTCCATGGGGTGTCTAATCTATCGCCTTGCATTATCTCCATCGTCCTCCAAATCGAGTAATCATTTGAATAAATGATTGACTTTTGTTGGACCATGCCAACAAACCAACAAGGTAAATACAAATGATACCGGGCTACACAATCTTGACCCAAGGGTGCCTCAGTAGGATCAGAGAAAGAGATCTATTATGAAAAGTAAAAAACATTCAATAATTACACTACTCCCTTAAAAATCTCTTTGTTTTTACTTTTATTTTTATGATATTGCATTCAAATATTTTTCTTAATTCTTTAATGGATAATCCCATTCATTCATATTTAAATCTTAAACTTTTGTACTTTAATCATCCTTCTTCTTATTAATTTTAACTTTTCCACTTTAATCATTCTTCTTATTAAGAATAACTTGTTATATATGAAGAATATGTAGAATATTTTAAAATAAGAAGATAAAGTTCATTATATAAGATCGAATCGAAGTGTCTATTCCAAATTGTACCACTAAAACTTTATGTAGAATATCAAAGTTATAACCTGTGATATTTACAAAACAATACCATTTTTCACATACTATATACAACGAACCATTTGCTTGAACATTACTATATAGTCGGGTTCAGTGATTTTGATCTTCACCCTTCTAAAGCATTGTTAAATACTCCCTATTTTAATCCTCCTCTTTTAAAGGATCATTACTATCTATATAAGTAATGATTAATGAGCTTCCAATTTTAAACTTTCTTTATATCCATTATTAACACTATAATTAATGTGAATTATCTCCTATTTGACACGCTAAATTTTAAACTTTCTTTATATCCATTATTAACAATATAATTAAACTTGAATTATATCCTATTTGACACGCTATAAAATTTGTGCCCGTGAAACTGGGTCCACCATAATCATACCCTCTCCTACTGAATTACTCTTCCCTTCCACTAAACCTGGACCCAAGCCCTTGGGAGGTCTTGGAATTCTTTCTCAACTAGAAAATCCTTTCCTCAACTAGAAAGTCCGGTGTATTGTATATATACTCAGCCCAATGAGAAACAAGGAATTCGTTCCCTCTGCAAATGCAATTCCAAATCCTTCGATTCCCACCAATGCACTGTTTGAAAACTAGAAACACCATCGGTGAGCCGAGGGATGAAGAAGGCATTTTTTTCAATTCAGCAGGTATGAAGAAATAACAACTTCTAAGCACAGTCTGACTCCGAACAACGGTTCATCCCATTCGCTCCCTCAGGTATGAATTCACTTTGTTCCCGTTAAGGTAACTGATACTTACCCAGTTCATATTTATTATATGTGCAGGTGTGGCATAATCTAAGCTTTATCGGCGAGTAATTTAAGCAGGCGAAGCGAAGATGGTTGGGTTTTATTTTATTTTATTTTTCCAATTTCAAGACCCTTAGTTGTGCTTTGAATTTGATGAAGAGACGTATTTGTTTGCCGCTAATAATAGTTAATGTGCATGTTTGCGTGTTTGTTTCGACAGTTTTCGATTGCTGCCATCAATGATACGGAGTCGAAGAGCCAATGGGAGCCTCTGGCACCAACAAAAGAAGCTCAGGTAGTTTAGTTTGTTAGGCTGGTTGGTGTTATAATTTATTTATTTACTTTAGGGCTTTTTGGTAAATTAAGAAGAAACCGACGAACACAGCTAAATTTTGAGCTACCATTGAGCTTATAATTTAATCTCAATTGTCTTCTGAAAATTTACCATTACCTCACAAACAAATCGATTTTTAAGCTTGCAATTCTCCAATTAACATCAAAATTTCATGTCATATACTGGAAAGATTAGACTAGACTAGGTACAGCTGCAAATTCAGGGGAACTTAGAAGCAAAACATAATCTTTATGGGCAAAACAGGGTTGGAAGGGGATTTTAGACATTGAATTCTCAGTCCGGTCCATACCTGCAATGCGAATTCCAAAATTTCACCTCAACCTTGAGGTTTCCTGGATCTAATCCCTGTGAACGATTCACCTTTAGAGTTGATCTGAAACATTAAATTATAGCAGTGGCATTTCTCTTCCTTTCATGCCAATTTCACCCGACAGTTCAAGAGGGTAAATATCATATAAGTGTACTTCGATGCTACAACTCTTAGGGCAACTTTCCAAGGCATGTAACAGATCTGAAATGTCTTATTACAGCAGATTGTAACAGCAGCAAATCTGCTCCTTTATCTTATGGATATGCAATTCAGCTATATGTTATCTGAAATCAGCATGAACACCAAGGGCTGAAATCTACTCAATCAAGAAGATAACATAAGCTGAAAATTTAAATCTGCAAGTACATATCACAACTTTATCACAAAGCTGGTACAAGTCAAGCTCTCCAAACTATAGCTAGGGAAACCATACAAAAACCCTATCTTCCAATTCCTCTTAGCTAGGAATCATTTCTTACCAAAGCTGGTCACTCCACCAAAGATCGTCAACATGCCAACATCAACATTGTCAAGTTCTCATTGGGACATACAACAAGCTTGTATCACACAATCTTTCCATACTAGCACTGTTGTTTTCATTTGACTTTTGCAAATCTTAGCCATGTTGAATCGCACATTTACATGGCATGAGTCACTGTAGTGCTAGTTTCCAAATCTACATGCCCATCTCAAGGTTTAAGTTCTCAAACCCCAGGTCTTCAGTTTCTTGCATTAACACAAGCATTGTGATCTCCATGTAACACCAAGGATACAATAATCAAGTCTTTTTCCAATCAAAGCATCACATGAAGCTTAATACAAACCAAGCTTATCTCTCAACCATCTTGCTCTAGCCTCACATCCCACAAGAACAAGGCTCCAAAATCATGCAAGGCGTTAGCTTCACTCCCCATGTCTTATACAAGGGTAGAAACCCTAATGCTACAACAAGAGCCATAATAACCATCATACTCTTCAATGTCATGTTCTTTTCTAGGGTTTATATTGAAAGTTTTAGAAACCCAACCCGGTTTCAAGCTTGGAAGCTTCTCTGCATATGGTTTATTGCCCAAACCCTAGTATGCACATTTTTATCCACAAAAATGACTTAACTTGAAACACATGAAATTCTTTTCGAATCTTTATAACTCAGAAATTTAAATTTTCAGCCAAGAAACTCAAACTCAGAAATTTAAATTTTCAGCCAAGAAACTCAAACTCAGAAATTTAAATTTTCAGCCAACCACATAAAAATTAACACAGATTTTTGACCAAAATGGTTCAGAATAAAACCCCGAAGGGAAAACCTGTTCAAGAGAGAGATTTTTATTTTTTCAGGGAAATTTCACAAATTACAACAGCAGTACTTATCTCTTATTTCTGCCACGAAATACGTGTCAGAAGACTCTCTGAAACCTGCTGTACGGACTGATAAAACAGCTCCTTGAAATCTGTGCCTCACACATATGGACAGTGCCTTGAAATCTGTGCACTGTTACAGCCTTTTATTGCCTCAAAATGTGTGCCCTGTACAGTCTGACAGCAGCAATTAATGCTGTACTTCACCCCGAAATTCGTGTCAACTGAACTCCTTGATTTCTATGCAGATGTACGGACATGTACAGTACGGCCTGTCCTCGATTTCTGTGCAAACTCTCTTGCTGTCAATGCCTTGATTTCTGTGCCAGCTTTCTTCTAGAAATTCGTGCAAGCTTCCTTGGGAATCGTGCCCATCTTCAAGCTCTTGATTTCTCTGCTGAAATTTTCTCAATCTCTCCTCTAGGTCGAATTTTCTCAAACCCTCTCTTTTCTCCTTTGCTCCTTCTCTTCTCCAAAACTCTCTCTTGGAAAATGTGAACAATTGAATTAGGTTTGCCTTCCCCAAGCCTTTTTGTTCATGGCAACTTTCACTTTTCAATCTAATGGCCTAGATTAGATTAGATGGAGGGTTCACAATAAATGCTCAATAAATAATTGACAATGACAATTAGTGCACTTCATGTCATTTAATAAAGTCAACACCCTTTTAATCTAAGTTGCCAGGAAACTTGGGTACGGGGATGGGGACGCCACTTTTTGAAACAGGGTACTTGGGTACGTTGAGAGTACTGTGTGTGTGTGTGTGTGTATATATACAGGAAACTTGGGTACGGGGACGGGGATGCCACTTTTTGAAACAGAGTACTTGGGTACGTTGAGGGTACTGTGTGTGTGTGTGTGTGTGTATGTCACAGTCATATCATATTTCAGATTTCTCCATAAATTATGAATCATGATTCATAATTCTAAATTCAATGATTCATTGAACAATGAACATTCACATTGAAAATTTAAAACATAAAATTTGATAAATCATAGACTTAGTAGATATCAATTGGAATACTGGAAGTTACATAAAATTTGATAAATCATTGTAACTCGAACTCAGACCTGAAAGTACACTTGAAATCTTATTTTAAACACCTATTTGTACTGCTGTTACATGCAATTAAAAATTGCAAATATATTCCTTGATTGATGTGAGTGTATTTCTCACTATTAAATACATATGTGTAATTTTTATGTGCACATTTGGTAGTTAAATTATGTTCCATGAGTGCTGAACATAAAACCATAAAAACATTCATTGTAAATCAATGCAAAATTAGTCTACCATATATGGACAATATTCAATGGAATTTGAACAGTGTTGCAAAGTGTTTAACATAAGTCTTGAACCAAACTCCATACGTAGTTAGCAAAAAATTAGTTCAAATTTGGTTGGGGGTCATTACATTTTCCTTAGCAAATTGCATTTTATTGAGTCGGTCATACTCAAACATGGGGTACGGAGTACCCAAACACGGGGTACGATGTACCATTTTGCCTATAAGTACCCCCTTTTTTTATAATGGCGTCTTGGGTACGTGGAGCCAGTATGGGGTACGACAGGGTACGGCAGGAGACGTACCTTATGAGTACCCAAGTACCTGATACGGGTACGTGTACCTTATCCCTGGGTACGGGTACCTTGGCAACTTAGCTTTTAATTAATCACTCACTTGACTTTTCATTAAATATGAACTTAGGATATACTCACGACTTAACTTTTAATAAAGTGACTTTAAAATTATAAATTCCTTCTCACTTTATTAATTAATGACTAGGGGGTCATCTTTTAAAGTGTCCTTGTCCACCCCAAGGCAACACAAGGGTGAACGACACTTCCTTGGTAACATTTCAACACTCCCTCTTATCGATGAAGGTGTTCTTCACCACTCCCAACTTGTCTCTGAAATAAACATGCTTCCCTCTACCCAAAGACTTTGCGAGAATGTCTTCTACCTGCTCATCAGTAGAAATATAGTGCAATTGTACAACTCCTCTCTGAACATAATCTCTGATGAAGTAATACCTGATCTCAATGTGCTTTGACCTGTCATGAAATACCAGATTCTCAGAGAGCCTGATGCAACTCTGATTATCACAATGTATAACTGTAGGTCTCAGCTCCTGATCAAATAAGTCAACCATCAACTTGCAAAGCCACAAGGCTTTACAACTAGCCTTACTGGCTGCCATGTACTCAGCCTCTGCAGAACTCAATGCAACAGAATTTTGCTTCCGACTGAACCATGACACAACTGCCGAGCCCAAATTGAAGCAACAACCGGAAGTGCTCTTCTGGTCCGAAACACTACCTGCCCAATCTGAATCCGTGAAGCCAACCAATCCCACTCCATCAGATCTCCTGTAGTCCAAACCAAAATCTACTGTGCCTGCAAGATATCTCAATATGTGTTTTGCGGCTGTCCAATGCACTCTCCTGGGCTCCACCATGAACTGACTGAGAGTGTTAACTGCAAAACTCAAATCTGGTCTGGTGTTGACCAGATACATCAACGAACCAATCAACTGATGATATAAAGTAGGATCCACCAACTCTCCCTCAGAAGCATGAAGCTTCGTCCAGCTGGTGGTCATGGGTGTGGATATGGGTCTGCACTCCTCCATCCGAAATCTCTTCAGAACATCTGCATCATATTTTCCTTGCCCCAGGAAAACATGTCCATCCTCCTGCCAAATCTCCATCCCCAAATAGTAATGCATCAGTCCAAGGTCAGTCATCTCAAACTCTGAAGCAAGATCTTTCTTACATGCTTTAATCAGGTGCTCTCCTCCTGTAATGAACAAGTCATCAACATATAGCAGAAGAATGAGTGGAACACCTCCAACCACAATGAAGTATAGGTTGGGATTCGCCTCACTCTTCTGAAATCCAATTGAAAGCAAATAAGTATCAATCCTGGAATACCAAGCCCGAGGGGCTTGCTTCAGACCATACAAGGCCTTTTTCAGCTTGCACACATGTGAATCTCTTCCATGAATCTCAAAGCCCTGAGGCTGCTCTAGATAAACCTCCTCCTGTAGAAAACCGTTCAGAAAAGCGGTTTTCACATCCATCTGATGAATCCTCCAACCCATCTCTGCCACAATGGAGATCATTGCTCTGATTGAAGAAAATCTAGCAACTAGTGCAAAGGTCTCATAGTAGTCAACTCCCTCTACCTGTGAGAACCCTCGTGCCACAAATCGAGCTTTGTACTTCTCGATGTTAGTTTTTCAGAAATTTCAATCTGATCTAGGATCTTAACTGAGAGAATAACATGTACAACATATCAATCATGGACACGATAATGCAAGCACACAAGAGACACAGAGTTTCACTGGGAAATCCAAGAAGGTGAAAAACCTCGCAACTTCCTCAGAGATAGATAGAGCAATGATACAACCCAAGTACAAGAGATAGTCTTCTCCTAGCAGCAACTTCTCCTCCTCCACAAGTGCGCCACTCTTCAATGAAAGTATGAGTGAGAAAAGTGAATGATGAAATAGAGTGTCTCCCGCACTCTATTTATACTTACTTGACTTGCCTAATAACCTTTACTGGGTCGGCCTTAACTTAACCAAATAACATAATACTGACTGGGCCGACCCCCAATAGGGTGGTCTAATAACCCTTTGACCCACATGATTTATACAGGGCTGACCCCACCAAGGTGGTCTAATAACCCATCAAGTATAAGTTACGACACTTACAATATAAATGACGACACTTCCGTATAGAGGAATAATAACATCTCTATAGGAATACAAATACTTCCGTATAGAGGAATAATAACATCTCCATAGGAATACAATATACATATATGAAATACATTCCGAAGTTACAAATACATCAACACTCCCTCTTAACTAGGAAGGTATTTCTTGACACAAGTCTTCTAGCACAAGTCCTCTTCTCTGGATCATCGTCATCGTCACTGCTGCTGCTATCTCAATCAATCTCCGATCTACTTGTCATAGGAAGTTCTACAGGGCCAGTCCTTTTTCATACTGGATGTAGGCCCACCACCTGCAGGTCTTCATCACTGGTCATACTGTGGAATCCTCAGGACTTATTACGTGCGTCAACAAAACCTCGAAAGAGCATCCTAGGCATTTTACGAGCACACAGCTCAACCTATCGGATCTTCCAGGATCTTTTACATGTGACTGTCACAAAACCTTAAAAGAGTGTCTTGCCAAGCAAGATCTCTAAAGAGCATCTGAGGCCTTTTTCATCCTGTCCAGATCTCCGGGACTTATTATATGTGAACCCTACCACAAAACCTTAAAAGAGTGTCTTGCCAAGCAAGATCTCTAAAGAGCATCTGAGGCCTTTTTCATCCTGTCCAGATTTGCGGGACTTATTACATGTGACCCCTACCACAAAACCTTAAAAGAGTGTCTTGCCAAGCAAGATCTCTAAAGAGCATCTGAGGCCTTTTTCATCTTGTCCAGATCTCCAGGACTTATTATATGTGGTCCCCACAAAACCTTAAAAGAGTGTCTTGCCAAGCAAGATCTCTAAAGAGCATCTGAGGCCTTTTTCATCCTGTTCAGATCTCCAGGACTTATTACACGTGGTCTAGCAAAACCTTAAAAGAGTGTCTTGCCAAGCAAGATCTCTAAAGAGCATTTGAGGCCTTTTTCATCCTGTCCAGATCTCTAGGACTTATTACATGCTACCCTTGCACAACCTGTCCACGGCCACAGAGTATCAACCTGATACTCACCATACATCGTCCTGATGTACATGATCATCCTGATCATCATCACTGCATCGTCCTGATGCATGTCATCTGGAGCAACATCCTGAAGCTCGTCATCTATGATCATCCTGATCATACAATGCATCCACCTGATGCATACCAAGTATCTACTTGATACATATCATCATACATGATCCACCTGATCATACAATGTATCCACCTGATACATACACAGATACATAATCCACCCGATCATACAATGTATCCACTTGATATATATCAACATACATGATCTACTTGATCATACAATCGTATCCACCTGATACATATACAAATACATGGTCCAAGCATCCAACATGATGCATATACAGAGCAGTAACTGGAGCATCGTCCTGATGCTTATCATCCACCACTTACATCCACAACCATGGGAAGGATCCTCCTCTCACCATGCTTGGAATGGCTCCTGCAAATGTGTCCATCACTTCTTCCTCGAAGTGTCGTCAATCTGAAGAACACCAAGCCTCTCTTTGAAGTACTCGAACTTCACTCTAGCTAGTGGTTTCGTCAACACATCCGCAACCTGCTCATCCGTCGCAACATACAAGAGCTTCACTGCTCCTCTCTGCACCATATCCCTGATATAGTGATATTTGATCTCAATGTGCTTCGACCTGTCGTGGAACACTGGGTTCTCAAACAACTTCACACAACTCTGGTTGTCACAAAAGATACCAGTAGCCTCCAACGGGAGATCAAATAGCTCAGACAGTAACTTCCGGAGCCATACTGCCTCACAACTAGCCGAACAAGCTGCAACATACTCTGCTTCGGCTGTACTCAGTGCTACACAGGACTGCTTCCTGCTAAACCAAGAGATCACACTTGATCCCATACTGAAGCAGCACCCAGAAGTGCTCTTCCTATCTGCAGCACTGCCTGCCCAATCTGAATCAACATAACCCTATAGGTTAAACTTTTGATTCGCATCATACTTGAGCCCATAATCAACCGTACCCTTCAGGTACCTCAGAGTATGCTTTACAGCAACCAGGTGAACACCTCTCGGATCCGTCAGGAACTAGCTCAATGTGTTCACCGCAAAGCAAATATATGGTCTCGTGTTCGTCAGGTACCTAGAGGACCCAATCATCTGACGATACATAGTGACATCAACCGGCTCAGATGAAGCATCACACAGAAGCTTCAAGTTCGATGCCATAGGTGTGGCCATGGCCTTGCAGTCCATCATCCCGAATCTCTTCAGGATCTCCACTGCATACTTCCCTTGTCCAAGGAAGATCCCATTTGCACTCTGCCACACCTCCATGCCTAGAAAATAGTGCATCATCCCCAAGTCCTTCATCTCGAACTTGGCAGCAAGCTTCCTCTTCGTGTCGACAATCAATCTATCCTCAGCTGTTACAAACAGGTCATCCACATACAATAGTAGTATCACTGGATTGCCTTCCTCAACCTTGTAGTAAAGGTTGGAATCCGCTTTACTCTTGGTAAAACCCAAACTGGATAGAAAGCTGTCTATTCTACCATACCAAGTCCTAGGAGCTTGCTTCAAGCCATACAAGGCTTTCTTCAACTTGCATGCATATGACTCTCTGTCATGTGTCTCAAACCAAATGGTTGCACCACATACACTTCCTCCTCGACTACACCATTCAAAAAAGCTGTCTTGACATCCATTTGGTGTATCTTCCATTTCATCACTGCAGCCAGAGCAAGTACTGATCTAATGGAAGTGTATCTAGCTATAGGAGCAAAAGTCTCTTCATAATCAATTCCTCTTTCTGGGAGAAGTCACGAGCTACAACCTCGCTTTGTATTTCTCCATGCTACCATCTGCAGCATGCTTGATCTTATAGATCCACTTAGAAGTCACAACAAACTTCCTGTATCCTGGGAACTTCAGATTCTTCAATCTCTTCAATAGATATTTTGAACTTCATTGCTGGAACAAATGTTGTAGTTCTTCTTTTGTAGGTGATGGTATACGATCTTTCCTACAAAACAAGTTAAATTGCATGATTAGAAAACATCTCATAGTTTTCAGAACAAATTCTTACACATAAAGAAATATGTCATACATTCATGCAATTATTTTAGCCAATGCTTCAATACAACATTTATCCATATCCCGTAACTTTCTAGATGCCTTTCAATCTCTACCAGAATATTGTTAAGAGTGTGCACAACTCCCAACATGTCAGCAAAGAGGTTTCATTTTAGATAAGTAGCAATGGAATGTTGTACAGTGCCATAGGCCACTTACCCATCACATGCATATTAGTAGTATACTGTTCATTAATGTAATTATTCTAATATGCATAATACACATCCTAAGTTTAGGAACATAAGCATATCATTGAGCAATATTATTTAAACAAACAAATATGCAAGAAATGACAATTCAAATACTTATCTTTGTTTGGTTTGTAGGGTGGACTCCCTCTCAATATTTGCTTCCTTGCAGGAACTACTGGAGTGTGCTCCCTCTTGATCTTTGCTTCCTGGATTACCTGTCCTTGAACTTATATCCATCCTCGATCACTTATGCATACTTACTAGTATCATCATTGTGTTACCCTTGAGATCTCATACATAATCATACATTCATTAGTATAATCTCAATACTATCAAAACACAATAATCTTAAACATGTATAGTCATAATTATTTCAAACACAGATAATACGCATTAGCATTCAAAGTTTCAGGGAAGACTTCACTTACTCATGCATATTCATATTTGACCATAGAACTCTTCTGGTTAGTCATATCATCAATCAAGGTAAGAGACATAATATGCATAAACCCTTGATTATTTACATTTCTAACTTCATGAATAATCATTATCACCCATACAACAGTATAAGATCCTAACACAAGGTAGGATTCTAACTTGATATAGGAAAAACATACCTGGTTATCATATTTGCTAGTTATGTCTAGCAATGTCTTCTTGTTCTCTTCAATGACTTGTGCTAGTAACCTGCATATTTCATAGGTTAAGCATTGTAGAACCAAATTATACATACCTCGTAAGTAGAGCTTCAATGTGATCCATGTCAATGGATGAATATTTGTCTTCATGTCACCATGGTCATATGTTCTTGAACTAGAACATGGTTTGTCTTTCTTGATGTACCTTTCATGTTAGCGGACAACATCAACCTCATACAACACCACAATGTATTAGTACAATCATAAGTGTCAAAAACCCTAATCAATGAATATCTACGTTCATAATTTTATTAAGGTGATACAACAAGTCTAAAGTTAATCAAGATTGCACTAACCTTAATGAAGACAAACATACCATAAACTTAATCATGAACAGATCTCGAAACATACCTGGATAAGTCATACCTATCGAGATTGCTTGTAATCTTCTTATGTAAGGCCTTAGCCTCATCTCCCTCTGAAACTAGAACTTCTTCACTTATGCAGGTGAGCAATCCATTCTCTTTTAAGATTAACCCAATCCACTTGATTTGTAGAAATTCGATCTGGAGCTGCACTAGGGTTTGTCAGGGAAACCCTAAAAATTCAAACTTTGAATTTCAAACTTCTGAAAGGATAGAAAGATGCGCCTTTCTGAGCTGGTCAAGCTGGTATACTAAGAATTTGAAAACTGCAAAGTTTCACCCCTCAAAATTGCCTTTTAGATTTCCGGATTCACTAGGGAGGACCTTGAATTAGGGTTTGAGTTTTCCGGAGCTTTACCCAACCAAATAGTTTGATCCAAAGCTCTAAACTTCGATTTTTCCAAGGAGCTTCTAGCTGTGGTCACAGATTTCAAAAATTTCCATTTTTGTAGAAGCCCTAATTTTTCACTTTTCCGATCAAAGTCCCGAATTAGGGTTTGATCAAGCCCCGCCTTCTACCCAACCAAAAAATTTGATCTTGGTCTCTAAATTTCGATTTTGATGAGTAGCATTCAGCCGTGGTCTCCGATTACAAAAGTACCAACTTTCTTCGAAACCCTAATTCCCGGAGCCATGAATGAAGGTGCTCAAAATCCAATTCTGTTTTGATAGAAATATGCACCTGATTGTTTCTGGTGTAACTCTGAAATTACGAATCCACAGGGTCTGAAACTTCGACCTGTGGTAGCCCGACCTGTCATCTTTCCAACCCCACAGGTCTGACCTCAATTGGATTTTTTGACATAGAGTTATGCCACGTGTCACAACGTGACCTGTTTATGGGATAAAACAGGAGAGCGAACTTGTACGGCGTGCCACGTGCCACTAGTTCAACTTCGGCCTCTGAAAACCTTACCTGAGAAACTATAGTCCGTGCCCTACCTGTCACTTTTTGCGAAATTTCATTTGGAGCTTCCTAGCCCAAGTTGTGACCTTTTTTCCTAGGTCACTTGTTTATGACTGAGATATGGAAGAGGCAGAAACCCTAGATTGTACAGATCATTAAACACAAAGTACAACGAATTAGAAGTTGTGCTTCGGACACAAGGTACATGGGGATCTTATCTTCGACCTATAAGAGTTTTAGATCCTGAAACCTCGTCGAAATGGATTTATAGCGAAAGTGCTACGATGACTGGTTTTTGCTATATCAAGTCCTAGCTTAGCAAGTGCAACAAGTGTCATAAATGCCATACCCTGCCTTCTTTCAAGCTAGCTCTGGTACCATGTTAGTTTTTCAGAAATTTCAATCTGATCTAGGATCTTAACTGAGAGAATAACATGTACAGCATATCAATCATGGACACAATAATGCAAGCACACAAGAGACAGAGTTTCATCGAGGAAAACCAAGAAGGTGAAAAACCCCGCAACTTCTTCAAAGATAGATAGAGCAATGATACAACCCAAGTACAAGAGATAGTCTTCTCCTAGCAACAACTTCTCCTCCTCCACAAGTGCGCCACTCTTCAATGATAGTATGAGTGAGAAAAGTGAATGATGAAATAGAGTGCCTCCCGCACTCTATTTATACTTGACTTGACTTGCGTAATAACCTTTACTAGGTCGGCCTTAACTTAACCACATAACATAATGCTGATTGGGCCGACCCCTAATAGGGTGGTCTAATAACCCTTTGACCCACATGACTTATAGGGCCGACCCTACCAAGGTGGTCTAATAACCCATCAAGTATAAGTTACGACACTTACAATATAAATGACGACACTTCCGTATAGAGGAATAATAACATCTCTATAGGAATACAAATACTTCCGTATAGAGGAATAATAACATCTCCATAGGAATACAATATACATATATGAAATACATTCAGAAGTTACAAATACATCAACACTCGATGCTTCCATTCGCAGCATGCTTGGATTTATAGAACCACTTGGAAGTCACCATTGACTTCCCCTCAGGTCTCGGAACAATTTCGCACACTCCATTCTTCATGATGGAATTGTACTCTTCCATTGTGGCATCTCTCCAAACTTGGTGTGGGGTAGCCTCCTCAAAAGTAGTAGGCTCGGATTCACTTAAGCTAGTCATCATCGCCATATAACTGGAAAATCTCTCTAGTGCCCTGCACTCTCTGACCTCCCTCCTTGGTGGCCCCATAGACTCCTCAACTTCCTTCACAAGATCCTTAAGCCAACTTGGCTTATGTTTCCTGGAAGTAGCTTCCTTTGCTAGGCCCTCCTCCTGAACCTCCTCATCTGACAACTATCTCCCTGAAGAAGTACTTGTGGCCTGAGATCTTGTACTTGGTGATCCTGAACTTGTACCACCCGAATCACATGAAGGTGAAACCTGTGAACTTGTGACTCGTGAACCTGTCCCTGTACCAAAAGTCCCTGTAGACTAAGTACCTGAACCTGATGTGTACCTGTAACCTGTGATCCAGTCACTCCAGAAACCTGTGACCCTATATTATGACTCGCTGAACTCTGTGAAGGTGTCACCTGTGTAGTATCAACCTGCTGCTCCACCATTTCTTAATCATAAGACTTCCTGAAGGCTTTCTCCTCCTCAAATCTCACCTCCCTCCTCACCACAACTTTCCTCTGTGTAGGAAGGTATAAGTGAAAAGCATTCGAAATCTCGTCATAACCAACAAAGATGCCTTTCTCCGCCGTGGGATCTAACTTTGTCCTCTTCTCAGAAGGGACATGAGAGTATGTAAGGCATCTAAATATACAGAAGTGACCTATCTCAGGTCTCTTCCTGGTGAACATTTCCTCAGGAGTTTTACACCCTAATGCTTGGTGTGGACTCCTGTTCTGCACATAAACAACAGTACTACATGCCTCTGTCCACAGAAAGAAAGGAAGACTGTGATCATCCAGCGTGGCTCTAGCTGCTCCCACTATTGCTCTGTTCTTCCTTTCGGCAACTCCATTCTGCTGTGGAGTATATGGAACTGTCAACTGCCTCCTGATGCCCTCCTGTCTGTGAAACTCATCAAACTCCTTGGAGGTATACTCACCCCCATTGTCTGACCTGAGTGCCCGGATCTTCCTCCCTGTTTGGTTCTCCACAAGAGCTTTGAACTCTTGAAACCTTTGCAAGACTTCCTGAGATTTTTTACTTCTTAGAAAGTAGATCCAGGTCTTCTTGGAGTGGTTATCAATGAAATTGATATAGTACTCAAATCTTGTCAACGAGGCTGAAGACATCGGTCCACATAAGTCTGAATGAATCAAGTCCAATATGCCACCTGATCTCGTGTCATTGCTTGGAAAAGCAGTCTTGGTGTACTTTCCCAAAGCACACCCTCTGCACACACCACCTTGCTCTGTGCTGAACTGAGGCAAACCTGTAGACATCTCCCTCAGCAATCTCAAAACTGAATGATGAAGGTGGCCCATCCTCCTATGCCACAACTCACACATCTCGATGCTGCTGCTAGTATGGGCCAATGCATGGTGAGGCTGGAAGAGAAGCTTGTACAGTTTCCCACATCTAACTCCAATGGCACATGAAGTAGATGGTCTTGCTGCTCTAGAAAAGATACTTACTTTCCCATCTAGGACGCATACTCCAAAACCCCTGCCCTCAATAGTGGAAACTGAAACAAGGTTCTTCTTCAGCCCGGGGACATACAAGACATCCCTCAAAGTCATGGACTGCATAGACTCCCTCTGAAAGGTAAGAGTCCCTCGCCCAACTGCCCTCACAACTGTGTCATCTCTCAACACTACCTCGAGACTCAAGCTCGTCTTAGTCATCTTGGTGAACACATCTCGAACACCTATCATATGGCTTGAAGCCCCACTATCAATGTACCAAGTAGAAGTAGTGGTGGAGGCACTCGAAGAATGGCCAACCAACAAAGAACATTGTACCTGATCCTCCATATCACTCTCCATATCACTGCTGGTGAAAAATGTTCTCTTTGTACATCCAACATAGAGAGAAAACTCTCCCTCAAACCATGAGGCAAAGTCATCTATGTCAGCTGTAGCTGTCGTCTGCTGTCCTTTCTTCTTTTTGTTCGGACACTGTCCAGCATAGTGTCCAAATTTCTGACAAGCGAAACACTTGATTTTACTCAAGTCTTTCTTCTACTCACCTGTATGCTGCTTGGCCCCACTCTTGGGACCCTTCTTGAACTTCTTCTTCTTACCTTTTGCTGCCAATGCCACATCCTCTTCATCATTTTTGTGATGTGATGAACTGCCTTGTAGGTATCCTCTACGTGTCTCCTCCTGTATGAAGTCATCCCAAAGACGATCCCAAGAAGGCATGTTCTCACGAGCAACCACTGTCTACATAAACACACTCCATGGTGGAGTCACGCCATTTAGGGTTGTTCGCATCAACTCACTGCCCGATATGATCTCCCCAACAGCTACAAGCTCATCTCTAACTTGTGTAATCCTAGTAAGATAGGAAGCCATGCCCTCACTTTTCCCGATGTGCACATCCTTCAACTTCTCCCGCAACACCATCTTCCTGTTCTCATTGGAGCTTTGGTGTAACCTAGTCAAAGCTGCCAACATCTGGAAGGCATGGGCCTTCGCTGAAATATGTGGGATCACATTATCCTTCACGGCATCAAGTATGATCCTTCTTGCCTTCACATCCCTTTTCATGAAAGCTGCCTTATCAGTAGCATCGGTAGGAACAGTCACATGATTTGCTGTTGTACTATTGACTATATCCCATAGCTCATTCTCCTCAAGTATCAACATGATTCTAGTCTTCCATGGGCTAAAATTTGTAGCCCCATCTAACCTGTCCTCCACTCTGAGTCCAGACACCATAACTGCAATCTGTACCTGTTCTTCTCAAAGAATCTGTTCAAGACTTGTTTTTCACAAACCCACTTCTTTTCTCCAATCTGAAAATTTTCCGAGTGTAAAAATTTCTGATTTTTAACTCCTCTCTGTTACCATGAAAGTTTTAGAACCCCAACCCGGTTTCAAGCTTGGAAACTTTTTCTGCATATGGTTTAATGCCCAAACCCCAGTATTCACATTTTTATCCACAAAAATGACTTAACTTGAAACACATAAAATTCTTTTCGAATCTTTATAACTCGAAAATTTAATTTTTCAGCCAAGAAACTCAAACTCAGAAATTTAAATTTTTAGCCAACCACATAAAAATTAACATAGAGATTTTTGACCAAAATGGTCCAGGATAAAACCCCGAAGGGAAAACTTGTTCAAGAGAGAGATTTTTATTTTTTTAGGGAAATTTCACAAATTACAACAACAATACTTATCCCTTATTTTTGCCTCGAAATACGTGTCATAAGACTCTAAAACCTGCTGTACGGATTGATAAAACAACTCCTCGAAATCTGTGCCTCACACGTGTGACTGTACAGACAGTGCCTTGAAATCTATGCATTGTTACAGCCTTTTATTGCCTCAAAATGTGTGCCCTGTACAGTCCGACAGTAGCAATTAACGTTGTAATTTACCTCGAAATTCGTGTCAACTGAACTCCTCGATTTTTGTGTAGATGTACGGGCAGGTACAGTACAGGCTGTCCTCGATTTTTGTGCAAACTCTCTTGCTGTCAATGCCTCGATTTCTGTGCCAGCTTTCTTCTAGAAATTCATGCAAGCTACCTTGGGAATCATGCCCATCTTCAAGCTCTCGATTTCTCTTGTGAAATTTTCTCAATCTCTCCTCTAGGTCGAATTCTCTAAAATCCTCTCTTTTCTCCTTTGCTCCTTCTCTTCTCCAAAACTCTCTCTTGGAAAATGTGAACAATTGTATTAGGTTTGCCTTCCTCAAGCCTTTTTGTTCATGACAACTTCCACTTTTCAATCTAATGGTCTAGATTAGATTAGATGGAGGGTTCATAATAAATGCGCAATAAATAATTAATAAATGACATTTAGTGCACTTCATGTCATTTAATAAAGTGAACACCCTTTTAATTAATCTCTCACTTGACTTTTCATTAAATATGAACTTAGGATATACTCATGACTTAACTTTTAATAAAGTGACTTTAAAATTATGAAGTCCTTCTCACTTTATTAATTAATGACTAGGGGGTCATCTTTTAAAGTGTCCTTGTCCACCCTAAGGCAACACAAGGGTGAACGACACTTCCTTGGTAACATTTCAACATATATGCATATCACAAACCCTAGCATCACATCAACAAATCCTAGCATCACACAAGAGCAATCTCTCCACGAACATTCAATATGTCACTCTCTTTCTTCTTGTTTTCTCCTAGGGTTTCTTCATGAACCCTAACATCTTACTCCCTACATGATGTCTCTCTCTCTTAGGGTTTCCTCATGAACCCTGTTGTCTTGCTCCCTATAAGACGTCTTTCTCTCATAGGGTTTCTTGATGAACCCTCTTGCTCCCTACAAGACATCTCCTAGGAGCACTTCATCTTCCATTGCCCTAGCTACTAAGAGATCAGAGGGAGATTCCATTTCCTATTCAGAGGGACCCAGACCCTCACTAACTTCATCAGATACCCCGATTAGAGATGTATGGCCTTATACATGGAGGAGGCCCTCAGGGTTCGAGGCCATATTCTTCAGCCTCCTACCAAACCAAATTCTACCCAACAGATCACTTCCTTTTTCACTGTGCTACCCTCAGGGAGGGGCACTAAGAGACGGATCGAAATCAACATAGATTCAAACTCTAGATCAGTGTGGATTTGAAGGGCCTTCTCTCGTCCCTTGAGATCTCAGTGGCATGACCAGACTAGACCTCTCCGGAGGAGACAAAAGAGATCCTCCAAGCCTCAATGGCGAGCTACCTCCTCCAAATAGTAGCGTAAAGGGCGACCTAGCCCTTCCACTAGTTCTTCCTCGAGACAACATACTATTATTAGTTTCCTTCTTTCCACCTTGGATGCTAGGAGAGATGGGTCTATTCTATCCCTTGATAGACCTACCACATTTCTTCTAGATTTCTTTGCTCCTGGATTCTTTCCCTATGTATTTCTCCACACCCTTGCAGTCTCCCATACTCGGGGTCGAGGGATTTCAATGCCTCAACATAGATTTCTCCTCTCTTCTCTTCTCTACTTCACTTTACTTTCTTTTTTGCGTATTACATCTTTTAGGAGACCTTTTGGTACTTATGCTTTGTAACGACATCATTGTATTGAATAGTCCCATTGACCTACTTTGTGGTCATTAGTTGGACATTAATAAAATTATCTTATCTTATATCTCCTAGGGTTTCCTCTCGAACTATAACGTCTTGCTTCTTATAAGACATCTCTCTCCTAGGGTTTTGTTATGAACCCTAATTGCTATATTTTGTAGCTCGGACAGGTACTTCTACATGGGGGTGTCTAGCATTTAGAAGTTGTCCAGAAAAGTAACTCTCTAGACAGCCTTGTAAAAGTGTCTTTTGTAATACTTTATGGTTAATGGTATTGGAGGGCCCATGGTTTTATGTGTCCCATGGTATTGACCATGGTACTGACATAAAGTGAATGTTATAAATGAGTCTATGGAGAGTTGTATAGATACAATAGTGATATCTCTTGTGTTGGACAGGATTGAGTCATATCTCTTGTGAGGCTTGGGAGTGAGAGATTCACTCAAGCTGGGGTTTGTCTTTATTGCTTAGGGTTTGGGCACAGTGAGAGTCAGGAGTCTGATATCCGGTGTGTCATATCTGGAAGCCTGGTGTTGTAAGTGTTGTTAAACAAATCTGCAATAAAGACAATTTGTTTGCTAGTTTTTCCCATTAGGGTTTCCAGGGCACATCTTGTGTTCGGTTTTGTGTGTGATTTATTGTAAATCACTGTATTGCTATTTTTGATTCAGTTTTATGTGTTATATTAAGACTGGGATAACAATTAGTGAATAAATATCAATCATATATGGTTTACGTGAAGTTAACATGGTATTAGAGCGGGATTGAGAAGACCCCGCACAAGATTGAGAGAGAAAAAAAAGGGAAGAGAGTATTGTATCACCATGGTACGGGCCGTACGGTCATTGTACAATCGTAGGGTTGATTTGTTGATTGGAAACTACAGGAGTCGGGCTTGTGACAACTAAGCATAGGGATTGGATGAGTGCAGTCTAAGTGGGCTCGGGCCAGTGGTTGTAGCTGGTTCAGCAGGCGTAGGAGAGCCACAGATCGGTGGACTCGGCCACGTGCTTTGTAGCTAGAAGTTGTTAGGAAGTGGACATGCTACAGAGTGTCAGATCCACCAGGAACTGTTGGATCGACCAACGATCGAGTCGAGAAGAAGTTCGCAACTGTAGACGGTTGACAACAAAGGAGTCTGTGGGCTGTGGAAGCTACAGGACCAAGGCGGTGGACGACATGGTGGTAGAATGGCATGCTACAACTGTTGATTGGGCTGGGTGTTGAGCCAGATCTAGACGCGGTAATTTGAGCTCGAAAGTTACAGTGCGAAGACAGCGTGGGACTTGCCATAGTTGAGCGTGTAGGAGAGTTGACGACCAAAGGTGTGGTGCGGGCTTGTGGGATCAACTGAGGGGGCCGAGCAATAGGAGCTGCAGGTGAAGGTGCTGGCAGCCAGTCGGTATCCCACGGGAAAAAACCACGTGCGAGGAGACTGGGCACATGGACGAGTCACTGGGAGAAGCTGTGACTATAGCTCGAGTTGCGGACAACAATAGAGAGATTGGTCCAAGTCGCGGGCCGTGAGCCAACATGGGAGTTGGTGCTGTCGATAGTTGAGGTCGAGGACGAGGGGGTTGGCTCGTAGGTAGATGTAGAGGCAATAAATGGTAGAGTAAGCCACGACTTGCAGGGGAGAAGGCGAAAGACTGCACAGGAGTTGTACAGATTGGGAGTTGAGGTGTGGTCGCGAGTTGACAAGGGTTAGTAGATCAGTGGGAGCAGCTGGGTGGTGTTGTCATAGCCGAGGCGGAAGTGGGCCGCTAGAAGGAGGTGACGATAAAGGAATTGATCAGTAGCACAGCCGTTAGAAAAGACAAATGATAGTCAGCTGCAGGTAGGGGTAGAGCCAAAAAGTTTAGGTAGTAGGCCCAGGAAATTTGGGTAGCCCAGAACAGTTCGAGCAATTGTGGGCAGGCCCCAAGCAACACCTTGGAAAGCTTGGTCAGCCTAGTAGGTGGCTAGGCAGCGAACAGAAAGGGTCCGAGTAGCCTAATAGGTCATTGGGCAACATCTAGGAAGGATCCAGGCAATGTGCAGGGTTCGGGTAGGTGGTGCATCTAGCCATATGACGGGAATGAGGTCGGTGTTCCTTAGTGTTTCAGAGATAGACTCAAACTGCCATGAGGGTTGTGGGACTAGTACCATGCATGCAGTGAAGGGGGTTGGATGTGTGAGATTGTAGCTAGAGTCAGGAGGGTCTTTGGAGATGGTAGAGATGTTGTTTGTTCCAGGTTTGAGTGTTAGTTTGCTCTTAGTATCAACCTTGGAGGACGTGGGGTATGTTGTGTTGTTTCGAGATGGACAAGTCTTCATACTTTTAGAGGGAGCAAGTACCTAGGGCAGCGGTGAGGCTTGAAATCAGGGAGGGTGCAATGTACAGGTTGCTAGGACAGCCTGTAGTTGGTTCCAGAGGGAGTTTGGAGCTTGGATTAGTGGCAGAGAAAGAGCATGAGGCTCTTCTCTGCAGGCCTACTTGGTATGAGATGTCATTGATGGATGAGGAGTGCAGATTATCAGATCAAAGTGCAACGGATGCACCCGGGAAGTCTTCTTGTTCAGAGGGAGCAGTTGTTGTAGCAGAGGATTTGAAGGATCTAGGTGGATGCTTCTCCGGAAGTACCTTCCTCGCTAAGAGGGAGTGTTAGATTTTGTAGCTCGGATAGGTACTTCTACATGGTGCATGTAGAAGTCGTCCAGAAAAGTAACTCTTTAGACAACCTTGTAAAAGTGTTTGTTGTAATACTTTATGGTCAATGGTATTGGAGGGCCCATGGTATTATGTGTCCCATGGTACTGGGTATCCCATGGTATTACTTGTCCCATGGTACTAGGTATCCCATGGTATTGTCCATGGTATTGACATAAAGTGAATGTTATAAAAGAGTCTATGGAGAGTTGTATAGATGCAACAGTGACATGAGTGAGTGATATCTCTTGTGTTGGACATGAGTGAGTCATCTCTTGTGAGGCTTGGGAGTGACAGATTCACTTAAGTTGGGGTTTGTATTTACTGCTGAGGGTTTGGGCATAGTGAGAGTCAGGAGTTTGAGATCCAGTGTGTCATATTCGGAAGCCCGATGTTGTAAATGTTGTTTAACAAATTTGCAATAAAGACAAACTGTTTGTTGGTTTTCCCCATTGGGGTTTCCAGGGTAATATTGTGTTTGGTTTTCTCTGTGATTTATTGTAAATCAGTGTATTGCTATTTCTAATTCAGTTTTATGTGTTAAATTAAGACTGGGATATAAATCAGTGAATAAATATCAAATTCAATCAGATCTTGTTTACTTGAAAACTTAACACTAATGTCTCCAAGAGAAGTACACATATAGATTACAATGATGATGCTGTTGCTGATGATGAATACAACTCTCCTCCCTTATATACCCAATAGCGTGAAGTTTTAATTCAAGCAGAAATACAGTATTCAAATTTCTGTTTTCATCAATTACATGTCATAATCAAAGTGCACAAATTTATTCCACATGAACACAGTAGTTTTACCCTGGAGAAACCCTTAGAAGGGAGAAAAACTCCAACAAACAATCTTTATATAAATAATATATCAGGCCCAGATTATAAAATCACCATGAACTATGCTCTTCAATGAGTTTTGCCAAGAAAATAAATACTTGACTGTATGACCAACAAGCTTAGAATCTAGGACAACTTTCTTCAATCTTCACTAAAGCAGTAAACTCAGGTACAGGACAACATCAAACCCATAAGATATCAGCTCATGAATCAACAATATATCAGTATTATACTCAGGTATAGGACAACAATAAACTATGGCATAAATCTTCCTTGCCTTAGTTCTCAAAACTCAATGAAAATGAATGAATTACATGGGAGGGTGAGGGCCTGTTTAACCCAAAGGTCACCCTAAAGGCTGGCCCATGTGGTAGCCAAGGGCTGCCCCCCTAAAGGTTGGCCTTTGGGGCAGTCAAAGGATGCCCTTTTCCACCGCCTTAGGTGGTCAACTCCACCGTCCTAAGCAGCTCAAGCTGCCCTCCAACTAAGCAGCTCAACCTGCCCCCCAATTTGCCGCCCTAAGCAGCTGAAGCTGCCCTCCAACTAAGCAGCTGAAGCTGCCCTCCAACTAAGCAGCTCAAGCTTCCCTCCAATGTTGACACTTGACACAACTTTACATGGTAATTTATAAAATGAAAAATAGCTTCCTAAGTTATAATTTAACACTCCCTCTTAGCGAGGAAGATATAATTTACCAATTGATACATTATTTACATAAGGAAGATTGTTTGTTTCTAGCTCATACGAATTTTATATTCATCCTAACTTTTGTTGGATGCCTTGACTTTTGCTAAATGCTCACAAGGATTTCTGTCTTGACTTTTGACATGACTCACAAGGCTTGTCCATTCGCCTTGACTCTTGCCATTGTCTCACAAGACTTACTATCTTCACTTTTGGTATGGCTCACAAGGCTTGTTCATTCGCCTTGAATTTTGCCATGACCTCACAAGACTTATTAAGAAATTATCACTTTTGTTTTGACTTTTGTCCTGGCTCACAAGGCTTGTATGTTTTCCTTGACTTTTTGCCATGAATCACATAACTATTTAATCTCCAGATCTCCCTGGCTAGCTTCATGGTGGTCACTTATGACCTCAAACCTTGGAGAATGCCTTTTTGATCATTCTCTTTCTCAGAAATGGGGGCATTCTCTACAACTCCAAGTTTGCCTCTAAAGTGAGCAAACTTCACCAACTGCAGTGGTTTTGTTAGGATAGTAGCTACCTGATCATCTGTTGCAACATACTTCAGCTTGATCACATTGCGTTGTACCATATCTCTGATATAATGGTACTTTAGATCAATATGCTTTGATTTGTCATGAAATGCCGGATTTTCTGTGAGCTTCATGCAGCTCTGATTATCGTAGTCTCAAGCTTTTCATTAAACAACCCAAAAATGAGTTTTTTGAGCCATACTGCTTCTCTGCTGGCATTACTTGCAACAATATATTCAGCCTCAGCTGTGCTCTGAGCAATAGATTCCTGCTTCTGATTGGACCATGAGATCATGGCTGATCCCAAACTAAAGCAGTAACCAAAGGTACTCTTTCTGTCTACTGGACTTCCCACCCAGTCTGAATCTACATAACCATGCAGCATCACACTACCACTAGATGTGAACTTTAGCCCATAGGCTATGGTACCTCTAAGATATTTCAGAATATGCTTACCTGCTACCTAGTGTCGTTCTCTTGGCTTGGTCATAAATTTGCTTAATGCGCTCACTGCAAATTGCAAACTGCATATCTGGTTTGGTATGAGTCAGATACATTAAAGACCCAACAAGTTGCCTGTACATGGTGGGATCCACCAAATCTTCTCCTAACCCTGAGTCATGTAACTTCTTTAAATTTGCAACCATAGGAGTTGACACACTCCTGAAATTCATCATACCAAACCTTTTCAGTATGTCTATTGCATATTTTCCTTGAGATAGGAAAATCTTGTTTGGTTTCTACCAAACTTCTAATCCTAGGAAATAGTGCATCATTCCTAGATCTTTCATTTCAAATTCAGCAGTGAGTCTCTCTTTGCATTTGGCAATCTGCTTTTCTTCTCCTATAAGGAAAAGATCATCTACATACAACACCGAAATCAGAGGTTGATTTTCAACAACTTTAAAATAGAGGTTAGAGTCTGTGGTACTTTTACTGAACCCTAATCTCTGCAGAAAGCCATCAATTTTGTTATACCAAACTCTGGGTGCTTGTTTAAGACCATACAGGTCATTTTTTAACTTACATACATGAGTTTCCTTTTCATGCATTGCAAAGCGATCAAGTTGTTCTACATACACTTCTTGCTCTATTTCACCATTAAGGAAAGTAGTCTTTACATCCATTTGATGTAATTTCCAACCAAGTACAGAAACAAGAGAGATAATTGTGCGGATAGTAGTATACTTGGCTACTGGTGCAAATATCTCATCATAGTCTATACCTTCTTTTTGGGAGAAGCCTCTGGCAACAAATCTTGCTTTGTACTTTTCAACACTCCCATCAACTACATGTTTTATCTTATATAGCCATTTGGATGAGACAACTGACTTATTTTTGGGCTTGGGAACTATGTCTCATACATTATTCTTCATGATGGACTTGTATTCCTCCAACATGGCTTCTTTCCAAACTTGCAACTTGTTAGCGTCATTAAACAAAGAAGGTTCAACATCACTAATGTTACTTACCAAAGCAACATAACCTGTAAATCTTTGAGGCCTTTTGCTTTCTCTAAAGCTTCTTGAAGGGGCTATATGTTTCTCTGCTTCTTGCAGAGTTTCTTTGAACCAAGCAGGTCTTCTCTTGATAGGAGGTTCTTTAAGAGACCTTCCTAACACCTCAGCAGGTTCCAACACTGAATCTTGATCCATTGGATCATCATGACTTTCCTCCCTCTGAAAGTCAGAACTAGAAGTCTCGGCTAGAGGAGAGTTTGGCCCATTATCGATTTGAAGCTCTCTAGATCGTTTAAAAACAACTTCCTCATGGAAAGTTACATCTCGGCTAACCTCGATTTGTTTCTGACCTGGGATATAAATTCTGTAAGCTTTAGAAGATTCACTATATCCGACAAAGATCCCTTTCTTACCTGAGGGTTCCATCTTAGTTCTCTTCTCTTTAGGCACATGGATGTAAACTGGACACCCGAATTCTCTTAATTGATCTACATTTGGTTTCTTACTAGAGAAAGCTTCTTTAGGAGTTTTATCTTCTAGGATAGCATGTGGACATCTATTCTGAATGTATACAGCTGCGGCTGTAGCTTCTGCCGAAAGAGAATTGGGTAGATCTTGATCAAACATCATAGCTTTTGCAGCTTCACATATAGTTCTATTCTTTCTTTTAGCGACGCCATTTTGTTGAGGATTGTAAGGAACAGTTAACTGACGTTTGATACCAGCTTCCTTACAAAAGCTTTCGAACTCATAAGATTCATATTCCCCTCCATTATCAGATCTTAGAATCTGAATGTGTTTTCCTGTCTGGTTTTCTACGAAAGCTTTGAATTCTTTAAATTTGGAAAAAACTTCACTTTTCAACTTCAGAAAATAAATCCAACATTTTCTAGAAAGATCATCAATAAATATGACATACTACAAAAAACCATTCAAGGAAGGGGAAGACATTGGTCCACAAGTATCAAAATGAATGAGCTCTAAGATCTTTTCAGTTTTTCTACTACTGTGTGGAAAAGATTTCTTTGCATTTTTTCCAAGTAAACAACCTTTGCATACTTTAACTTTATCAGAAGAAATAGAAGGCATACCACTTACCATAGATTGAAGTCCAGGAAGAGCTTTGAAGTGAAGATGACCGAATCTTCTATGCCATAACTCGCTGGGATTGACTATAGAATGAACAATAGCATGAGCAAGATGATTTGATACCTTGTAGAGACCTCCTTCTCGAATTCCAATAACTTCAACTAAACTTAGCTTACCATCTTTTGGCCAGAGAATTGCTTTACCATCCATGAAGGTCACCTTGTAGCCTTTATCTTCAAGTGAAGAGACTGACAACAGGTTCTTATTCATGCCAGGAACAAATAAGACTTTATCAATATGAATGATAGATCCAGACTTTAACTGAAGGGTTATGGAATCGACCCCTTTGATATCATAACATGTGTTGTCACCAAGTTGTACCTGCACTGACTAGTTTTTCTCCTTGTAATCTTAAAGGATATTTTTGTAACTAGTCATATGCTTTGATGCTCCACTATCAACCAACCAAGTGTTTTGGTCAGTAGTTAGATGACCAGAAAGAGCAGATACTAAGTAGTATTCTTTCATTTTCTCATGTCTCTCAGGAGATTCACTTACTCTTTTACTTGATTTTCTTTCTTCAACAGTGGATGCATGATGCTTCTTTTTATGAAAATTTATCTTCTTGGATTTGCAGTCTTTAGCAAAATGTCTCATTTTATCACAATTATAGCATGTAATTTTAGACATATCAAAATTTTTATCTTTGAAGTTACCTTTGAACTTGTTTTCCTGAAAATGCTTTTTAAAAGAAGGTTTCTTTCCTCTCCTTGCTTTTTGCAACCAAAGCAACACTGTCATCATTAGCAACATGATTTCTTGAAGTCATGCGACTTTCCTCCTGAAGGCAGTCATGCCATAAATGCTCAAAAGTAGGCTGAATCTCTCTACCATTCACACTGTAAAGGAAAGTACTCCATGAAGATGGAATGCCATCAAATATGGTTTTGAACAAGATCGTTATCATCAATAGTTACCCCTGCGACAAGTAACTTACCCCCGTGACAAGTAACTGATCACGAATCTGAGCAATTTTAGAACAGAAGGATGCAACAGACTCACCTTTCTCCATCTTTAAAAACTTTAACTTGTTCTTCATATTTCTCTTTTGACTAGGCGTAGTCTTCTCATACAATTTCACGAGAGTGTCATAAGAGTCTTTAGCTTTCATTAGAGAAGTTAGTACTGGTATGATACTATCTTTCACAGATTAAAAAATAATTCTCTTTGCCTTAGCTTGATTCCTTTTGAAGGCTGCCTTACTAGCATTAGAAACTAGTTCTTCCACCACTGTAGTCACAAAATGATCTAGTTCTAACTCTTGGAGAATATTCATAATCCTGAGCTTCCAAACATTAAAGTTTGAAGCTCCCTCCTGTCTATTTTCACGCCGAACAGAAATAGAAGACATTTTTTGAACAGGAAACTAGGATTGAGCTTGATAAAACTTAAACCTTAGGACCTGTGTAGGCTCATGAACTACATAACTGAGCTCTGTTCACACCCTAAGCTCTGATACCATGTGAAGTTTTAATTCAAGCAGAAATACAATATTCAAATTTATGTTTTCATCAATTACATGTCATAATCAAAATGCACAAATTTATTCGACATGAACACAGTAATTTTACCTTGGAGAAACCCTTAGAAGGGAGAAAAACTCCAACAAACAATCTTTATATAAATAATATATCAGGCCCAGATTATAAAATCACCATGAACTATGCTCTTCAATGAGTTTTGCCAAGAAAATAAATACCTGACTGTATGACCAACAAACTTAGAATCTAGGGCAGCCTTCTTCAATCTTCACTAAAGCAGTAAACTCAGGTACATGACAGCATCAAACCCAGAAGATATCAGGACAACATCAAACCCAGAAGATATCAGCTCATGAATCAACAATATATCAGCAGTATACTCAGGTATAGGACAACAATAAACTATGGCATAAATCTTCCTTGCCTTAGCTCTCAAAACTCAATGAAATGAATGAATTACATGGGGGGTGAGGGCCTGTTTAAATAGCATGGGTGGCTGCCCTAAGCAGACCCCAAAGGTCACCCTAAAGGCTGGCCCATGTGGTAGCCAAGGGCTGCCCCCCTAAAGGTTGGCCTTTATGGCAGTCAAAGGCTGCCCCTTTCCACCGCCTTAGCTGGTCAACTCCATCGTCCTAAGCAGCTCAAGTTGCCCCCCAACTTGCCACCCTAAGTAGCTCAAGCTGTCCTCCAACTAAGCAGCTCAACCTGCCCCCTAGCTTGCCGCCCTAAGCAGCTGAAGCTGCCCTCCAACTAAGCAGCTCAAGCTGCCCTCCAACTAAGCAGCTCAAGCTGCCCTCCAATGCTGACACTTGACACAAGTTTACATGGTAATTTATAAAATGAAAAATAGCTTCCTAAGCTATATTTTAACAAATAGATGAGGTAAGCTAACATAAAATAAGGACATGTGCCTAGATAAATAACCAACAAGGCAATTGCACATGGAGTGCTCTACAATACAAGGATGTACGTGTGTCATACTAGGATTTAAACTTGATCCAATCTCTAAAGTGAAATGCCCTCCAAGCATGATCATCCTTGGGCTAAACATCTGTCCTCCAAGTTGGTGTTCTCTCCAAGATGAAGAGGATGCCCTAGCAAAACGGTTGTAGCATAGAGTGTAAAGGAAAAGGTGATGGCAGGATAGAGAGAAACCAATCAAGAAACTAGTGTCAATCCACCATGGGAAAATGGAGTAAAAAAGTGCCATCTAAGAGGGCCTTAGCTTAAATGTCACTAAGGGGGAAAGGTAGCATGGTTGATCAAACACTACTTAGTGAAGTGCAAGAATATACCAGGTTTTACAAGGGAAGGGATTGAATAAAGTATATACTTCCTTTGTAGCTTTAGGAGTGCACCATACACATAAAAGATCAATATTACACCCTTTGAATTAAGAATGAATGTAAAAATCAATACCTGTATGTGCACATATACAAAGGAAAAGAAAATAGAGATTAACATAAATCCTTCTCCTTCCAATGTGGTATTAATATCCCCTTATATGGTCTCCAACCCAAAACATAGAAATTTCAATGTAAAGAGATAGCAATATTTACAGCCTTCAAAAGATTCAAACAAGATCAAATGCCACACATCAACAAGAGAGTACCTCAAATACATGTCACAAAAGCTCCAAGAATGATATATCGATTAGGCACCAAGAAGAGGAACTCTAAATGTCCAACCATGTTTTACAATGAAGAGGCATCCTCCTTATATAGCCTCATGAAGCAAGAGGAGCACATGCCAAGCGTTGAACACATGCATGTGAGAGGGCACCACATCTAGGAGAAGATAACCAAGTGTAAGAGTTCCTGAGTGCCACTTGGTGCAACTCAAGAAGACTTGAGGTGTGCCCTCATAGCCTAGGCCACATGGGGAGGCAAATCATCTCTGAATCAAGGGATTATGTCCCCAAGAGGTGTGCCACCCCATAGAATGAGGATTTTCCCAACAAAATTCCCCAAAATAGGGATTATGGGTCCCATAATTAAGGGATTATGTCCTTAGGAGGTGCATCCACTATAAATTAGGGATCCCTAGACTTAAATCCCACAAATAAGGGAATCGTGTCTCCAAAATCCAAAAAATAGGGGATTATGTCTCTAGGGCGTGCGCCTAGCATGGTTTGAGGGGTTTAATTGGTCTAAATGGAGTGTGAACAACATTTTTTACGGAGTGGGGCATTCCACATAGTAAATACATCTCGTCAAACTATACAATAATACAACATGATAATCACCCAAGAGACTCTAAGCTATTGCAATTGATTAGGCTGTGTCGAGATCTGAAATTTGAATGAAGTCATCTTAGTCATAGGTTGGATTATCCTCATACAATGAGGGGTAACAATCACAAATCTCCAAAGCTCTCCTTAACATATGTGTTTGGCTCCATCACCAACCTTCATGAAGTATGCTCCTCAACTCAAGTGTCCATCCTCCAAGTTGTATATCACATGGTCCCAATGAAGTGCCCAACTCTCCCCCTACTAGATAGGTACCTCTCTTAATCAAGCAACCGACTCCCCCATTGTGTGCACCCACTGTGTTACTCATCATGTCAATTGAGCTAACAACCTCCTAATTAAGGGCGCCATGCTAGAAATCTAATCAAGGCCAAGCATCCATGCAATTGAGCCATCTATATGTCAATGAAGCTTCGCCAAGGGGCTAGGAGACAGTGTTCCCCTAGCAAGGTGAAAACACTTTTGGAGTAACCCCAAAAGTCAACACTCCCTCTTTGCGAGAAAAAAAGTTTCTTTAACACCTATCAACTCCCTTTGAAATTGCAACCTATAACTCCAATGCCTCCACAAAGTTGAAAGAATCCTCCTCCATAATAATAGAACATCATAGCTACTCTGCAAGATCCATACACACACCTTAGTGTCTAAGCAATCACTCCTCACAAAGCAGTGTCTCTCTCTAAGCAATCAATTAAGCAATTTGTAACTCAACCTCCAAATGGTGAACATTCAAGGATAATACAACAAAGCCACTTGGTGTACACCACTAAACCAAACTACTCCCTTTTCCCCTCTATTGTGGACACCAAAAGAAGAATGATCATTTGTGAAATTGAAGGAACATTAGTTTGGATCACTGCTTCTAACTGAACTTTAAAATCACTCTAGAACAAGGATAATATCAACAGTAACCTGTCAAAACTTCAACATCCCTAAAGTCATCATCATGAGCCAACATCTCTTGGCACCACATCAAGAGCTATTCAAGACATCTACAATGCTACTCACATCTTCAACAAGACTAGGACAAGTGGATCAGATCCATCAAAAGAACAAGATTAAATCTGCATACATTTAAGCTCATCAATCTTGAAATATCAAGGTCAAGGGAAAAAGCAACAACAACCCATAAAAGGGTTATCATGAATGCAATAATCCCTCTCATGCACTTCAAAACCTTTGGCAACTGATGCAACAACCTCAATAAGGTCACTTGCCTCTGATTAAGAGAATCTTGAAGCAAGGGTATCATCATGGTTAACTCTCCTTGCATGAGATAATCCAACGACCTTGTTAGTAGTACTCATCATTACTCCCATAAGATTAAAATTTGGAATTAATCACTGATCCCACCACCATAGGTACAAATGCAGGAGATCACCTAATAGCTTAGCATCACACTAGATATCACATCCATGATCAATCTTTGTCACTAGTACTCATCATTACTCACATAAGATGAAAATTTGGAATTAATCACAGTTTCCACCACCATAGGGACAAATGCACAAGATCACCTAATAACTTAGTATCACACTAGCTATCACACCCATAATCAATCTCTCCACAAATGTAAAGAACGTACAACCAATGCTATTGTAAAGATTAATGTTGGAATCTCCTTCCATCTGTAACAATCATTGTGTTACAACAAAATCTAGTACCCCCTAAATGATGTGAAGTCCCAAGCATCAAAGAGCCAACCTTGTGCAACTTTAGGAAGGCCACCCATTGTCACCTCAATAGACATTTCTTTCTCTTCTTGTTGGCTCTCCTCCAACTCAAGGGGGTTATCAATTGCTATTTAAGATTGTTAAGGCTATGGAGTGTAGGCTCTAGGTGAAATAGGAAGAGTAAGCCTTAACAAAATGGTGGTCACTTGAAGCATAGGAAATGGAAATGGAAATGGGAAAAGGGATGTGGAAAATAAGAAAATGGAGGTAGAGGGGAGCAAGGGAGCAAGGGAATAAGGTAATGTGACCTAGTGTTATTAGAACCAGACTGAAATTGGCAAAACCAGTCGGTTTGATTGATTTTGGGGTTGTATTGGTTCAGGTCAAGGTTTTAGACCGGGAAAGGCCGGTTCCATATGGAACATGCCATAAAGCATCAAATTGGCTAGTTTTGTATGGCATAGTTAGGGACCACCAAAACTTGAATTAAAAAAAACAAAAAACAAAAAATACTTAAACTACAAGCACAATACCTAACCCTAGAGCCCTACTAAAGCTATTTAAAGATGCCCCCCCCTCTCTCCATTTCACTCACACTATTCATTTGAGCTATTTGGAATTCTTGAGCTGAGTTTCTTGAGTGGTTTTGGAGAGCTATTTGCAAGGCTGTTTTGAAGAAGTTCTTGGGCAGATTTGTGGAGTTGGTTGAAGGGCCGAGTTGGAGAGTTTTGGGTTGATTTTATTGGGCGGATTTGGAGCTGTTTCAAGCAGTTGTTTTTAAAATTTCTTGGGTTGTTTTTGGAGCCAATTCAAGGGCTCATTTTTGTTAGATATTATAATATTTGTGTAATGTTTACTTTATCCAAGGATATTTAATTTATGTACTAAAGTAATAATGTCAGTAAGTCATACGAAGTAAATGACACTTATGTTTAATGTAATCATAAAGTTAGGTAAATTAGGTAAGCAATTCCTAACAGGAATAATAGAACTTGCTAGATATATATACAACACTTAAATGTAATTTGGTGATAATACATCTCTCGTTAATTTTCTCTCTTGTCTCTTGCATATTTCTCCACAGCAGAGTTTAACATGGTATTAGAGCCACGATGATTACACGTCCAATCTGTCCCCCGTGTCCCGTGTCATCGAGTCAGGCATAGACACGATGCAAACACATGTTTTGGCCGTTTCCTAATTTAGGACACGACCAAAACACGTTTTGGGCATGTGTTTGCATCGTGTCCCATGCTGTCAAATTCGTGTCTCGATTCCAGGACATGAAAAATGTGAAAAGGAGGGCCCGCGGGGGTTAAGACCATAATTTTCACTTTCATTTGGTCATTTGCAGGTGTGGAGAGAGATGTGAGAGTGATTTTTTTTGCAGGTTAAGAGCAAGAGAAGGATTTGCAAGGGTTTCCAATGTTAATTTTATATCTCGTTGAGCTTATAATCTAATCTACTACTTTCAATACAAATCCCAGATGCATATACATAAGTAAATTAACATTTAGATCTGATTGTATAAGTAGCTATACATAAACTCATTTAAATTCGTCTAACATGCGTAGCGGAACTGGAAACCAAACACATATAGTTTAACACAATGATTTACCTTGGAAACCCCAATGGGGAAAATCAACAAACTTGGCTTTCTATAATGTGAGCCAGATAAATATTAGAAATATTACAATCAACTTTATCATATACACAAAAGAACTTGATGCCTTGGAAGGCGTGCTAGATCTCTGGGTGAAATCTTCAACAACTGAACTGTCTTTGAAGGAATGCGCTCCTCTGGCACACATGTGACCATTCTGGCAAGTGCGCCCTTTGTCTGCTATGATCTCTGATGCAATCGACTCTGGATCTCTGTCCAGGGAAGTGCACCCCTATCAGTCTATGAAAGATGCGCTCATGTCTTCCTCCGTTCTCTTAACCTTAGAAGAATGCGCCCCCTCACTCTCTGGAATGTGCCCCTCTTGCACTTCTCTCTGTCTGCTCAATAAAAATGCCCTCTGACTATCACTCAGTCTCTGAATGATTCAAGGCACCCTCTCATCAATCTCTAAAGAATGTGCCTCACTACTCTCAACCCTCTCAGCTTCAAGTCTGCGCTCTCTCTGACAGAAGTGCGCCCTCACCTCAAGAAATGCGCCCTCCTCTCTCAAAAGTGCGCCCCACCTCTTTGGCTTGTCAATCTATGAAGTTTGTCTTGAGTACCTTTACGCTTACCTCCTGCTTCCTTTTAATAGCTTTAGTGTCTGATTAGCGTTCCAAATCCCTAATTTCAGTTGCACGCAGATTCACACTATCGCATTAAAAAATCTCTTATGCAAACCCTGCTTGCACAAGGTAAAAGTCTCAGAACTCTGCATGCTTCCACCACTGAAGCCATGCTGACTGGTAGAGTGTTTTTCACACACTACATCTATGCCTACTCAGATAATGTCCCTTCATGCTAGGCATGATCATGAAGGACATCCTGAGATACACAATCTCAACATCCAAGTGCCTTTGAGGGTGGATTTCGTTGAGAGGATTACAAGCTCACCATCAAACAACAAGAAAAATGTCTCAATCAGCTAGGGCAGTTGCTAAAGGGCAAAGGAAAGGGAGAAATGCCCCATTTAGTGTCTCCCCTCATTTTCCTCCTCCAAGCCTAAGTTCATCTACTCCTACTAGTGCTCCATCTGTTGCTAGTGGAGTTCATGCTCCATTTAACCCAGTTTTAGCAAGACAACAAGGCTAAGCGAAAAAATACCCTTTGTGGAAGTATGTGACAAGGAAAGAAGGGCCTAGGGCAAAGCTTGGTGGGGAAGGTAATGTGAGTTGGAGTTGCAATTTCTGCAAGAACGAGTTCAAGAGTACATATTATCAGGTTAAGGTCCATTTGTTGGCCCTTCCTTCTGGGCTTGTTGCATGTAAAGCAGTGAGTGTTACCCAAAGAAGGGAGATGGAAAGAGAGGATGATGTTGGCTTAAGGAAGGTGGCAACAACAAGCAAGAAACAAAAGAATGAGGATCCTCTTCCAGTCTTGAGGAAACCTTCTAGCACTAGGCCTCCACTTAACAGATATAGGAGTGAGGTTGATACTCATCCAACAAGAAAGAGGCCAACTCCAAGTGGTCTAATGGACAAGATTTTCCAACAAGAGGCGCGAGAAGAGGTCGACCTTACCATTGCATTCTTTTTCTACCTCAACTTCATTTCATTCAATGTTGCATGGTCACCATTGTTTATTGAGATGTGTCGAAGTCTCATTGAACGAGCTCCAAATGGTTATATGTCTCCTGGTTCAGAGAAGCTTAGAACCACATTATTGGTTAATGCAAAGAAGGAGGTGGATAAAATTCTTGAGCCAATTAGATCAACATGGCCCTCATTTGGTGTTAGTATTGTTTCTAATGGATGGACGGGTGTAGCACGCCATCCACTCATCAATTTCATGGTGTCTTCCCAAAATGGATTAGTGTTCTTGAAAGCGGTGGATGCTCTTGGGAAATACGAGGATGCACAGTATATCGGTAAGTTGTTCATCAAAGTCATTGAAGAAGTAGGTGTTGATTCTTGTGTATGTGTACAAATCATCGCGGACAATGCACCTGTTTGCAAGGTTGCTGGCATGATTGTGGAAGCTAAATATCCACAGGTATTTTCATTTTGGACACCTTACATTGCTAATTTGCCCATTCTTTGAATTTAGCACAAGATTCATCTAGGGGAAAGGTCATTTAATAGATTTGGGTTGTTAGTTGTAGAGTCATTTAGACTTGATTTTATTTCTCTTACAGGTATTTGGGACACCTTGCATTGTCCATTCTTTGAATTTAGCACTGAAATCTATTGCTTTAGATGTGACATGGATTGGCAATCTTATGATGATGCACGCCATATCCGTAACTTTGTACAAAACCACACCAATGCCCTCACAATCTACAAAGAGTACACACATCTTTCATTGTTGAAGATTGCAGATACTCGATTTGCTTCCTCATTCATCATGCTCAAGAGGTTGAGGGAGGTCAAAACTGCTCTTGGGTCCATGGTGATTTCAGGGTTTTGGTCTTTTTGGAGAAAGATAGATCAGATTGCTTCAAAAAAAGTAAAGACACGGTGCTAGATGATGGTTGGTGGGAGAGGGTAGATCTTACCATCAAGTGTTAAAGTTAGTGCAACTGCGAGACCCATTCTCAGAGAGGATGCTATCCTAGTTAGTTAACTAGGGTTCCTGGTCAACTTAACTAGGTAGAGTAAAGAATAAGACCCTAGAAGGTACCCTAGGGCCCCCAACTGTCTCCTGGGGTTCTTGGTTGGGGACCAAGCAGGTTGATGCCATGGCAAAGTCCCTAGCATGTGGCTAGGACCCCTATTTGTCTCTAGGGTATTCTGGTTTGGGACCAGACAGTTTCTTGGTCACGAGGACCAAGCAGGTCCTGCAGGTTGAGATAGAGACCTCCTGGTCTAAGGCTAGGCAGATTCTTGGTCATGAGGACCAAGTAGTTCCTGCAGTGACAAACCTGGTCAGTTAACCAGGTGAATCTTGGTCAGTGGACCAAGATGATGATGTGTGATGTCCTTTTCTCCTAGGTTTTCGAGATGGTTGAGTTAGATGGTCTTATCAAGGGATTGGCCACCCCTTGATGGAGCCACTAGCATTTGACGTAAGGAGCAGTCTAGAGGACCACATGATCACATCATCTAATATGGACCCTTCCTTATACAGTGATGATGAACTTTCAGGTTAAATGGAACATTTGTACATTTGAGAGAGAGATGACTGGTTGTACCTTCCCCACCTTGGTTGATTTACTTTTGGTCCTTACACCTTGTTAATTATTGGTCTTGTGGTACCTTGTCTTTGACTTGTGGTTAGTGGGGTCATCTATCCACCTTGAGTTGGTTTTTGTACCACCTTGATGCTTTTGGTCCTATGGGTACTATGGTTGTTTGTCCACTTTATGGTTTACCCTTGGTCCTAGGGTTATGGGTCATGTACCCATTCTTGCTCTTATAGTTTTGACTTGTACCCTCACCTAATAATAATATGACCCTATTACCCACCTAAAGTTTCCCTATTCATATTTTATGTTTGTGTCTTAACCAAATTTTGTTGGCACCCTTCTTAAGACACATCAATTATATTGTTTATAAGTGGTACTACCTTAAATTGATGGAACCCTAACTTAAATAAAGAATGACCTTGCTAGAAGATCATGATCCTATATATTGAAGACTTTTGCTCCTCATTTGACAAGGAAAAAGGTACAATATCTCAACTCTGATTTCTGCCCACCTATTGAAGATTACTATCTATCTTAGATCTGATTGTTGCCAGGGTTCGATAATGTCTGCTGTGACTTTGGAGAGGGCCGATTTGATGTTATTGACTGAGATCTAACTCGATCTGCTCTTGTTTGAGATCCGATCTGATGGTTTGTTGAGAGGTCCGATAGAGCTGAGAAGAAGTCCGATCTACTGCTGTAGAGTCCGATTGGGCTGAGAAGAGGCTTGACCTGCTGCTGTGGTGTCCGATTGGGCTGAGAAGAGATTCGATCTGTCAGCAGAGATCTTATTAGAACCTGATCCATCTCCTATGACCAAATCGTGAGCCTTGGAGCTTCCTTTTACCTCAGCCGCAAGCTTGTAAAGCTCAATTTTGCCTGCCGTGACTTGATTGGGGTTTATCCTAAGTGACCACATCCTTTTATCATCTTGATGACTGAGCCATGATTCTGTTGAGGGTTCTCCTTGTCTGCTGTAAGCTTATTTTATGAGTTATGGTCAAACTGAGGGTTTGTTGAGATTTATTTTGCTATCATTTGACGGCTCTAATTTTTGAGTATTTGTCTATGGTCAGTTTGTTGTAGTTTATAAAGGTCCCATGTACCACGTTTAGCCTAAGACCTGAACTTTTATGCTAATGATTGATTTAGGGTATTGAGATTGTATTTTGGTTTTGATACATTTATTCTGAGCCTTTATCTTTGACCAGATCTTTATGCTGAGGACTAGATCTGTGCACTGAGTTTTATTTGTGGTGTAAACTCTGTCAAATCTATGTGTTGAGTCTTCTTTGGACTGCCATTGTGTTTCTGATTGTCATTGACTATTTGTTTATACCTTAGCCCAGTCATCTCTCTCACTCTGGTTTGTACTTACCCTCTAAGATAGGGTCAGCTAGTTCTAGTGTTTGACTAACCTCTGAGAGGCTCAACTCATTCTAAAAGTAATTTTTTTGAGTATAACACAGGAAGGGTCCCACACTCTAGGTAAGTACCCTAAACTTGTCTTCTTTATTTATGTTACTATTGATTAACACTGTGTTAGTTCTACTACTGTTAATGATTTCATGTTACTAAATATTACTTTAACACGGAGACCCAATTGGTAGTGTTAAAGGTGAAAGAGATGAAAATGATGTTTTAAGTTGCATTGTTTATCTACTGCTATACTATTTCATTTTAGTATTAGTTTATTGAATGTAATTTTGCATTAAAGTACATGAATTTTTAATTCTCTGCATCAAACCCTAACCCTAATGAAAATTTAACATTAAGATCATGGAGCCAGTCATTTCTTTGTTGTGGTTTGCAGACACGGACCAACCCATCCTAGCAGATGTTTATGAGGGGTGGGATTCCATGATTGAGTCCACGAGTACCATTGTTATGGAGAATGAGTGTTTAGAGTACGATACATTGACATAGGACTTATGGTCCACCATACAGGATAAGAATTGCGCATCTCTGCATTGTTTGGCCCACCCCTTGAACCCCAAGTTCTATAGTCAAGAATGGCTCAATGGTGTGCCGGGGCCCTCACATAGAGTCCCTCCTCACATGGATGGAGAGATTTCACAGGGGAGGAAGATAGCATTTAGGCGGCTATTTCAGGATAGAGACTTACTTGATGAGGTGGAGGAGGGCTTTGTAGAGTTTTCTATTGCTAGTGGGAGATTTGTAGGCTATGATGGGGTTGGAGACAAGGGGGTTACAAAACCCTATGTTTGGTGGGCAACTCATGGGGCAACATGCCCTATTCTACAAAAGTTAGCCTTGAGGATCATCTCTCAAGTTACATAATCCTTTAGTTGTGAGAGGAATTCAAGAAAATATGGCAACTTGTACAGTTCGAAGAAGAGCAGGCTTGAGCAGTCCAGGGTAGAGACGATGGTGTATGTGCACACCAACCTTTGTCTTATTTACAGGAAGAGGGAGGAGTGGGTGAAGGGAAAGACAAAGATGTGGGATGTCTTTCCTGATGATATGGGTTTGCACAACAGTATTGAGTTGGCATTAGCCAAACTAGATCTTAATGATCTAGTGCTAGAGTTAGTGACTTTTGATGATAGTGATCCTTTGGAGGGGTCATAATCCACACCAGCAGATGCAGATCCTGAGATGGGCAGAAAGGAGGAGGAGGAGGAGGACGAAGAAGAGAGCAATGATGAGTTTGTTGATTCAGGCATGGAGGAGGACTATTGAGTCTTGACAGATGAGATTCTTCTGTCTTGATCTACCCCTTTTTGTATTTACTATTTGTTAGTGGCATTCCAACATCTATGTAATACATTTTGATTTTGATGACTTAATGAGAAATATGGTTCCAACATCTTGATCTATCATCTATGTGTCTCATTGTGATTTGTGAATGTGTAGTTAGTAAATTACTAATTAGTAATTACTAATGTCAAATGTGTATTGATTCTGATTTTTATTGAATATTTGTAAAAATTTGGATCTATATGTCTATATTTTTAATATATATATATATAACGTGTCCTCCGTGTCTTGATTCCGGGGGTCACCGTGTCCGTGTTGGATACTTGTATTTCTATGTCCTCCGTGTCCCGTGTCCTTGTGTCAGGTGAATTAGTGTACGACGAACATACAATCAGTATATAGTACGAACGACATAATGACATAATCGTACAACACGATTAATTTTTGTACAACGCGCATCTAATTTATGTATGACGAATTGTATGGTTGACCAAGGAAAATTCTGTATGTCACATGAACTAATTTGCATGGACGAGGAATCAATTCGTACAACATCTAAAAAAGTCGTAAAACACATTAAATTTTATATGGCATATGGCGGATGAATATTTATTGTGCAGAAGCAAGCGAATTATTGTTTTGTACGGTGGCTAGATATTAATTGTATGACAAGTACATATGGCAATGACTTAGATAGTATGGACAGAAGTTATAGTGTATGGACGCGAGTGAGTAATATAGTTTACAGATACCACAATCGTTACAAAAGGTACTAGTTATTATTCGAAGTTATAGTGTACAGATGGGAGTGAGTAATATACTGTACTAATGGCCCAATTGATACAAAAGGTACTAGTTGTTACTATTTTTCTCAAACAATTCTCAAATTATTAAATCTGATTTTTAAAGGAGTTATATTTTTTTAGTTTGGAGTTGTAATGGTTTTTGATTTTTTTTGAGTTTTAAGAAAAATGGCCAAAATTAATAATTTCATGATGCCCAAGTCATAAATTAAATGGCAAAAATTATATCGCCTAGAAATAAAAGATGGAATAGATTTGATCCTATCATGATCTTTGGGATCTAGTTAATGGGACAACTCAAAAACCTGATCCTATGATTAATAATTATAAGCAGAAAAATAAAAATGCATTAATTCTTTTTACATTTGCTTTGGAAGATGATATTCTCCTCCACATTCGTAGTCTTAGCAATGCTATTGATGTTTGGAAGAAGTTAAAGAATTTATATGAAACTTCTAGTGAACTTCGAATTTTGTTGTTGCAAAATAAATTAACCAATTTGAAGATGGGAGCATAAGCTTTAGTTACAAATCATGTCCAAAAGTTGCAGGAACTAAAGAATGAATTATTAACGATTGAGGTAGACATTAAAGATAAAGAGTTCATCACCATTCTGCTTAATAGTGTACCTGATGTGTATCAAAATTTTGTAACGTCAGTTTGTGTGTCTTTTCGAAATGAGATTTCTACATTTGAAGAAGTTGTAGGGCTACCACTCCAAGTGTTAGAAAGTGGCAACAAGGAAGGTCTTCTATCATTGCATGTGTCTTTGCATGCTAGAAGACATAAAACAGGAAGCCAAATGTATTCATGTATTTTCCAAAGTTGAGACTTAGGAAAAGTGCATTAAGTGATCTAATTATTAATTGACTTAATGGAGTCACTTTTATAAAGTTCAAGTGAAAATAATTTAAGTGATGGCTAATCTAATCTTGGCCATTGATCTCACCGGAGGATCTCATCCATTGATCCATAGTGAGAAGTTAGGGTTTTCGCTTGGCCATTGAGTTAAAAGGAGGATTGATTTGGTGGAGAGGACACACAGACATACAGAGAGATTTATTACTCATAGCTTTCAGCTGGAGAGTGAGAAAGAAAAGTTTGCAGACGAATTTTACAAAGAAGAAGACAAAGGAACTTTCATCCGGAGGATTGACAGGGCGACTTTGGCGAGAGAGAGAGAGAGGCCGTACGGATTCACAGAGGGTTCGTATAGATTCGCAAAGGTAGTACAGCAGGTCGGCCGTACGAGCGATGCAGGGATGTACAGATCTGTCTGTACGCTAATGCAGAGGCCGTACAGTGACGTAGAGGGCCGTACAGCTATGCAGGAGGGCCATACAGTTTGTGTGGTTGCCTCAGTGAAGTTCAGTGGTTCCATTTTGCCAGGTTGGGTAAAAATCGATTTTCTGAATTGTATTGTTCTATATCTTCATAATAAAATATCTTCTTAGACTGCGGCACCGGTTTTCCCATCTTGGCTTTTTCCGGGGGTTTATACCCAAAAATATTGGTGTCTCTATTGATGTGATTGATGTTATATTTCTCTCCGTATTTATTTTCTGCTGCATTGTGAAGAAATCCATTTGTGGTTAAAAGTAATAATTGGGGTTTAATTAAAAATAAACTGGCATACTTTAACTCAAGATTGGATTTTAAGGAAATTTACATGGTATCAGAGCCTGAGCAGATCTGAGAGAAAGCAGCAGTTGTTGAATAGATCAGGGGCATATCTATTCTAGGGTTTATAGGTACACTTCATTATGGCCGTACAGTTGAGAGTTGAGGATAGACTCCAGGGGGCTCAGAACTTTCCTACTTGGAAAGAGAGGATCACCAGGATCCTGGATGTTAGTGATGCAGAGGAGCACATTGACGACCAAAAGGTTGCTCCCACAGATCTGACAGAGTTTGCAAGATGGAAGAAGGTAGATTCCAGAGCTATGTTGATCATCTTGGATGGGGTGAAAGACCACATAGTCCCTCACCTTTCTGGGAAGAAGATCGCATTGGAGATGTGGAAGGCTTTGGAAAGCCTTAACCGGAGCAAGAACGAGAACCGAAAGATGGAGGTACAAGAGAGGCTACGTAGTACCAAGATGGCCAAGGGTGAAGTAGTGCCTTATCTCACAAGGCTCACACAGATCAGAGATGAGCTTGGAGCAATGGGCTCTAAGACTGAGGATGAGGAGCTAGTTTAGATAGCTCTCAATGGCTTTTCTAAGCCATGGGACGTCTTTGTCAAAGGCGTGGTGGCTAGGGAGAAGCTCCCTGATTGGCATAGATTGTGGGATGACTTCGTACAAGAAGAGATCCGTATGGGTCAAGGTTTAGGTTCATCCAGCGGTGCCCCACAGATCGTGGATGAAGAGGCTCTAGTTGTAAGAAGCAAAGGCAAGGGGAAGGCAAAGAAGAAGAAGGGTGGTAAGAAAAACATTGACATGTCAAAGGTCAAGTGTTTCATCTGCCACAAGCATGGACACTTTGCCTCCCAGTGCCTAGATAGGAAGAAGAAGAACAACACACAGATGGCAGGTTTAGCAGAGGTGGATGAGTTCAACAAGATTTTTAATGAGGACTTTTGTTTGATAGCTTGCATGGCAAGTTTCATCAACAACAACATCTGGTATGTTGAATCTTGTTATATGACTGGACATAGATCTTTCTTCAAGAGCTTGCAGGAGGGTGGAGTAAATCTCCAAATTGAGTTGGGAGATGATGCGCGGTATCAGGTGCAAGGAGTTGGTATTGTTTCGTTTCAGAGGGAGTCCGACAAGCCCATCAACTTTGCTAATGTATTATATGTTCTGAGGATGACGAAGAATCTCATATCTGTTTCCACATTGGAGGACAAGGGTTTTCTAGTGACTTTCCGGGATAGGAAAGTGTATATCAGGCACAAGGGGTGAGATCAAAGGTTGGATCAGATGATTGGGGTCCGGAGCAGGAAGGTGTACAGACTACAGTTCGAGCCTGCAAAGGCTTTGGTCAGTAGCAGCGACAGTGAGAGTGAGTTGTGGCATAGGAGGATGGCCCACTTACATCATGGAGCATTGAGGCATTTGAGACAAGTAGTTATTGGAGTTCCTCCAGTATAGGAGGAGAAGCATAACCATTGCAAGGGTTGCGCGTTGGGGAAGAACATCAGGAGACCTTTCCCACAGAGTGAGCACAAGTCTAAAGGAACCTTGGATTTAGTGCATTCGGATGTATGCAGACTGATGAGTGTTCATTCTTTCAGTGGTTACAGTTATTGCGTCACATTCATTGATGACTATTCCAAGAAGACCTAGATCTATTTCTTGAAGGCCAAGTCAGAGGTCTTCGAGCGGTTCCGAGAGTTCATGACTCTCATGGAGAACCAGACAAGGAGAAGGATTCGGATATTGAGGATGGACAATGGGGGTGAGTATACCTCCAAGGAGTTCTTAGAGTTCTGTTCATCAGAGGGGATCAAGAAGGAACACACTGTTCCTCACACCCCGCAACAGAATGGAGTGGCAGAGAGGAAGAACAGGACACTGGTGAGTGTAGCCAAGGCCATGCTATTTGATCAAGGATTATCACTATTCCTATGGGCCGAGGCATTTCGGATTGCAGTATATGTCCAGAACAGGTGTCCTCACTCAGCTTTGGGGAGGAAACCACCTGAGGAGGTATTCACAGGTACTAGACCAGATGTGAGTCATTTACGTATATTTGGGAGTATCTGTTATTGTCACATTCATGTTGACACTAAGCCTTCCAGTTTCGAGGAGGCTGCACAACATGATGTGTGGCATGAAGCCATGGTTGAGGAGTATGACTCAACCATTAAGAACAAGGTATGGGAGGTTGTGCCGAGGCCTGAAGGTAAAAAGGTGGTGGGATCCAGTTGGATCTACAAGGTAAAGTATGCAGCAGACGAAAGTGTGGAGAAGTACAAGGCACGCTTCGTGGCCAAGGAGTATTCATAGAAGGATGTCATTGACTATGAGGAGACCTTCGCCCCTGTCACCAGATACTCTTCTATTCGGACTATCCTAGCATTGGCAGCATAGATGGGTTGGCGTGTTCATCAGATGAACGTGAAGATTGCCTTCCTCAACGGAGTTATAGAGGAAGAGGTGTATATACTATATTGAGCACCCAGAGGGGTTCGAGGTGGAGAGCAGGGAGTCGCATGTATGCAGGTTGCAGAGAGCTCTTTACGGGCTCAAACAGGCACCTCGAGCATGGTACTCGAGGATCGATAACTACCTACGGGATATGGGATTCCAACGGAGTGAGGTAGACCACAACCTGTACTTCTTGTCAGGTGAGGTACCTCTCATACTGGTGTTGTATGTAGATGATCTCTTTCTTACAGGAGATGAGAGGTTGATCGGGGACTACAAGTCCAATCTTGTAGTAGAGTTTGAGATGAAAGACCTTGGGTTGATGCATTACTTCCTAGGTCTAGAGGTTTGGCAGAGAGATGAGTGCTTCTTCATTGGTTAGGGGAAGTATGCAGTGGAGATCTTGAGGAGATTCAGGATGGAGGATTGTAGATCTATGTCCATGCCTCTAGTTACCAACTGGAGGAAGATTGATGCATCAGGGTCAGAGGAGTTTGATCCGACATTGTATCGTTAGCTTATTGGGTCACTTATGTATTTGGTCAACACTCGACCAGACATTAGCTTTGCAGTTAACTCTTTGAGTCAGTTCACGGTGAACCCTCAAAGAGTGCATTGGACAGTTGTGAAGCACATACTTCGCTATAACAGAGGCACAACGGAGTATGGATTGGTTTCTGAGCGCAGTGGGAGTATACAGTTAGTAGGCTTCATAGATGCTGACTGAGCAGGATGTGTAGAAGATTGAAAGAGCACTTCTGGTTGCTGCTTCAGCATTGGGTCAGGGGTTGTCTCTTGGCTTAGCAAGAAGGAAAAGTCAATTGCATTGTGCTCGGCAGAGGCTGAGTACATGGCAGCTAGTATGGCAGCATGTGAGGGGATGTGGCTGAGGAAGTTGCTCTGAGGGTTATTCGAGAGTGGGTTGGAGACTACTATAGTTCACTATGACAATCAAAGTGGCATTAACCTTTTTGGGAATCCAGTGTTCCATGATTGGAGCAAACACATAGACATCTGGTATCACTTCCTCAGAGGTTGTGTTCAGAGAGGAACCATTCAGTTGGAGTACATTCAGACAAATGAGCAGGTGGCGGACATATTCACCAAGGCACTTTGCAAACTCAAGTTTGTGAAGTTCATAGACAAGTTGGGGCTGCTACCGAATCCCTTCCTCGTTGAGAGGGAGTGTTAGAAAGTGGCAACAAGGAAGGTCTTTTATTATTGCATGTGTCTTTGCATGCTAGAAGGCATAAAACAGGAAGCTAAATGTATTAATGTATTTTCCACAGTTTAGACTTAGGAAATGTGCTTTAAGTGATCTATTTATTAATTGACTTAATGGAGTCACTTTTATAAAGTTCAAGTGAAAATAATTTAAGTGATGGCTAATCTAATCTTGGCCATTGATCTCATCGGAGGATCTCATCCATTGATCCATAGTGAGAAGTTAGGGTTTTCGCTTGGCCATTGAGTTAAAAGAGGATTGATTTGGTGGAGAGGACACACAGACATACAGAGAGATTTCTTACTCATAGCTTTCAGCTGAAGAGTGAGAAAGACAAGCTTGCAGAAGAATTTTACAGAGAAGAAGATAGGGGAACTTTCATATGGAGGATTGACAGGACGACTTTGGCGAGAGAGAGAGGGCATACGGATTCGCAGAGGAGCCGTACAGATTCGTAGAGGTAGTACAACAGGTCGGCCATATAGGCTACAACAGGCGCAGAGGGTCTTACGAGTGATGCAGGGCCGTACGGATTTGTTCGTACGTTGGCGCAGAGGCCGTACAGTGACGCAGAGGGCCGTACAGCTACACAGGAGGGCCGTAGAGTTTGCGTGGTTCCCTCGGTGAAGTTCGGTGGTTCGATTTTGATAGGTTAGGTAAAAATCGATTTTCTGGATTGTATTGTTCTATATCTTCATAATAAAATATCTTCTTAGACTGTTGCACCAGTTTTCCCATCTTCGTTTTTTCCGGTGGTTTATACCCAAAAACATTGGTGTCTCTATTGATGTGATTGATGTTATATTTCTCTCAATATTTATTTTCCGCTGCATTGTGAAGAAATCCATTTGTGGTTATGTCACGTGGTTCGGTTTCGAATTCGAGTTCGGCGACCTTGAAATTCGGTTCGAATTCGATTTTTTTTTGAGGTTTGGGATGAGGTTCGACATTAGGTTCGCCAATATAATAATTTTCCATATATATATAAAATTAAAATAAGATATTCAATAATCTAAAATGACTAACAAACCAAGAAAATATTAGATAATTACAAATTTGAAATTTATGCTAGAGAAATCAAAATGTGGCACTATGCACTGAAATACGATGGAGTGTTGGTTGAGAGAGCCTTTACCCTGACCCAAACGACGTCATGACCAAACCAGGGTTGTAGGAGCTCCACCAAGCGGTTGGAAGCCTAACAATGGGTACTTGACAGTTGCAATATAACTACTGAAGACATAGTCACTCCGAGGACCACCTACCAAGATTGGGAGTAGTCTCGAACTCTCGACTCACCACTCACGAGTGTGACTTTAGTTGCACTGTAACAAATTCAAATCAACGTGAAGCGGAAGCCTGGACTATAGTCTGACCGTGCGTGGCAGCGTGCACAATGCTGAACGTAGCGGACTCAGGACGAGCAGGGGAGTTGGGACTCGAGAGCAACGAACAAGGTTTGCAACAAAGGTAGGCAACGAAATGAGAAGAGAACAGGGGAATGGGCGAAAAAAATGAAAGCAATGACAGGATTGACGTCTAGGGTTAGAAATTAGGTAAAAAAAAAATTATTATATTAAAAAATAAATTTGCCTTGTAATCCGCCGAATTTCAACACAATTTGCTTTAAAATTCAATTTCAATTTCAAATTCGGTTCAATTCGATTCGTTGGAGTTCGGCTTGTTTGAGTTCAAGTTTGATTCGTTTTGGAGTTCGGCTTTCAAATTCGGCGAATAGGAACGAATTTCAAGTTTTTGATAAAGTTTGGCGAATTTTGAATTTCATGGAAGAAATTCGCCAAACCCTGTGACATAGGTTAAAAGTAATAATTGGGGTTTAATTAAAAATAAACTGGCATACTTTAACTCAAGATTGGATTTTAAGGAAATTTACACCAAGAAGTGCAGCGATTAAAGAAAAATGAGCTTATAGAACTAGATAGAGCTTTTACAAGAAGACATAGAGGAAGGGGCTGTAACAAAGGTTGTAGAGGAGAATGATACAATTGGCATCCCAATTGGAGGCAAAATTCTTCAAATCAAACATGTACTTCTGAAAGTTCTAACTATTGCATTTATTGTGGTAAGAATAATGATCATAAAGAAGAGTGTTATCTTAAACAAAGACATGAGGCTGATTGGAATAGAGGTAGACAAGATAAGATAGAGAAGATAATTTATTAATGTCCAATAAATGACCACAAAAGTAGGTCAATTGGACTGTGTGGTACCCTGATGTCAATACAAAGTGGGAGTGCTAAGGCGGCTTCTATAAAAACTAGAGGTAAGACTCTAACCTAAAAACCAAAAAGAGCTAACTCCAAAGATGGAGAGCTGGTCCAGAAGATAGATGTACAAAGAGAGCCGATACCGAAGAAAAATGTACTAGGGGAGTGGATCTGGAATCCGTGATATAAAAAATGGTGTATATGTCATGGTGCATAGGAGGAATCTCTCCTAACATCCGAATCCAAATGAAGGAATCTCAAAATAGTACTCTGTTTGAAGGAAGAATTGGAAGAGGAGCTATAATGGGTAGTGTGCCACCGCATGGGGTGGGGAGCCTGTTGCTATGATCTGGATGAAGTCTTTTGGCTACTAGAATGGGGATGAGATTGGCCATGTCGCTAGTGTCAGGCTGAAGTGAAGGTGGTCCTCCATGTCCTAATTGATCCGTGGTCAGAAGTAGTACCTTCCTTTGTTGATCTCTTGGTGCCCCTTGAGGAAGGGAACACCAAAAAGAAAGAAGTGATCCATTGAGTGGAGGCTGGTCCCGACTGTGAATGTCGTTAAAGGATATAATAGAGGAGGAAGTAGAGAGGGACAACATCAAAACCATTTTGTAGAGAGTAGTATAAGGGTTCCAAATAATGAACTTGCCATTGATTATTTGTTTATGTCTTCTCATACTGACATCTATACCTCTCAATGTGTTTGGTATATTGATTTGGGGGCCACCAAACATTTGATTGGTAAGCACGAAGTTTTCTCCAAACTTGCTTCATGTGATAATGAGATGATTATTCTTGGTGATGACAATGTTCATGAGGTACAAGGAAGAGGTGAAGTACCTATGACGGTTTCAGGAGATTGCATAATTTTTTTTTAGAATGTCTTGTATGTTCCAAGTTTAAAGACCAACTTGCTTTTTGTTAGTAAAATTATTGAGGAAAAGTATACTGTTGTTTTGATAAGAAACATTGTTTGATTAAAGATTGTAACAACATCATGGCCAGAGGATTGCGATGTAATGCTATGTACAGGTTTGATGGTATCCCCAAGCAACAATAAGCTTTTTGCATGTTGTACTTCAGAAAATCAGTCATGGCATGAAAGATATGGTCATCTTAATTATTTCTATTTGAAGTTGCTTCATAAGCATCATTTTGTGAATGGATTACCAAACATTGAAGAAGATAAAGGTGTCTGTGAAGTATGTCTGGTAGGGAAGCAACATCGTCTCAAATTTGACATTAGAAAACCAGATCAACTTAGGTACTGGTGTGTTTGGTAGGGAAGCAACATCGTCTCAAATTTGACATTAGAAAACCAAATCAACTTAGGTACTGGTATTAATTTACAGTGATGTTTGTGGTCCAATGTGAACTCAATCTCTTGGAGGTGCTAACTACTTTGTAACATTTATTGGTGATTTTTTGAGAAAGATATCGGTATATTTTTTGAAGTTTAAATTTGATGTTTCCGCAATCTTTAAGCAATTCAAGGCTATGGTAGAAAATGAAAGTGGTTAACGAATTAAGGTGTTAAGAAGTGATAGAAGAGGTGAGTATGAATCCAATACCTTTTCTGATTTTTGGCTATCAGAATGGTATCAAAGACAAACATCAGTTGCCAAAACCCCACAACAAAATAGTGTAGCAGAGAGGAAGAATCACTCAATTATGGAGATGGCTAGGTGCATGCTAAACGGGCATCATCTCATGATCATTTTTGGGCTGAAATAGTTCAAACAACAGTTTTTCAATTAAATTGTAGTCCGACAAAGGCAGTTTGTGGTAAGACCCCCTGTGAAGCTTGGTTAGGAAGAAAACCAAAGGTAACAAATTTCAAAGTTTTTGGTTGTTTGCCCTATGCACACGTTCCAGATATAGATAAACATAAGTTGGAAGCTAAGAGTAAAAAATGCATATTTATTGGGTATACCATTCAATCAAATGCATACAAGTTATATTATCCAGAAAATAGAAAGGTTGTTATAAGTAGAGATGTAATTTTTTTATGAAAGACCTCCACATGTGCATACATCAGAATGGAAAGTTGAAATTTTGTAGGGTGACAATGAAGAGCTTGAATTCAAAACCCTTGTTACATATAGGTGACGTTGTAGAGAAGAGGACAAAGAAGGAGAAAAAATAGTGTTGGAATTGGAAGGACAAGATGACAATCAGTCTTAGAAAGATGGAAGTCAGTCTCATAAATAAAGAAAAATGACAAAATCATGAACTTTTTGGTTCACACATTTCGTCAAACACTTTCATCAACTAGGTTTTTAATTAAAGAACCACTTGCAATACTTTGAAATTAAAACACCATGTTAAAAGCTCTTCAAACCCATGAAACTGAACAAGCACATTGATCACAACTACTTTTGGTCAATCTTGACCAGGAAAAACCCCAACTCGGGGAAAACCCAAAGAGGAAAAATTTAATTAAAGAAGAAGATTTAGGAATTCTCTTTATACAGAATTTTTGTCTTTCCCAACATTGACAAAATTTACAATTTAATAACATCAGACTTCTACCTTGAAAATCGTGCCAATGAGCAGCAGTACGACTTGCCCCACACGTGCCAGATTCTACTATACGACCTGCTCATAAACTACCTCGAAATTCGTGCCACACGTGCCAGAAATGACCCGATGTACAGTCCTGTCAGTCTGCAAGAAATGCACCAGCGATTGCCTTGGAAACTATGCCCACACGTGTTGTTGTACGGTCTGACATAATGCTGTACGGTTTGACATAATGCTGTACGGTCCTCTTCTTGGCTTCCTTGGGAAGCGTGCTACTGTATCTTCTTGAAAAATGTGCCCTAGTTTTGTCTTCGAAAACACTCTTCTTCTTCCTCTTCATTCTCCTCTTTCTCTTCTTGGTGAATGTACTCTCCTTTGTCCTTTCTTAACCCTAACTACCATTAACTGCCTCATCAATGGCTAGGATTAGATTACAAGATCTAGGGTCCACAATAAATGCACTTTTTAATAATAAAAAATTAATTATTAAATACATCACTTAAGTGAGACCCACAATCATAAAGTACAAAATACTTCTTTATTTATTTACATAATGTCTCTTTTTACATAAATACAACATAAGGACCAAAAGGACTTTTATGTCCTCCTCATCACACACACACCAAAACGACGAAGGAGGACCTTCAGAGTTAAATATTTCAACACTCCCTCCTAACGAGGGAGGTCCTTTCGACATCATTTGAATCTCCATCTCTGATTCCTGAAACAACTCCCTCCTACTGTGGAATGCATCTCGGAGACATGTGCCCGACCCTGAACTGGAACTCTGATGCTTGAAACTCCACCTGAGTCTCATGAACCTGCTCACCATCACTGCATTGGCCGAGTCTCCTACCAGTGCTCTGAAGAGATCCACTCTCTTCATCAGAAGAAATAGAAATAACTGATTGATCAGTTGCATCTCTTGCCCCATCCTCAGAATCTGACTCAGATAGCCATCATCCTGACCTTGGATGTGCAACATGTCCTCTCAACACATATAATCTGTCCCTGTGGTTGCCAAGAAGGATTGTGGTGCCAACTAGATCCTCTGTCCGATAAAGGAAAGTACGAGCAGACCTGACCATCAACCCAAAACCATCATCCTCTAAAGATGAAACTGTGAGTTTACTAACTACCATCCCAGGAACAAAAGGAACTCCATGTACCTCCAAGACTTCACCAAGGTCCAGTTGGAACCTAACTGTTCCAACACCTCGAACTGCTACCTGTGGACTGTCGATATTTGTCTGCATATAATGCCTCGGGCCCAACTCTGTAATGCTCTGAAAAGCACCATACAGTCTGGTCATATGTCTAGTTGACCCATTGTCAACTATCCATACATGCTCAAAGACTGAGCTCCTAACACTGGAGTCAATGGAAGCCAGAGAAAACTCTTGTTCAAAGTTCGCAGCATATTCTTCCATTGCAGATGCTGCAATATCTTTCTCCACCTTCCCCTTTTTTCCGAACATTTGGAAGCAAAGTGCTCGAACTTATTACATCGAAAGCACCTGATCTTATTGAAACAGTGAAATCTTTCTTCTTTTTGTTCTTCCCGCTCTTAACCGTAAGAGCCACATTCTCCTCAATCTCACCACTCTTGGATTGTTGTCTTTTAAGAGCCTCATCCCGAGTCTCTTCTTGGATGAAATCATCCCAAAGTCTTTCCCAACTGGGTTTATGCTCCCTGGAGACCACACCTTTTACAAAGATGTTCCATGCACCTGAAAAACCATTCAGGGCAGTTCTTACCATTTCTCCATTTGTTACAACTTCTCCAATTGCAGCAAGTTCATCCCGAACTTGAGATATGAGGCCACTTTCTCATTCTCAGTCGTCCTAATGTCCCTCAGCTTTTCTCTCAGTACCATCTTCCTGTTCTCATTACTACTATGGTACAGGTTTATCAAAGAGGTCCACATTTCAAATGCATTTGTTTTCCTTGCAATATGATGAACAAGGTGATCCTTGACAGCATCAAGTATCACTCTCTTGGCTTTCACATTCCTTTTCTGATAGGCTGCATAACCGACTGCATCAACAGTCTTATCAGGTACTGTGACTGTCTTCTCAACTATATCCCATAGTTCTACCTCCTCCAACAATAAAACAATGCGTTCCTTCCATGGATTGAAGTTGGATTCTCCATCCAACCGGTCTTCAAACCTCAAGCCGGTAGCCATTAATTTCAAAACTGAAAACTTCAACACACTGAAACAAACTAGCAACTGCCTTGTTCAGTACAACTCTGATACCATAAAGAAAATTGACAAAATCATGAAGTTTCTGGTTCACACATTTCATCAAACCATTCAGGGCAGTTCTTACCATTTCTCCATTTGTTACAACTTCTCCAATTGCAGCAAGTTCATCCCGAACTTGAGATATGAGGCCACTTTCTCATTCTCAGTCGTCCTAATGTCCCTCAGCTTTTCTCTCAGTACCATCTTCCTGTTCTCATTACTACTATGGTACAGGTTTATCAAAGAGGTCCACATTTCAAATGCATTTGTTTTCCTTGCAATATGATGAACAAGGTGATCCTTGACAGCATCAAGTATCACTCTCTTGGCTTTCACATTCCTTTTCTGATAGGCTGCATAACCGACTGCATCAACAGTCTTATCAGGTACTGTGACTGTCTTCTCAACTATATCCCATAGTTCTACCTCCTCCAACAATAAAACAATGCGTTCCTTCCATGGACTGAAGTTGGATTCTCCATCCAACCGGTCTTCAAACCTCAAGCCGGTAGCCATTAATTTCAAAACTGAAAACTTCAACACACTGAAACAAACTAGCAACTGCCTTGTTCAGTACAACTCTGATACCATAAAGAAAATTGACAAAATCATGAAGTTTCTGGTTCACACATTTCATCAAACACTTTCAACAACTAGGTTTTTAATTAAAGAACCACTTGCAATACTTTGAAATTAAAAACACCATGTTAAAAGCTCTTCAAACCCATGAAACTGAACAAGCACATTGAACACAACTATTTTTGGTCAATCTTGACCAGGGCAAAACCCAAAGAGAAAAATTTTAATTAAAGAAGAAGATTTAGAGATTCTCTTAACACAGAATTTTTGTCTTTCCCAACATTGACAAAATTGATAATTTAATAACAACATGCTTCTACCTTGAAAATCGTGCCAATGAGCAGTAGTACGGCCTGCCCCACACATGCCAGATTCTGCTGTTACCGTTAACTACCTCATCAATGGGTAGGATTAGATTACAAGATCTAGGGTCCACAATAGATGCACTTTTTAATAAGAAAAAAAAATTATTAAATAGATCACTTTAGTGAGACCCACAATCATAAAGTACAAAACACTTCTTTATTTATTTACATAATGTCACTTTTTACATAAATACAACGTAAGGAACAAAAGGACTTTTATGTCCCCCTCATCACACACACACCAAAACTATGATGGACGACCCTCAAAGTTAAATATTTCAACAATAAAAGGCCAAAATGATTCTATCAAAGTCTTCAAGATGCAAAATGAAATGAGATGCAGCAAGGTGAGAGGAGAACAAGGTCAATATCCCCACAATAGGTAACTCTTGCTTTGATGAGTGAAGTTGTGTGTTCTTATGATTAATTTCTTTCAACGAAGCAAATCAGAAACAAGAATGGAGAGATGCAATGCAAGTCTAATATGATACTTTAATGAAAAACAACACTTGGAAATTAGTTGAATTACCTCCAAATAAGAAACCAATAGGTTCCAAATGGGTATATGGAACTAAATTTAAGTTAGATGGATCTATTGATAAATGTAAAGCCAAGTTAGTCGCAAAAGGATATGTACAACATGAAGGTATAAAGTATAAACTATGAGGAACATTTGCTTCCATTGCAAAACTAATCACAATCAGGATGTTGTTAGCAGCTAGCACTTGCAACAAAGTTTGGATGGCAAGTACACTAGATGGACGTCAAAAGTGCATTCTTAAATGGGGATTTGCAAGTAGTGTATATGGAGGAGCTTGAAGGATTTGGTGTTGAAGGTGAAGAAAAAATGGTATGTAAGTTGGTGAAAGCTTTGTATGGATTAAAACAAGCCACGTCTTGTTTCATGGCAAAATTCTTCCATCTCGAAAGCCTCGCCCCTGTTCTTCACTCCTCTTTTGGTGATTGTTCTAGTCCACCATTTACCCCATCAACCCTTGAAAGACATTGGTCTTCTTTGATCCTTCCCTCCTAGTTTTTTAGGTTCAATACAATTTTTACTTACTAGCAACTCTTTCTTATTAAGCTAAATAACTAACAAGTTGTAGGTACAATTAGGGATACCCCCTTGGAGTTGGCATGCACCAACGCTAAGAGAGAGGTGCATATGTTGAGGGGACAATAGGTGTAGCATCTAGAAGTTGTACTGGGTCTCCATTGAGGGGTAGTGTAGGTTTGAGTGAAAACAGTGCCCAATGTTACTCTGTGTGTCAATGTGGCCACGAAGTTCCAATGCTCCTCTTCAACATATGTATCCAAGTCCATCACCATCTTCCATGATGTATGCTTCTCAACCAAAGCGTCTTCGAGTCAAGTGTCCAACATCCGAGGTGTATATCACATGATCCCATGCTCCTAAGGCTCATTGCCCTCCTCTAAGTGCCCAACGCTCTTCCTAGGTGGGTACCTCCCCTAATCAAGCAATTGACTCCCCCATTGTGTGCACCTAATGGGTTAGTCATCGTGATGATTGGGGAAAACATCTCTTGGGTAAGGGTGCCATGCTAGCATTCTAATGGAGATCAATCATCCACTCAACTGAGCCATCCATATATCCATGAAGCATTGCCAAGGGGCTAAGAGACATAGTGCTCTTTTGGCAAGTTGAAAATACTTTTGGAGTAACCCCAAAAGGTAACAATCTGTACTCATCATGTAGGTTATATTATAGATAGGGATGTTGGCTTGTTTTGAGTCTTGACAGGTTCCACCCACTAACCAGTATACCAATCCACAATGCATTGATTTATATTTGTGTCAGCTGAGCCACTATATATGATGCATCTGCTTTCATGACTGTGAATTATGCCATGGTTGACACTAGAATTAGTTATAATTGCTTATGGAATGTTTGTTTCTACCATGTTTTTCTGACATGTTCACAAATCCTCTAATACGTTCCTTGAAACATTAGAGAAAGGAAGAAATAAACATGCCAAATGCTGCTATAATATTTTAAACTTCTGTTTTCCAACCTTCAAGCCTGAGCAAGGTAATGATGGTTGGGAACCCATTGTTTAGGATCCCAAATCTGCGAATTATATATGGGGGCCGCCCTCAAAGATCATATTGAACCCCCTATCAATGTGTGAACTATTTCCTCCGCCGAAAAAGTTATGCTTCTTGATTTTTGGATTTTTTCGTAACTGGTGTGCCAGTCAGCCAGGCTATGATGTCTGTCTGACGGTGTATATGTATGGTTAGGATCCCAATCGGCAATTTAGTTGTTATGATCTAGAACAGTTTTAACTATGGTATCTAGTAATTTACCCAGGACTGACAGCTTGATGCCCAGTATGTACATACCATGATTTTGTTAGTAGTTAAAAGAAGCATTTCCTTCAACAAAGACTTTTGGATTCCATATTTTCTGTGTTTTCTGAAATTCTTATGACTTTTTATTTAGCAAGTTTAATGTAACTCAAAAATTCAAAATTCTATTATGTGGATATGGATCTCAGCTAAAATCACTGCATGGAAGTGGTTTCACTTTGATTTATGGAGAATCAGTGTCTAAAAAAAGGGTTTTCCTTTGTCAAAACTTTGATTAGAATTAGCCGAGGCTTCACACACTAGGTTTGTTGGATTAACTGATTTTTTTAGCTGCCCATGAAAACTGCTTAGTGACTTGATTCTTAGCATAATATTTCCTTACAATAGTTCTTATCACCCATTTAACAATTCTTATGCCTTTTGGGTGCAATGGTCTATGTCATGTTCTCTTCTTGCTGTCACAGTCAGTTTGACCTCATGTTCCCCCCCCCCCCCCCCCCAAACAATATTTAGGCTAAGTTGACAGGGTACAGGTACATGGGTATTGGCACTGGTACAACACTTTTTGAAACAGCAGATACGGGTACGCAGGGTATACACACGCATGCATATGTGCGCGCGCACACACACATATAATGAGAAAAACAAAAAAAATCAAAATTAATGTAAAATTATAAATCAACGATAACTCAAATTCATTTTTAGATTCAAATCATTCGAGTGTCCACCAACTATTCATCAATTGACATTCAACCTTAAACCATGCATCTGGAATCGGAAAAATGGTATACTTCATCATTGATCATTCCCATAAATTCATTGATAGAAATACAGGGTACAACACTTTTTGAAACAGCAGATATGGGTACGCAGGGTATACACACGCATGCATATGTGCGCGCGCGCACACACACACACATATAATGAGAAAAATAAAAAAAATCAAAATTAATGTAAAATTATAAATCGACAATAACTCAGATTCATTTTTAGATTCAAATCATTCGAGTGTCCACCAACCATTCATCAATTGACATTCAACCTTAAACGATGCATCTGGAATCGGAAAAATGGTATACTTCATCATTGATCATTCCCATAATAAATTCATTGATAGAAATACGATAAACTTGTTGTATTGACTCTTGAGTCTTAATTTTTAAGTACATAAAAAAATTCCTTGGGCCCTTGATTGTTGCTATCACCCCCCTGCAACCCTGTGATGCCTTTATCCTCTCACTGTATTTCCACAATGGAAATTGAGGATTGAAATTCCTTCTGGCTAGATATGTTGTGGAAATGACAAACAGAAAAATCTGCATGTGGGGACTTGGGGAGTGAAGAATGCTAAAACTAATGAAGAGTGTTGAATGCTGAACTGCCGAACACCAATTTCATTCAAGAAAAACAGCGAACAATACCCTACTTCATCTCTTCTTCTCTGTTGGTCTCTTCTAACCTCACACAGCCAAACTGAAAATGCAAAAGTGAGCATGAAACTATGGATTTTTAGGTATAGAAGAGCACAACACTTAGTTTTTTTAGGGTTTCTTGCTGGGTCCACCTTAGATGCAGTCTTATTGGAGCTTTTTAATATAAAAAAATGGTTTTTTCCATCCTGAAATCAGTTTCAGTGTACTTGAGATTGGGATGTCTCTGCACCTAGGTGTGATGGGGTACACAAAGGTGTTGCAGGGTGTGATTGGCTATGACAAGGAATGTGCACGGGTATGTTTCCAGTATGTGGGTATGGTACCCGGTACATGCATGAAGAGTCAGACACCCTGGCACACACACCCATGCTACAAAGGATTGAGGACTTCAAAAATATTAGCAGTTCTTACAAGGCATTATAAACTGTATATTGTTTTGAACTGTTTCCGTTCTCAGTTATTTTTTCTATGGTGGTGTTTTACAGGTTACCAATGCTTTAGATTTCTAACTAATAACAATTATGGTTTGATGTTCTTTGTTGCAGGAATTCCGATTGACACAAGCATATCAAGAAGCTCTTTTGCACTTGCAAGCTGGAGAATACTTGAAAGCTCAAAATTTGTTGGAGGCTATTATACAGGATCCTCTCATAGCAAGTGCAGAGGTATGCATCACTTTTATATGTTATGGTTCCATGCAAAAGACAAATACCCCAAATTTGGTAAAATATCTCTCGGGTCCTCTTATCAACCTGAGAGTGTTTCAAGTTCTTTAGGTCCACAGTCTAGAAGTGGCAAGTTCACGAACTCCTGCCAGTCTGAAAAACTACGTATTAATGTTCTTGAAAGTAATTAAACCTTCAGCTTGTTGAAAAAAGGTGCAAAGGTATGCATTATTTTTATAGTGAAGTTTCATATTAAAGGGAGTTTGCAAATATTCCTTAAGGGGTTGCATCATCCTTGTTTTATACTCATCTTGCCTTTTCCTTTTCTAATATGTAAAATCCATTTTGATGGTTATACATGATTCATTGAATCTATTTTCCTGTTATGTACACTTGTGGATCAACATTGCTCCTCGTTCATCCTTATGACTGCTAACTCTTTCTTCTTTCACTCCATGAATCTGCCTTTTCTACTTTGTAATTCAAAATTGTGTGTTTCTCAAATACAATATATTATGCACAACCTAGTTTTGTAAGTTTCTCCATTAACACTTTTGCAGACTTCATCCATCCACAATTTGATTTTATGGGTTGACTTTCTATATATATTGATTCTGTGGGTTTCCTCTTATGCGAGTTGGTTTTGTAGGCTTTCTTTAACAAAAGGATTAATCTGCCAGATGCAATCACCTATAGTGATGTTCCGTAGTCTGATTTTGGGTATTTGCAGTTTAAGTCTTTAAGTCCCTTTTGTTCACTATCACTAGTCCCCCTTCTCATCAGATTATTATGCATTCTTTTCCTTTTGTGCTAGTTCCAACATCTTGTGTAGTTTCTTCAATCTCATGAATGTTTCACACTTGAAGGCACCTTTTCTATTTGGTTGCTGTTGGAAATAATGTTACTTCGGAAGTTATTCTTAATGTACTTTATTATATTATTGTTGTACCTCCTTTGGGAGAAGATATTGATGCAATTGATCATGTAAAGACCTTGAATGAATCAATGTAAACCTTGGGTTGGAATCACCCAAAGAAAACATTTATTAAATGTAATTTTTGTATTCCCCCAAGACAAGTCAGCCCAGTGGGTAAACTGCCCCAAACAGTGGGCAGAACTTCCCCAATCAGGCCAGTCCAGTTAGGGAAAGTCTGGTTGGCCCAGTTAAGTAAAACGTCATTTTTTGACTAGTATAATTAGAGAGGCCGCACCTCTCATTTGTTCACTCACTCAACTCAAGCAAGTTCGCTCAAGGAGAGGAAGAAGTTTGCTACTGCAGCTAGGAGAAGTGTTTTTGGGGTTTCTACTCTTGGAGAAGTTTCTCTTTCTTTCCCTTATTAGTGATATTTGGATGTACTTTGATCTATGAATTAATCTCTATACGAAGGTTGCTGGGTTTTCTCCCTGTTGGGTTTCCCAGGATAAAATTCTCGTGTCTATTGTTTCTGTGCTTGGTTATTCTTTTAGTGATCTTGTTGTTTTATCTGCAATTAAATTATACTGCTAGAATTGTATAAAATCTAACATGAAATTAGAGCAGTGCTAAAAGAAGCCATGCCGAAAACTAGGGCTTCATATTCCAAAGCCTTCCCACCTCAGTTTGGCTTGAAAAGAGCATTGGGAATTTCTGTGAAGGAAAATTCCAGTTCCAAGAATTTTCAAATTTTGACCTAATTTTGCAGCTACTGCAGAAATTAGGGTTTCCAATTTTTAGCCCTTCTGCCCACCATTTTGGCTCGTTCTTGTCTTTCTCCAACTCACCTTGGTAGGGTGCAACTATTTGTGGAAGCAGATTTCAGATCCGGAAATTTTCATTTCCTACCTATTCTCTATCGGAGTAGGGAAACTAGGGTTTCCATTTTTCAACTCGCCCTAGGAGGACACATTTACCTGTGGAATTAGTTTTGCAAAAGTCCAAACTTCAATTTTGACCTAGCTCATGCTAGGGTTTCTAGTCCAGCACTACAATCAGGATGATTGGAATGAAGGTTGAAGATAGGTTGGATGGGGCTTCCAACTTTAGCTCTTGGAAGTCTAGAGTTCTTCTAATTCTTGAAGAAAATGACCTATTGAAGTTTGTAAATGAGAAAGTTCCAGAACCAAATGAAGAAACATGAAAGAACCAATGGAGAAAGAATGATGTCAAAGCAAGAAGATTCTTGGTAGATTCAATAAAAGATCATTTGGTTTCTCAGATCTCACAGAAGAAGGCAGCTAGAAAGATGTTCAAAACCCTGAAGAAGTTATTTGAACATAGTAGCATCAATCGTACTCTTGCATTGAGGAATCAACTATCAAATCTCAAGATGTCAGAGTCCGAATCAATTGCTTCTTACTTCATGAGGATCTCTAAACTAAGGGACAAACTAAGCACTAGTGGAGAATCCCTTGAAGATAGAGAACTTGTTATAACAAGTAACAACTCTTAATGGTCTCCATCCCTCTTGGGAACCATTTATTCAAAGTCCAAGTGGACGAACCAAGTTTCCCAAATTTGATCGATTGTGGCCAGATTGCACCCAAGAAGAAACGAGAATTGCAGCTCGGAATAAACTACATGTCACTCGAATCGAAGAAAATCAAGCCTTTACATCTCATGCCAAAAAGACAAAGGAAAAGGAAGAAAGTTCCAAAACAATAAGAACGAAGATAGAAGATCAAGCCCGCCACCAAATCAAAAGAAGAAGAAAGATCTCTCTCATATTCGGTGCTTCAAATGCAATATGTATGGCCACTATGCCAGATATTGTCGAAGTTCAAATAAAAGGAAGCACGAAGCCTCAACTGCAGATATTGATGAAGATACTTCTCACAAGAAGTCGAGGAATGATGATCGTACGGAGTTCTTCTTCTAGTGCTCCCCATGTTGAAGTGATGATATGAAGATCCAGACTGTGATGAACTCCCAACAAGAAAAATGAAGAACATAGGACTCTCATTCCCACAAGGAGGCAGTGGGAGCCCACCCACAAAAACAATAAAAGATAAGTATTTGGATTTATTGCTCACATAGATCCGTTTTTTCTTATATGTTTTCGTAACAAATTGTATACAGATCTATTGGGAAGTTTGTTGAGCATTTGATATAGTTCACTTATTGATGTACCATGGGCACTTGTTGTACTTGTTATGCATGAGCTGCACAACACCTGGTGGAGCTAGTCTAGATAATATCTCCTTCTTGCATGCTGAGAGTAGTGCACACTCTTGATGGCATGTTCTAGTGAAGATAGTAGACATCTAAATAATTACCATATGTGTTTGGGATACATGTTTATGATTGTTGTGCCGAAGCTTTAGCTAAGATGCCTACATACCTATGTAAACTATTGGCATTGCATTGAAATATAAATTTGTTAAATTTGATTATGCAATGTCGCTAATCATTTGACAGGATTTAACTTGTAGGGAAAAAACCATATGATATGGCCTACAAGAGAAAGATGATGCATGGTGGACTTATCGATGGATTGCTTGAGTTTGAGCATGTTCCCCAATGAACTGGGATGAGCTGATGCATGATGGACTCTTCGATGGACTGTGCAGAGTTGTTGAGCTGATGTATGGACTCACCGATGGACTGGTTGAGTTGGTGAATGTTCCTTGATGGACTGGGTTGAGCTGAAGCATGATGACACTTCTCGACGGACAGAGACTGTGTTGAAGGCCTTTCGTATGTATAGAGATGTTCGAGATAAATGTAATATACAATTGAGAGCCAGATGATCGTATCCAGTGATGCTGATGACGACCTTGTCCGAAGAATACCTTCCTTGTTAAGAGGGAGTGTTGGAAATAATGTAACTTCAGAAGTTATTCTTAATGTACTTTATTATATTATTGTTGTACCTCCTTCGGGAGAAGATATTGATGTGATTGATCATGTAATGACCTTGAAAGAATCAATGTAAACCTTGGGTTGGAATCACCCAAATAAAACATTTATTAAATGTAATTTTTGTATTCCCCCAAGACAAGTCAGCCTAGTGGGTAAACTGCCCCAAACAGTGGGCAGTCTGCCCCAAACAATGGGCAGAACTGCCCCAGTTAAGTAAAAAGTAATTTTTTGACTAGTATAAATAGAGATGTCGCATGTCTCATTTGTTCACCCACTCAACTCAAGCAAGTGTGCTCAAGGAGAGGAAGAAGTTCGCTACTGCAGCTAGGAGAAGTGTTTTTGGGGTTTCTACTCTTGGAGAAGTTTCTCTTTCTCTCTTATTATTGATATCTGGATGTACTCTGATCTTTGAATTAATCTCTATACAAAGGTTGTTGGGTTTTCTCCCTATTGGGTTTCCAAGGATAAAATTCTTGTGTCTATTGTTTCCATGCTTGGTTATTCTTTTAGTGATCCTGTTGTTTTATCTGCAATTAAATTATACTGCTAGAATTGTATAAAATCTAACAGTTGCAATGGAGACTTTTTTATTGTGAGCACTAGTGCCCCATAGTGCCCTGTTTGCAATATTTGGCCAAACAATCTGCCACCTTATTATACTTTACATGATCTCCTTGAATGATTAGAGGTGATCTTTCTAGCAATTTTAACCAATTCTCTGGTCTCTGCAATTCTATTTTTATTGTTTGATGGATTCTTGCATTTAAAAATTTAGTTTAGGTGGTTGATTAAGATTTTGGAGTCCCCTTCAACGACCATGCTTTGTTGATTTTTGTACCTAGGAAGTTGTTCCCCTAGTGACTTTGTGCCTAAGTCTCTTAAAGGGAGGAAATAACATGACCCTTGCATTAAATGACTTGAGATGAACATTTATTTCACTTTAGAGATTAAAGTGGCTTTTGGATGTATTTAAAATTTTAAGTATTAGTTGAGGCCTTGAGGGAAATTATTTTTTTAATGGAGTGAAAGTGCATTAAATCTCATCCATTGATTTATGTGGACCAAATCCAATGTGGGCCATTGGATTTGGTGACCCTTCATCTATCTCATTAATTCAAACAAAAAGGCAAGGAAACCTAATGAGGCACATTCCATTGCTTCATGAACTGATTGAAGCAAGTCGAGTTTTTGGGAGAGGAGAAATTTGCAGGGGGCACGAATTCCAAGACTGGAACTGTATAGCAGGGGCACCCTTTACAAGATTTGATTGGCAGGCATCTTAAGGAGGTACGACATTTAATGCTGTTAATTGCCAGCACAAAAATCGAGGTACAACAATTAATATACTAGTAGGCAGTTCGAGGTATTTCCCAAACTTCAAGAAAGATTCTGGGCACACATTTTGAGAAGGGCAGCACGAATTTCGAGGAGATTCCTGCTGTTACAGTGCATTAAATTTCTGAGGGCCATACTGTGTGAGACTGTTCTGGGCACAAATTTTGAGACAAATAACAATTAGACCTGCACAGAAAACGAGGAGGCAGTACAGGCTTGTTTTGTCAGTCGGCACGAGTTACAATGCTGTTTATAGTCTGATTGTGATAAGTTTTACTGCTGCTAATTGTGTTTTATTGCTGTACATTACTCTTCAAGAAGAAAGAATAATAAATCATCTCTTTCAAATAGGTTTTCTCCTTCGGGGGTTTTCCTTGGCAGTTTGCCAAAATCTCCGTGTCTGCAATATTCATTGTGTGAATCTCTTTAATTTTCTGCTCTTAAATTTGTAAAAGTTTACCTAGTGTTTCCAGTATCTTTTGTTTATGTGATAACAACTCAGTTGCAGCACAAATGTTCATTGGGTTGGGCATTAAACAATGAGACTTTGACTTGAAACTGGGCTGGGGTTTGAACAGTAAAAATTTAAATGATATCAGAGCATTGGGGGCAGAATTATTGACTGTGAATTTTAGACTGTCATAGTGATTTTCTTTGGTACAGTGAGCAGAGTTTTGGGCTTTGGAACTTCAGTGACATGGCCACAGAGTTGAGGTTGGACAATAGGCTGGATGGGGCTGCCAACTTCATTCATTGGAAAGCAAGGACAGTGTTAATACTGCAGGAGAATGAGTTGTGGGATGATGTGGTGAACAACACTCAAGCAAATTCTGTTCAAATTCTCACAGCCATTGATGCAGCAGAGTTGGCAACCTTCAATAAGAAGGACATCAAGGTAAAGAGGATAATTTTTGATGCGGTGAAGGATCATGTAATCCCACACTTGACCTCTAAGACCCGAGCTTATCTGATGTGGGATGCCTTAACAAACTTGTACTAAAGTTCCAATGAAAACAAGAAAATGGTACTAAGGAAGAATTTGAAGAGTATCAAGATGGCCAAAGCTGAAGGTGTGACATCCTACCTCAGTAGGATTACTCAGGTTAGAGATGAGCTTGTAGCAGTTGGGGAGGTGGTGGCTGGTAGTGAGCTAGTGTAGATAGCCTTGATTGGCGTGACCATGCCATGGGCTGTATTTGTGGAGGCTATTGTTGCTAGGGAGAACATGCCTTCATGGGATCGTCTCTGGGATGACTTTGTGCAAGAGGAGACCTAGAGACGATTTGTGCAGGGGACCTCTTCGAACAGTAGGGGGGATGAGGAAAATGTGGCTTTGTCAGCCAAGGGGAAGAAGAAGTCCAAGAAGGGCCCCAAGCAGGGTGGGGCTAAGCTGCAGGGTGGACAGAAGAAATATTTGAACAAAGTTAAATGCTTTTCTTGTTAGGGGTTTGGGCACTATGTTGGACATTTCCCGAAAGGGAAGAAGAAGAAAAAGCAACAGCAGATAGTAGCTTCAGCTGAGATCGATGAGTACGCAGCTAGTTTTGAAAGAGTTTTCTGTCTGTGCTGGTCCTCTAGAGAGAGCATCTATCACCAACATAGATGTGGAGGATGAGAGGGAGTATTCCTTATTGACTGGCCATTCTTTGGGTGCCTCCGCCATTATTGGCACTTGGTACATTGACAGTGGAGCTTCGAGCCATATGACAGGTGCCCATTGGATGTTTTTAGAGTTCACATAGATAGGATTGGTTGTGGAGGTAGTGTTGGGGGATGACATCGTTGTCAGAGCAGTTGGACCTGGGACCATTACCTTTTAGAGGGAGTACATGAGTCCCATGATGTTGCGGTATGTCTTGTATGTCCTCGGGATGAAGAAGAACTTGGTGTTAGTTTCCACGATCCTGGTAGTGATCCAGTGATGTTAGTTGTACCTCCTTTGGTCAGATGTGGGAAGCTGTACAATCTCTTAGTCCAGCCTTTACATGCTTTGGCACACAATAGTAGTAGTGATCTATGTGAGCTGTGGCACAGGAAGATGGCTCACTTGCATCATCTAGCTTTGTGGATGTTGAGAGATATGGTGATTGGGTTGCCTGAGTTCAACACAGATCATAGTGATGTATGTAAGGGGTGTGCTTTGGGAAAGTACACCAAGACTGCTTTTCCTAGCAGTGACAGTAGATCAACAGGGGTACTTAACTTGATACATTCTGAACTATGTGGTCGTATGTCTTCCGTTTTGTTGACTGGTTTTGAGTACTATGTTTCATTCATTGATGACTACTCCGGGAAGACCTGGATCTACTTTCTGAAGAGCAAGAAATCAAAAGAAGTCTTGCATAGGTTCCAAGAGTTCAAAGCTCTCATGGAGAACCAAATAGGGAGGAGGATTCAGGGGTTGAGATCAGACAATGGGGGTGAGTATGCCTCCACTGCGTTTGATGATTTTTGTGCACAGGAGGGCATCAAGAGGTAGTTGACGGTACCATACACTCCAACGCAGAATGGGGTGGCAGAGAGAAAGACCAAGGCCATTATGGGAGCAATGAGAGCTATGTTATATGATCAGAGTCTTCCACTCTTTCTTTGGGCTGAGGCATTTAGCATAACTGTTTACATTTAGAACAGAGTCCTCACCGAGCCTTGGGAGCCTTGGTGTGTCAGACCCCTGAGGAGATGTTCATAGGTAAGAGGCTTGAGGTTGGCCATTTTAGGATCTTTGGTTGCTTGACATAATCTCATGTCCCTTTAGAGAAGAGGACAAATTTGGACCCCACTGTAGAGAAGGGCATCTTTGTGGGTTATGATGAGACTTCGAAGGCCTATCGCATTTATCTTCCCTTGTAGAGGAAAGTTGTTGCGAGGAGGGAGGTGATATTTGAGGAGGAGCAGGCCTTGTGGAAATCTCGTCAATCAAAGCAGAGGGAGCAACATGCTTCCACACCTTAGATGGTTGCAAGAGTTTAGCTTCACAGAGTGTAGCATCATCGGTATTAAGGGTGATAGGTCCATTGGTTTCAGGTGTTACAAGTTCAGTGACACAGGTCACAGGTTCACTTGGTATAGGTTCAGGTTCAGGTTCTCAGGTTACAGGTTCACCAATTCCACCTTCCAATTCATTTGAGTCATGCACTTTTGAGGAGGCATCCCTGTTGCCATCTAAGTTGTACTTAGATGGACTATCAAGTGAGCGGGCAAAGTTGAACATGTCAATGTTCATTTTCGATGATATGATGACCATCAGGCCGTTTTGAGGGCCCTTTTTTTATTGTATTTTACCACATGTCCATGGCCCTGCGGGGTTTGTAATAAATGTACTAGCATGGTGTTTTGTAAAGGACTTGGTTCCCTAGTACTTTTTGACTAATTCAGGTATTCCAAGGAGTTTTTTCACCTACTAATTATGTCTTGCATTAGTGCATAACATAATTTTTGGGTTTTTCTCCTGCTCCTCCAAAGCTGGAATGCTTGGTGAGGTTAACGGGCCTTAGGGGATTATTAAAGTCCATGGGTCAATGTATATGAACATGCTAGACATTATTTTTTAGTCATGTGGACATGTGCTAAGCCCCCCTAGGTTGTTTTTTAATTTTTGGCGAAAAATATTTATTTATTTATTTTTTTTATTTTTTTCTCCGTAAATGAGTCATTTTTTAATGGTTTCATTAAAAAATATTATAAATGGCATAAAATGTCATCTAGGGGTTGTTTTTACCTTAGGGGTGCTCGTTTTCTAACTTAGAGCACCCACCTTACTCCTAAACCCACTTTCCCTAGTCATTGGGTTGTTTATTTTTCACTTATAGAGAAAAAATAAAAAAAAGTGAAAAATGGAGAGAAAAATTTAAAAATGTCAAAAAATCAAAAAAATCAAATTCCATTTTTTGGGGGATTTGATGTTAGAAATATTTCAGCTATGTTTTAAGAGTTGTAAGAGCTGACTTGGGAAAGATTCCGGGTAGCTATATTAGTGGGATTACTTCTCCACTTGAGGGGGGCACATTTCTCAAAATTGGGCCCCTTCAATCATGGAATTTGCAGCTATGTTTATGGGTTGTCACATGGCAGATTTTTAGCTAATTTGGGGTTGATTTTGGCAGTCCATTACATGGGAGTAGGCAGCCCTATTTTCTCCATGAGTTATGCCACTCATTCCACCCATTCTTCTCCATCTTTAGCTATATATACATGGCTGCCCACTCTCTTTTTCTCTAGTTGGAGTTGGAGTAGACCATTGTTGTACTTGTTTTATCTTTTGCTTATGAATAAAGAAGACTTTGGAGGTCCACATGTGTGATGCTTTGTGAGTGGCTTCATGATCTCATGGCATAAGGTGATTTGTAGCTAAGGCAATTTCTGTGCAAGTAATTTTTAGCCATCTACTAGCCTACTTGAAGGATTGGTAACGATTTTGTAAGAAAGACTAATTAATCTTGCTTGTTTTAATTAGTTCTTTTATTTGTCATCTTGATTAGAGATTTAAAATTTATATGTTCATTTGTTTATGCTCATATTATTTTGATTTCTAACCATGTGCATTTCTAGTTTGATGGTTTATTTGTGAGTGTTTTTGTTAGCTACAGGTTAATAGGTTTGAAGAAGAAGATAGCTTGTTTGCTCTCATTTTCTTCATTTGTGTATGCTTTGGTGGATCTTGCCCTCGGTGTCCCACTTCCAAGCCTTCAAAGTTTTCTGGTTTCAAGGGCCATTCTACTTCTCTTCTCCTTCTCAACAATTAAAATTTTCTAAACTCTTTTGGTTACTTGGTTTTTTAAAAAGTAGCAAATATTTCTTAGATCTTTTACAATTTTCTGATCATAAGTAGATCTGATTTATTTGCATAAAAGAATAGACTTAGCTCAATTTTAAAAGTTCTCATCTATGGTCTAGTTCTATTCTTCTAGTTTCATACAAAAAAGTCAAGTTCATTGAATTTTTTTACAAGCTTGAGTAGGAAGCTAGATTTGAACTTAAAAGGGTTACTTGGTTGATTAAAAGAGCTAAAAATTTGCAGCTCATAAAGCTTGCAAAGATCCCAAGTAAACAAGCCTCACTGCTTGTCTTACTTGGTTAATTTTTTGCATTTTTACTTAGATTTTCACTTAGAATTTTTTGGGTTTTTTAGGAGGTGTTCCAAAGACACTCTTAAAGTGTTTCTGGGCATCTTATACTAATATTTGCTTGCTTGTTTGCAGCAAAAGACAAACAGGTAGGAGGAGGTGTTGCCGAAATTTCAAGGATCCAGGCAATCCGGAGGACCAAAACTATTTTTTTTGTAAAATCGATTATTTTTCCCTCAAAATTGTAAGCCACCAAGTCACTTTAAGTAGACTGGGGCACTTCTCTGTCCATTGTAAAAGATTATTAAACGAGAGCAAGTGGGCTAACCAGCGCCCACACCCCATCCCCCTAAGGGTGGCCTGTGTCGTCTTTTTTCGTGGTGTGATTTTTAGAGTAGTTTATTTCTTTTATTTTTTCGGCATTTAATAAAACTAACTAGGTTTAGAATTTACCTTGTTGGTCCGTTCCACTGGCAGCCACAAGTTCACTCAGGACATAGATTTTTATCATTTTTATTACAAACTCAAACACCCCCTTGCTTTCTCGAAGTAGGGTTTCAGGATAAGGGCTTGCCAGAGTATTGGCCTGAAAAGAGACTCTTGGGGTTTTAAAAAGATAAAATTTTGGTTCATAAAAAATATTTAAAAATTTCCAAGGTCTTCTCTTGTATGCTCTGTGGCCAACTTGCAGCTCAGTCTGATCATGTTGGTACGCATCAGAAAGGGAAAGATGACTAGTAATAGGATCTAACACCACCCCAATAAACAAACCTTTTTGTGAAAATCCGGCACAACGTGAATATTTTGTTGTTGTGGGCAAACTTTTCAAAGGACTTGGGACAAAATTGGGTAGTGACCTCTTGGAAACCGTTAGGCTTGCCCTCGTTGGTACAGCATCTGAACACCTCCTTGAGACTCCGATCTAGCCCACGTCTGAGTGAGAAACCACACATCAAAATTCCGGACATGTTCCCCGTACCTTTGCGTATATTGGGAACCGACCAGCCCTAATAAAAAGATCACTACCACATTTAAATTAAAATAAACCAAGAACACTTGCACAACATTTACTTTTTCAGTTCATGCATCTATTTCGACTCCATTATAAGGCACTGGTTTATATTGTTATATTTCATGTTGATGAATGTTGCAAATGATGATGATAATAATGAATATTGGCAAATGATGTATTGATGAATGATGTTTTGCTTTATATAAATGTAGGCTGCATTATCTTGGTTTCAAAAAATATTTCTAACTCTTAGATTAGACACCATAGTTTTGTTTTCATTTTTAGGGTCCACCCCCCTTGGCTTGGCTAGGAAAGGCTAGACGGAGGAGTCGAGTCTCAAGTGACAGCACTTGACTCTGACTTGCCTCCAAGGTCACACCAGCAGCTTGAAGACTTCTGCTACATTTTCCTAGGTGTGGAACTAGGCGGCAACAATCCCAACATCACATGTGGAGAGATGCCATGATGGAAGAGTACCATTCCATCGTGAAGAATGATGTTTGGGAGATTGTACCGAGACCTGAGGGGAAGGCAGCGGTGACTTCTCGATGGCTTTACAAGATCAAGCACGCTACGAATGGTAGTGTGGTGAAATACAAAGCTCGGTTTGTGGTGTAGGGGTTCTCACAGATAGAGGGAGTTGATTATGATGAGACCTTTGCACCGGTTGCTCGTTACTCTTCAATCAACGCAATGATATCCATTGTAGCGCAAATGAGTTGCAATAGCCACTAGATCGATGGGAATATCGCATTTCTCAATGGGCTTCTACAGGAGGAGGTGTATCTTGAGCAGCCGTAGGGATTTGAGATTCATGGGAGAGAGTCTCATGTATGCAGGTTAAAGAAAGCCTTGTATGGGCTGAAGCAAGCTCCTCGAGCTTGGTACTCCAGGATAGACTCTTATTTGCTGTCGATGGGCTTTCAGAAGAGTGAGGCATATTTGAACCTTTATTTCATCATGCTTGGGGATGAGCCGCTCATTCTTCTGTTATATCTATATGACTTGTTTATTACAGGTGAAGAGAGACTCATTACAGCTTGCAAGAGAGATCTTGCTTCAGAGTATGAGATGACTGACATTGGGCTGATGCATTATTTTCTGAGACTATAGGTTTGGCAGGAGCCTGGACATATTTTCTTGGGACAGGGGAAGTATGCAGTTGATATTCTGAGGAGGATTCAGATGGAGGACTGCAGGCCAATGGCCACTCCAATGATCACCAACTGGAAGAGGCTTCATGCTTCTGAGGGAGAGTTGGTGGATCCTAGTCTTTATCGTCAACTCATTGGTTCTTTTATGTATCTGGTCAACACCAGGCCAGAATTGTGTTTTGCAATGAACGCTCTCAATCAGTTTATGGTGGATAGGAGAGTGCATTGCGTAGCCGTGAAACATGTGTTGAGATACCTTGCAGGGACAATGGATTATGGTATGGACTATAGGAGGACAGATGGTGTTAGTTTGGTTGGCTTCACGAAGTCAGATTGGGCAGGCAGTGTGATGGACTGGAAGAGCGCTTCTGGTTGTTGTTTCAGTTTGGGCGTGGCAACAGTGTCGTGGTTCAGTCGAAAGCAAAAGTCCATTGCTTTGAGTTCTGTGGAGGTCGAGTACATGGCAGCTAGTCAGGCTAGTTGTGAGGCCTTGTGACTTCGCAAGTCGTTGGTGGATTTATTTGGTTAGGAGCTAATACCCATGGTTATTTATTGCGACAATCGGGGTTCCATCCAGCTCTTTGAGAATCCAGTATTCCATTATAGGTCAAAGCACATAGAGATCAGGTACGACCTCATTCGTGACTATGTTCAGAGAGGAGCTGTGGAGTTACAGTACATTTCCATTAATGAGCATGTGGCAGACATTCTGACGAAATCCTTGGGGTGAGGCAAGTTTGACTTCTTTAGGGATAAGTTGGGAGTGGTGCAGAACACCTTTCTTGGTAAGAGGGAGTGTTGATTTTTGTACCTAGGAAGTTGTTCCCCTAGTGACTTTGTGCCTAAGTCACTTAAAGGGGGAAAATAACACGACCCTTACATTAAATGACTTGAGATGAGCATTTATTTCACTTTAGAGATTAAAGTGACTTTTTGATGTATTTAAGTATTAGTTGAGGGAAATTATTTTTTTAATTGAGAGAAAGTGCATTAAATCTCATCCATTGATTTAAGTGCACCAAATTCAATGTGGGCCCTTGAATTTGGTGACCCCTCAGCTACCTCATTAATTCAAACAAAAAGGCAAGAAAACCTAATGAGGTACATTCCATTGTTTCATGAGTCGATTGAAGCAAGTCGAGTTTTTGGGCACGGATTCCAAGACTCAATTTCAAGATTTGATTGGCATGCATCTCGAGGAGGTACATCATTTAATGCTGTTAATTGCTAGCACGAAAAGCAAGGTACAACAAATAATATACCGACATGCAGTTTGAGGTATTTCCCAGACTTACAGGAATATTCTGGGCACTCATTTTGAGAAGGGCACGGCGAATTTTGAGGAGATTCTTGCTGTTACAGTTCATTAAATTTTTGAGAGGGCTGTACAGTGTGAGACTGTTCTTGGCACTAGTTTCTAGGCTGTTATGGGGACATATTTCAAGTCAAATAACAGTCAGACCTGCACAGAAAACGAGGATGCCGTATAGGCTTGTTCTGTCAGTGGGTACGAGTTACAATGCTGTTTACAGTCTGGTTGTGAGATAAGTTTTACTGCTGCTAATTGTTTTTTATTGCTGTACATTTCTCTTCAAGAAGAAAGAATAATAAATCATCTCTCTCAAACAAGTTTTCCCCTTGGGGGTTTTTCCCTGGGCAGTTTGCCAAAATCTCTCTGTCTACAATATTCATGGTGTGAATCTCTTTAATTTTCTGCTCTTAAATTTGTAAAAGTTCACCTAGTGTTTCCAGTATCTTTTGTTTATGTGATAAGTGACACTGATAACAACTCAGTTGCAACACAAATGTTGATTGGGTTGGGCATTAAACAATGAGACTTTGACTTGAAATTGTGCTGGGGTTTGAACAATAAAAATTTACATGGTATTAGAGCATGGGGGCCAGAATGATTGACTTTTAATTTTAGACTGTCATAGAGATTTTCTTTTGTCCATTGAGCAGATTTCTGGGCTTTGAAACGTCAGTAAGATGGCCACAGGGTTGAGGTTTGAGGATAGTCTGGATGGGGTAGCAAACTTCATTCCTTGGAAAGCAAGGATAGTGTTAATACTGCAGGAGACTGAGTTGTGGGATGATGTGATAAACAACACTCAAGCAAATCCCGTTCAAATTCACGCAGCCACTAATGCAATAACGTTGGTAGCCTTTAATAAGAAGGACATCAAGGCAAAGAGGATAATTCTTGATGCGGTGAAGGATCATGTACTCCCACACTTGACCTCTAAGACTCGAGCATATCTGGTGTGGGATGCCTTAACCAACTTGTACCAAAGTTCCAACGAAAATAAGCAAATGGTACTAAGGGAGAAACTGAAGAGTATCAAGATGGCCAAAGCTGAAGGTGTGACATCCTACCTCAGTAGGATTACTCAAGTTAGAGATGAGCTTGCAGCACTTGGGGAGGTGGTGGCTGGCAGTGAGCTAGTGCGAACAACCTTGAATCGCGTGACCATGCCATGGGCTGTATTTGTGGAGGCTATTTTTGCTAGGGAGAACATGCCTTCTTGTGATTGTCTCTGGGATGACTTTGTGTGGGAGGAGATCCGGAGAGGATTTGTATAGGTGTTCTCTTCAAACAGTAGGGAGGATGAGGATAATGTGGCTTTGTCAGCCAAGGGGAAGAAGAAGTCCAAGAAGGGCCCCAAGCAGGGTGGACAGAAGAAATATTTGAGGAAAGTTAAATGCTTTGCTTGTCAGGGGTTTGGGCACTATGCTGGACAATTCTCGAAAGGGAAGAAGAAGAAAAAGCAGCAGTAGACAGGATCTTCAGTTGAGATCAATGAGTACGCAGCTAGATTTGAGAGAGAGTTTTCTGTCTGTGCTGGTCCTCCAGAGAGAGCATGTATCACCAGCACAGATGTGGAGGATGAGAGAGAGTATTCCTTGTTGACTAGCCATTCTTTGGGTGCCTCCACCATTATTGGCACTTGGTACATTGACAGTGGAGCTTCGAGCCATATGACAGGTGCCCAGTAGATGTTTTCAGAGTTCACATAGATAGGATTGGTTGTGGAGGTAGTGTCGAGGGATGAGATTGTTGTCAGAGAAATTGGATGTGGGACCGTTACCTTTCAAAGGGAGTACATGAGTCCCATGACGTTGCAGGATGTCTTGTATATCCTTGGGCTAAAGAAGAACTTGATGTCAGTTTCCACGATCAAGGATAGAGGTCCTGGGGTGTACTTCCTTGGTGGACATGTGCATGTTTTCCCCAAGGCATCAGAACCATTTGCTTCTTTTGCTATTTGAGTTAGATGTGGGAAGCTGTACAAGCTCTTATTCGAGCCTTTACATGCTTTGGCACACAACAATAGCAGTGATCTATGTGAGCTGTGGCACAGGAGGATGGCTCACTTGCATCATCGAGCTTTGTGGATGTTGAGAGATACGGCGACTGAGTTCAGCACATATCATAGTGATGTATGTAGGGGGTGTGCTTTGGGAAAGCACACCAAGACTACTTTTCCTAGCAGTGACATCAGATTAGCAAGGGTACTTGACTTGATACATTTTGATCTATGTGGTCCTATGTCTTCCATTTCGTTGACTGGTTTTGAGTACTATGTGTCATTCATTAATGACTACTCCTCGAAGACCTAGATCTACTTTCTGAAGAGCAAGAAATTAGAAGAAGTCTTCAAGAGGTTTCAAGAGTTCAAAGCTCTTGTGAGAACCAAATAGGGAGGATGATTCATGTGTTGAGATCAGACAATGGGGGTGAGTATACCTCCACTGCATTTGATGAGTTTTGTGCATAGTAGGGCATCAAGAGGCAGCTGACGGTACCATACACTCCAGCGTAGAATGGGGTGGCAGAGAGAAAGAACAAGGCTATTGTGGGAGCAGCGAGAGCTATGTTATATGATCAGAGTCTTCCACTCTTTCTTTGGGCTAAGGCATGCAACACAATTGTTTACATTCAGAACATGAGTCCTCACCGAGCGTTGGGGTGTAAGACCCTTAAGGAGATGTTCACAGATAAGAGGTCTGAGGTTGGCCATTTTAGGATCTTTGGTTTCCTGATTTATTCTCATGTCCCTTTAGAGAAGAGGACAAATTTGGACTCCACTACAGAGAAGGGCATCTTTGTGGGTTATGATGAGACTTTGAATGCCTACCGCATTTATCTTCACTTATAGAGGAAAGTTGTTTTTAGGAGGGATGTGAGATTTGAGGAGGAGCAGGCCTTCAGGAAGTCTCGTGAGTCAGAGCAGAGGGAGAAACAAGCTTCCACACCTTAGGTGGTTGCACAAAGTCCAACTTCACAGAGTGTAGGGTCATCGGTATAAGGGGTGACAGGTCCACCGGTTTCAGGTGTTATACGTTCAGGAACACAGGTCACAAGTTCACCTGGTACAGGTTCAAGTTCTCAGGTTACAGGTTCACCGATTCCATCTTCCAGTTCATCCGACTCACAAGCTTCTAGTGCACAAGTTCATGGGTCACCAACTACAAGAGTTTATACACCCGAGTCTCGGTCTTCAGAGAATGATACACTAGTATGGGACCAGTCTTCAGGGAAGAGGAAGTTAAAGTGGCTTAGAGACACCTTGAAGGAATCATAGTCAGTTGGTGAGCCCTAGTGACTTGTTTGAGAGATAAAGATGCCTGACAAGTATGGTATGGCTTTGGTGGCTAGTTTGCATGATTCAAAGCTTTCCACTTTTGAGGAGGCATCCCAACATCACGTGTGGAGAGATGCCATGATGGAAGAGTACCTTTCCATCATATGATGTTTGAGAGATTGTATCGAGACCTGAGGGGAAGCCAGTGGTGACTTCTCAATGGCTTTACAAGATCAAGCATGCCGCAGATGGTAGTGTGGAGAAATACAAAGCTCGATTTGTGGCACGGGGGTTCTCACAGATAGAGAGAGTTGATTATGATGAGACCTTTGCACCTATTGCTCGTTACTCTTTGATCAGGGATGTTATCTCCATTGCAACCGAGATGGTTTGGAAGATCCAATAGATGGATGTGAAGACTGCATTTCTCAATGGACTTCTACAGGAGGAGGTGTATCTTGAGCAACCACAGGGCTTTGAGATTCATGGGAGAGAGTCTCATGTATGCCGGCTGAAGAAATCCTTGTATGGGTTGAAGCAAGCTCCTCGAGCTTGGTACTCCAGGATAGACCCTTATTTGTTGTCGATGGGCTTTCAGAAGAGTGAGGCATATCCGAACCTTTATTTCATCATGGTTGGGGGTGATGCGCTCATTCTTCTGTTAGATGTAGATGACTTGTTTATTACAGGTGAGGAGAGTCTCATTACAACTTACAAGAGATGACTGACATTAGGTTGATGCATTATTTTCTGGGACTAGAGGTTTGGCAGGAGCTTGGGCATATGTTCCTGGGACAGGGAAAGAATGCTTCAGAGTATGAGATGACTGACATTAGGTTGATGCATTATTTTTTGGGACTAGAGGTTTGGTAGGAGCCTGGGCATATTTTCCTGGGACAGGGGAAGAATACAATTGATATTCTGAGAGGTTTCGGATGGAGGACTACAGGTTGATGGCCACTTCGATGATCACCAATTGGAAGAAGCTTCATGCTTCCGAGAGAGAGTTGGTGGATCCTACTCTTTATCGTCATCTCATTGGTTCTTTGATGTATCTGGTCAACACCGGGCCAAACTTGTGTTTTGCGATGAACACTCTCAGTCAGTTTATGGTGGAGCCTAGGAGAGTGCACTGGGTAGCTGTGAAACATGTGTTGAGATACCTTGCAGGGATAGTGGATTATGGTTTGGACTATAGGAGGACAAATGGTGTTAGTTTGGTTGGCTTCACGGATTCATATTGGGCAAGCAGTGTGATGGAGCAAAAGAGCACTTCCTGTTGTTGTTTCAGTTTGGGTTCGGTAGTAGTGTCATGGTTCAGTCGGAAGAAAAGGTCTGTTTCTTTGAGTTCTGCAGAAGCTGAGTACATGGCAACCAAACAGGCTAGTTTTGAGGCCTTGTGGCTTCGCAAGTTGTTGGTGGATTTATTTGGTCAGGAGCTGAGACACACGGGTGTTTACTGTGACAATCAGAGTTGTATCCAGCGTTCTGAGAATCCAGTATTCCATGACATGTCAAAGCACATAGAGATCAGGTACCACTTTATTCGTGACTATGTTCAGAGAGGAGCTGTGGAGTTACAAACTACAGTACATTTCCATTGATGAGTAGGTGGCAGACATTATGACGAAATCCATGGGGCGAGGCAAGTTTGTCTTCTTTAGGGATAAGTTGGGAGTGGTGCGGAACACCTTCCTTGGTAAGAGGGAGTGCTGATGTTTGTACCTATGAAGTTGTTCTCCTAGTGGCTTTGTGCCTAAGTTACTTAAAGTGGGAAAAGAACATGACCTTTGCATTAAATGACTTGAGATGAGTATTTATTTCACTTTAGAGATTAAAGTGACTTTTTGATGTATTTAAGTATTAGTTGAGGGAATTTATTTTTTTAATGGAGAGAAAGTGCATTAAATCTCATCCATTGATTTAAGTGCACCAAATCCAATGTGGGCAGTTGGATTTGGTGACCCCTAAGCTACCTCATTAATTCAAACAAAAAGGCAAGGAAACCTAATGAGGCACATTGCATTGTTTCATGAGCTGATTGAAGCAAGTCGAGTTTTTGGGAGAGGAGAAATTTGCAGAGGGCATGAATTCCAAGACTGGAACCATACAACAGGGGCGTGATTTTCAAGATTTGATTGGCATGCATCTCGAGGAGGTACAACATTTAATGCTGTTAATTGCCAACACGAAAATCGAGGTACAACAATTAATATGCTAGCATGCGGTTCGAGGTATTTCCCAGACTTCAAGGAAGATTCTTGGCAGACATTTTGAGAAGGGCAGCACGAATTTCAAGGAGATTCCTGTTGTTACAGTGCATTAAATTTCAGTGAGGGTTGTACAGTGCGAGTCTGTTCTTGGCACGAGTTTCCAGGCTGTTCAGGGCACAAATTTCGAGACAAATAACAATCAGACCTGCACAGAAAACGAGGAGGCCATACAGGCTTGTTCTGTCAGTGGGCACGAGTTACAATGCTGTTTACAGTCTGGTTGTGAGATAAGTTTTACTGCTGCTAATTGTTTTTTATTGCTGTACATTTCTCTTCAAGAAGAAAGAATAATAAATCATCTCTCTCAAACAGGTTTTCCCCTTGGGGGCTTTTCATGGGTAGTTTGCCAAAATATCTGTGTCTGCAATATTCATGGTGTGAATCTCTTTAATATTTTGCTCTTAAATTTGTAAAAGTTCACCTACTGTTTCCGGTATCTTTTGTTTATGTGATAACAACTCAGTTGCAGCACAAATGTTCATTTGGTTGGGATTTAAACAACAAGACTTTGACTTGAAACCGGGATGGGGTTTGAACAGTAAAAATTTACATTCTTGACATTCCTGCCTTGAACATTGCCTTAACACTAGCAACGTGGCCTTTTGATTTTTCCAAGATGTTGAAGGTTGAAGCTTTTTCCCAGTTCTATACCTTAGAAATATACTCTTCATGCAAACACTTTGCAACCTACTTGTTTGGGATTTCTCTTGGATGCACCATCAAACCTAAACCTGAAGATGCCATCACTCTCAGGTTTGGCTCAACTCTTGGAGGAAACCAAGTCGAGTCTGTTGGAGTCTAATCCTCGGTGTGAGGAATATTAATGTGCAAGGGAGACTAAGAGTCACCCATGGGTCCAAGAGTCACCTTGGAAGACGAATCCAAGGGACATCTCAATGTATATATTGACCATTTGTTAATGGAATTAATGCGCTTTCACGCTTATCTCTTATGTCTTCTTGAGTTAATTGCTTATGTGCCCTAGCTGGCACCTTACAGTGGTATCAGAGCCACTCTGATCATTGTGGTCTGCTTGTCAGTCTGCTAGACCTACAGTTTGCCTTATTTAGTCATGCGTTCACCTAATTTTGGCCCTGCATTCTCCTCATCCGTTACCTGGTAAGAATGTCTCTTCCTGCATTTGGATGTTTATATATCATATTACCTGCAAGTCTACCATTGTGAAGACGGTTATTTATGGAATCAGAAACAATGGAACCGTATCTACATATTCACTCCTCCTGATTTTATTGATTTGTTTTCTGGATTATGTGAAAGAGTGTTAGCTTTGCATGGGTATTGTTATCACACAAACTCTAGTTTCTAAAGACGGAAGTCCCAACAGGGATGGTAGAGGATGAGCAACTAGGATGGTGTAACTAACAACAGCTAGGGCCTTTATCCAAGGGACAGAAGTCACACCAGACAAGGCTACAGTCACTTTAGACGAGGCGCAAAGCCAAGTCAGGGGGGAGACCCTGCTCGACCAGGTAATGGTTGAGAGACAAAAACACACCCAAATCCAAAAGATAGAAGGAAATAGAGATGGGAAATGAGTGTAAATGGGTCCTAAGCTTAATGTCAGCCACAGATTGGACACACAAATGAGATTGGTGATTATATGAAGTGTGACCAGCGATAGATTATGATAAAAAAAGTAGATTAGATGGCTGAAATTAACTGAGGATGTGAATGATGCAAGAAGTGAAGTGCTGAAATAAAAATGCCCAAGGAGGTGGTTAAACAGGGGGTCAAATGGACCTAGGGCACCGAGGAATTTACGTTTATAATCGCTTCTCGCTAATGAAACTTGATTCCCTATGCTAAAATGACGTTTTAAACAAGAATCAAGAGTACCCAGAACCCCAAAGTGACCCAAAGCAGCAAGAGAGAAAAACGCCCTATGTGGGGCGTTTTTGCTGGGTAGACCAGTGCCTAAAGTGTGGGTTAATGGAGTCGGAAATTAATGAAACTTAAGATTTATACGTTTAAGCACAAATAAAAGGCGGGTTTGCAATAAAAATGAAGTTTCTACGGTTGGAATTTTAGTTAGTGTTTTTTAGGGTTTTATTTAGTGGTTGAAGCTTAACATCAACAGTGAAAGAGAGATTATGAGAAACAAGAAGAATTCCCGTACCTGGATAATGAAGATGAAGATGTCCCAGTGCTGAAGACAAACCCCGAAGATCAAGTGTTGAGTTAGAGTGCGTTTTCCCCCTTAGCGTTTTGGAGCAGCCAGTGAGCCAGTGCATTTTTGTACCTGCCAGAGAGAGATAAAAATCAGTATCTATAGCAAATGACAAAAATAAACCAGTAAATGAGTGACAAATGATGAGAAAAGTAAATAACAACACATGGAAATTCATTTCCCTGTTAAAATCCCGAAGAGAAACGCTAGCAAGGAGCTGCTAACTCAAGTGCTGCGTTTTCCTCCAGTGGCCAGCTTCACCTGCAAATCGAAATGCTCAAGAAGAGATAGGGATACCACAAGCAACTCAGCAATGCATCAGAAATATGATCTCAATCAACACAAGAAGAATCCCACTCCAAAATCACAAGTAGCTCAGTAAGAATGTCTCTCTATAATCTCAATGTCAAGTCTCTAGAATGCCAAGAAGAAGTACAAAATGGATGAGTGCCTCTTCTTATAGAGAAAGGCAGCTCTCAAAACCTATTTCCCCCCAAAATGGAGGGTTGAGATCATCTCCCCAATCAACAAAATCGAATGATGGAGATGTCTCCTTAAGGGGGTGCGAATTGACCATGATAGCGCACTTGTGGAGGGAGAGGACCCATGTGGGGTCCATACAACATATAAGCCAAAGTTGGGGGGTGTCTATGAGATGTTTTATCCCCCCAACTTAATACAATAAGGTCCCACATCAAAGATACATCCAAATCGAATCCCCAAGGTGGAGAAAAATGCCCCCAATGGGCCAATTCGACCTCTAGAGTGAGCTGTCCAATGGAGGGCCCCACAATGCCCAAATGCCATGTCAAACATTACCAATTTACCTTATGAATCACCTTTTCATTTGCCATCCATTGATTTTTGCCATTTCCAATAGTTGCCTTAGTCAAATTTTGATTTTCCATGTAATTTTTGCTGGTTTATATGGCTGAAGATGAAATTTGGGCTTTGGACCCACTTTTAGTGCCCGGATTGCTGAACCGTCTGTTGCAATGTGATCGTGGACCCCAAAAATAGTAGGAATGACCACTCGAACGACCCCGATCCATCACTTAGGCATTATTTGCCCAAAATCCATAATTTTTAATTAAAACAGGTCAAAATTGACCAATAATAATTAAAAATTTCTCAAATGCTTCAATCTTTTGCAATTCTGACACCTGCATTCTCATATGGGACCCCTGTAGATAATAATTGACCAAAATCGAAATTCCGGTTGCAACATTTTTTTGGACCCATTTTTGGCCTGGTCAACTCAGTTTGACCAAGTCAAAATTGGTCAACAATAGTGCTAGTTGAATACCTGTATGCAAACATGGAGTGACAAGGCTCAATTATATAAGTTACTACATTACCAAGCAATACGATGATAACATGGTGATAAAAAAAATACATTAAATCCCGAGATAATACAAGGCCCCGGTGAGGTGGGCCCACCACACCTCCAAAAGACTAAAATGCTATGCACATCTTCTAGAATTGACCACTTTGCCGACTTTAGGTGATGCGGACAACAAGGCGAAGGACATGGGAAGACAAGGATAAAGATCATGTGACCCTTTGGACAACTTGGGAAAGCGGGGTCCACTGAGATAAGTATGCCATGTCAAAAACACGGGGGAGGGCAGTGCCTCACAAATGGGTATAGTGCAGGGAAACCGCCACTGGCCATCTAACAAGTATCTCACAACTCACATCCGTGCTCGAAGACTCTGTGAGGTTCTTTTCTAGAGCCGCCAAACTCGGTGTCCGGCAAATCGTAACTTGAGACTCTAGGGGACAATCTTGAGCTTGTTTCTTGCTCCCTCTCACCTCCTTGCCCCGTAGGACTAAGTGAGGAAAAACCACTACAAATGCTGACATGTATGGCTGACCTGTGTCCATGTGTGTTTATAAACACATTGCATGGATTTTACAATGAGTTTCATACTTAGCCCCTTTTTGGCTAGATTTTACATTTACAACACAATAGCCTTTTTGGCTTGACTTACATTTCTTTATTTCTTCATTTACATCAAGGCCCTCTTGGGCTACATACATATCTCAAAAGATATAAACATGGTGCTCATACTGCAAAGGTAATGGGGGTGAGCAATACATGCTTCGATGACAAATGGGGAACACCCGGTGAGGCTACACAATCCCAACTGCATTGCAACATCAGGGGCAACCAACAGGAGCAAATCCCATGTCTGAGAGTGCATCTTACACACTAAAGAGCCGAGGCACAATAAACAGGGAGTCATGGCAAACTCAGAGATTAGTGGGGAAGGGATCCTTAGGATCACAAATCAGAATCCAAGTCGGGAGCAAGCATATGGATGAGTCGGATGGATGGAGAAGGTGAAAGTGGAGCTAAAGTCAACTGCTAAGAGGGACTAAGTGACCAAGCCTATACCACATGTAAGGGGGTATGTCCCAGCGTGCATATGCATAAGTCTGATAGGAAGGGTGGACTGACATCATCAAGGGCCCAATCACATCACACAATAACTAGATCACCAAATATATCATCTCATGCAAAGTTAATGTACTAACAAGTATAAAGAAGTCTAATCTACAACATGAGCAATAATCATCAAATGCAATACCTGCTGCACCAATACCTGTTGCTATTGAAGCTATCTTTGAACTGGATCTCTGCTGAATTCGGGCAACATAGTAAACCAGAGATATACTGTGATAGTCTCGATCAAAACAAGACTAGGAAATTGTCTCAATGGGCTTATGTCAAAGCCTGGCAAGGAAGAGGTGACCCTGTGGTAGATGGTAAGTGACAATGTCAGACACACTGTACAACTGTCTATCCCCTCTGATATATCTGCTAGGGGCAATCTGAACAAAAGTGCCTCGTCTAAAGGCGGATGATCTCTGATCTGGAAAAAAAAGGTACTGTGCGGTCCTCGGCCGCACAGTCTACAGTATGGTAGCTCCAACTAACATAGATGTGATAACATCAGGCTCCAGCTGGGACAAGTGCTCTAAGGGAGAGAGTGCTTGACAACCAGAGAATCTCTGGTCCGTAGCACCCCTCTCATCATCATCAATGTACATGCACACGCATGCTATCTGCATCATCATCATCAACATGTACCTATCCCTGTAAAATGCAGATGCTATACCAATCTCTGCAGACCGCTTGTCAGGACATACATCATATATATAATAATCCAGCAGAGATAAGCAAAACGACAATGCTGAAATGAAAGTATATCAATAACGAAATCAACCCTACAGCATTTTAAAATTTATTAAGCCGACACATGAGGTGTAATAAGGTGAAAAACTACTGAACAGAAACTATGGTACAAAAGATACTAGAAGAAGGGCAAATGGTGTAGAAAAAGTGCGAAATGGCCCCGAGATAAAACAAAACAAAGAGGGGAAAGTGGTCGTTGGACAAAGGTGAAGGTCAATCAAAGGCGAGGGACAACCGGCTGCTGCTCTCGAGAGCTTATTAGCCGCAAAAAGGCGGAAGGACTTAGCGAGATCAATGACTATCCCTCCGGGTGAACCCGGGAACATACTCCTGGAGCTGGTGACCACTCACGGGGACAAAGAAGTAATGCCCATCCTCGGTAGCTAGAAAATATGAGTCCCTGTCGTGAACCTCAATCTTGAAGGGGCCTACCAGAAGCCCGATATGGTTGCCAACCATGTGGTGAAAAACGTGGTGGGGTATGACAACCTGGTCTCCCGTGGTAAAGGTCCTTCGATTCACCGACGGGGGTTCCACACCTATATCGCAGAATATCGATACATCGACATTTCCACCACTATCAGGGTGCAGGTCCCTACGGCTAGTCTGGGGGACGAATCTATGGGATCCTCCATCCAATGGGATAGCAACCTCCCCTATCAGAGCTTCGGGAGTCACTTCCCTTGCGGCGGGCGGGTTAGGCTGCGGAACAACGGACCTAGGGTGAACGAACCCAATCTCGGTCTCACCAATCGTCCAAAAATCGGGAGGCTGGGCAGATAGGCTCCTGGTGAAGGGGTGGGTGGAAGGCGAAGATGCAGCGTGCGTGCTACACCCCTCTCCCGATGGTATAGGGACCTCAGCAGGCAAGAGGAAACTCGGGAAGGCATGTGGGCGCGGCGAGGGGGGAGGGGTAATGAAGGGTAATGTCTCAAACTCTCCTGTGAACTCGGTGGGGAGGGAGAATTCCTGAAAATAGATTTGGTCTGATGCATCGCTCTCCCTATCAGGTGGTTCCTGGGACGACGGCTCCTACCACTAGTAGCGCGGGGGAAGTCCTCTGGCTTGCCTAGCAATGTTATCATTCATTATGGCCAGCATCTCAGGGATAGTCCTAAAACTTCTTTCCTCTGGGGGAGGGATTCCCCTCACTTCCCAGTCCTCCAGGGGAGGGGGAGTGTCTTCGCCACGCTCCTCCATCTCATGGTCTTCCTCATTATAAGCAGGAAAATTGCGTGTGATTGCCCACTACTCATTAGGTAGAGAGAACCCCGACCCGTCAATCTCTGTGGTAGAATAATCGTCTAAGTACAACTGAGCCAATTGTTGCTGGAGGCTCGGAGGATAAGAGTGATCCGTGGGGAATTCCTCTTGTAACTCCATAGGCTCATGCCCCTCAGGAGGAGATGTCAGCTCGTTCTGAGGATGTTCGTGGCTAAGTTCTTGCATGCCCTCTCCTTCAGAATCCTCATGAGGTGAGTGAAACGTGGGGGTGGAGAGCCATCTGCCATAAGGATGTCCCAACTCGGCCTCGTCATCAATATCCTCCCTCTCATCACCGAAGGCCATAAACATTCTCTCTTGGCCCAGCTCACATCCCCCGTATGTCCTCCGCATGGCATCCTCCATGCCCTTAATGTGTCCCTCGTAAAAGGGCTCCCGGTACACTCTCACCAAGACCCCATTAGGGTCAGGGATGGAGGCGTAGGATAAATCCATCTGAAGGTGCCCTCCTAAGCCGGCAGCCCATTTTCTGGACAGAAGCATACCGTAGACTGGAGGAAGGTCAATCACCACCACGTCCATAAGTGTGGAGATGTCTAGGCATGAGAAAAGGTCCGCCCTCAAGTTCTTGATCAGGCTGTGGGCTGGAACTTGTTTGGAATCTATCCCACAAACATTTCCGTAAGGGCGGGTGACCTCTAGGCCCATAGCCTTCATGATCTGTAATAGCATGACGTTCATAGAGGCCCCTGAGTCTAGCATGCAGTTGTGCAACAACATGTCCTGTATACGGAGAGTCAGGTAGAAAGGGTGATGCTCCCCATTCTTTCTCTCGTAAATAGCGGTGTGAATAGATACTGGGGGATCCTCCGTGTCTGTCTCCTCATCGTGTGTGGTGTCTAAGGAACAAGAGATGTTTGTAGAGGTATCTGATAGGTTCGTCTCTACCGGGATGCTATCTAGAAAATCAACAATTTGACTTCGGACTGAAGGAAGCTTGACTAGTTCAGTCATGGGGATGTTCTGCGTGATCTTAACTAACTCCTTCTCCAACTCTATGCTTTGCCCAAAGGGCCTGTGAGAAGGATGAGGGCTAGAACCGAGGTCCGGTTGGGGAGCCTCGTGCCTCTCCGTGAAAGGTGCAGGCCTAGGCTCATCCCTGTGTCTCTTATAGATCTTGATTCACTGAGGATCATCGATAATAGGGTGAACCGGCAGACAAGAGGGGCCTACTTCTTCAACATCTTCTTCCTCGTCCTCCTCAATGAGGATCCGGCCAAAATCTAGGTCGAAAGGTGTGTCATCAACGAAGTTGATGTTTTCTATGAGTTCTTTGGGCTCGACATAGTTACACTCAGCCTCAGGGTGCTCGTTTTCACATTTTTTGCACCAATGAATGGCTGTAGTGTCAGGGGTCTCGGGAGCTGCAGGAGGTCTCTTGGTCTCTTCAGTGGTGGGCCTCCTGTTTTGGTCCAATATGGTTTGGGGCCATATGGAGCTTTATATCTATTCGAGTCCTTGTTTTTGGCCAGGTCTCTTGTTAGAAGGGTGAGAGTTTTAATTATTTCCTTCATATCTTCAGTGTTCCCTAATTCTGTGTTTTCTTTTACAGTCTCTTTGCCCTTGCGGGCATGGGAATCAGTGTGTGATGAGGAAGGAGCATGAAGGTCGAAGAAGTTTTGTTTTCCCATGGACGCAACGTTAGCTTCAGCCTTGCAGGCATTGTAACCGGCTCTTTGTCTTTAAGGTGGTACGCTAGCCATCCTTCAAATGAGTCTAGATAGTGTATCAGGATAGCGGGGTCCGTTGGGCGAATGGTTTCAGGTATCTGGGCCACCACTTTATCAAACCCGATGTTGAATTCGTGAGTGGTTTCATTCTCCTTTTTCTTAATTCCTGATAGCTGGCTAAGTAAATACTTGCCATTCAGTTTGACCGACCACTGATCGTTGAGTTTGGTTATGAAATCATCATAACCAGTGACTGATCTGACAACTAGTCGATCAAACCACTTGCGGGCATCGCCTTCAAGTGACATAAAAAGACCTCTCATGAAAACATCTTCGTCGATGGCCCCATAGGCCTCCATGTGTTTCCACACAGACTCGACGTGATCTTCAATTGTGATGGCTGTGCTCCCACTAAACTTCGGAATCTTTTCAAAATACTTGTCTGGCATATCATGGGGAGCACCCTGAATTTGAGCGAAGTTGAAGGGTGAAGCTCTAGCCATACGGCCAAAGGCACGTGGACTAGGATTGGGGTTGGGCATTTGGTTGTTGTTTAGCGGTGGGTTGGGAGCTATGGAAGGGGGTGGCACTACCACAGAAGGTGAGGCTGCAGAATTGACTGCCTGCCAAAACGAGTTGGGGTAGTGCTCACTAAGGTTTCGTCTGACGTCTGTAATGGGCATGCTATGTAATGTTTCCGGACGATCAAGGCTGCGTAAGTTGTACGGATGGGTTTGGCCTCCAGTGGAGCCGCGGGGTGGAGTCGCTAGGTCAACTAAATACCTTTTTCATCAAAGGTGGGATGTCGTGAAGGGGAAGTGGTGAATGAGACAAAAATGTGTTGGTTGCAATAATTATGCAAAAAGAAACCAGCCAACAGAGTTTTAAGTTTAGATGCGATGATCAAGGAAAAACAAGCAAAAAGACTCAAAACTCAAACAAAACTCGAGTAGGCCTCTACCTCTCCGGCAATGGTGCCAAAAATGTTATCACACAAACTCTAGTTGCTAAAGAGGGATGTCCCAACAGGGATGGTAGAGGATGAGCAACTAGGAAGGTGTAACCAACAGCAGCCAGGTCCTCTATCCAGGGGACAGAAGTCACACCGGACAAGGCTACAGTCACTTTAGACGAGGCGCAAAGCCAAGTCAGGGGGGAGACCCTGCTCGACTAGGTAATGGTCGAGAGACAAAAACACATGCAAATCCAAAAGATAGAAGGAAATAGAGACGGGAAATGAGTGTAAATGGGTCCTAAGCTTAAACTCAGCCACAAATTGGACACACAAATGAGATAGGTGAGTATATGAAGTGTGACCAGCAATAGATTATGATAAAAAAAGTAGATTAGATGGCTGAAATTAACTGAGGATGTGAATGATGCAAGAAGTGAAGTGCTGAAATAAAACTGCCCAAGGAGGTGGTTAAACAGGGGGTCAAATGGACCTAGGGCAGCGAGAAATTTATGTTTATAATCACTTCGAGCTAATGAAACTTGATTCCCTAAGTTAAAATGACGTTTTAAACAAGAATCAAGAGTACCCAGAACCCCAAAGTGACCCAAAGCAGCAAGAGAGAAAAACGCCCTAGGTGGGGCGTTTTTGCCACGTAGACCAGTGCCTAAATTGTGGGTTAATGGAGTCGGAAATTAATGAAACTTAAGGTTTGTACGTTTAAGCACAAATAAAAGGTGGGTTTGCAATAAAAATGAAGTTTCTACGGTTGGAATTTTAGTTATTGTTTTTTAGGGTTTTATTTAGTGGTCGCAGCTTGACATCAACAATGAAAGAGAGATTATGAGAAACAAGAAGAAATCCCATACCTGGATAATGAAGATGAAGATGTCCCAGTGCTGAAGACAAACCCCGAAGATCAAGTGTTGAGCTAGAGTGCGTTTTCCCCCTTAGCGTTTTGGAGTGGTGAGTGAGCCAGTGCATTTTTGTCCCTGCCACAGAGAGATAAAAATCAGTATCTATAGCAAATGACAAAAATAAACCAGCAAATGAGTGACAAATGATGAGAAAAGTAAATAACAACAAATGCAAATTCACTTCCTTGTTAAAATCCCAAAGAGAAACGCTAGCAAGGAGCTGCTAACTCAAGTGCTGCATTTTCCTCCAGTGGCCAGCTTCACCTGCAAATCGAAATGCTCAAGGAGAGATAGGGATACCACAAGCAACTCAGTAATGCATCAGAAATATGATCTCAATCAACACAAGAAGAATCCCACTCCAAAATCACAAGTAGCTCAGTAAGAATGTCTCTCTATAATCTCAATGTCAAGTCTCTAGAATGCCAAGAAGAAGTACAAAATGGATGAGTGCCTCTTCTTATAGAGAAAGGCAGCTCTCAAAACCTATTTCCCCCCAAAATGGAGGGTTGAGATCATCTCCCCAATCCACAAAATCGAATGGTGGAGATGTATCCTCAAGGGGGTGCGAATTGCCCATGATAGTGCACTTGTGGAGGGAGAGGACCCATGTGGGGTCCATACAACATATAAGCCAAAGTTGGGGGTGTCTATGGGATGTTTTATCCCCCCAACTTAATACAATAAGGTCCCACATCAAAGATACATCCAAATCGAATCCCCAAGGTGGAGAAAAATGCCCCCAATGGGCCAATTCGACCTCTATAGTGAGCTGTCCAATGGAGGGCCCCACAATGCCCAAATGCCATGTCAAACATTACCAATTTACCTTATGAATCACCTTTTCATTTGCCATCCATTGATTTTTGCCATTTCCAATAGTTGCCTTAGTCAAATTTTGATTTTCCATGTAATTTTTGCTGGTTTATATGGCTGAAGATGAAATTTGGGCTTTTGACCCACTTTTAGTACACGGATTGCCGAACCATCTGCTGCAATGTGATCATGGACCCCAAAAATAGTAGGAATGACCACTCGAACGACCCCGATCCATCACTTAGGCATTATTTGCCCAAAATCCATAATTTTTAATTAAAACAGGTCAAAATTGACCAATAATAATTAAAAATTTCTCAAATGCTTCAATCTTTTGCAATTCTGACACCTGCATGCTCATATGGGACCCCTGTAGATAATAATTGACCAAAATCAAAATTTCGGTCGCAACATTGTTTTGGGCCCATTTTTGGCCTGGTCAACTTAGTTTGAACAAGTCAAAACTGGTCAACAATAGTGCTAGCTGAATACCTGTATGCAAACATGGAGTGACAAGGCTCAATTATACAAGTTAGTACATTACTAAGCAATACAATGATAACATGGTTATAAAAAAAATACATTAAATCCCGGGATAATACAAGGCCCCGGTGAGGTGGGCCCACGACACCTCCAAAAGACTAAAATGCTATGCACATCTTATAGAATTGACCACTTTGTTGACTTTAGGTGATGCAGACAACAAGGCGAAGGACACGGGAAGACAAGGATAAAGATCATGTGACCCTTTGGACAACTCAGGAAACGGGGTCCACTGAGATAAGTATGCCATGACAAAAACACGGGGGAGGACGGTGCTTCACAAATGGGTATAGTGCAGGGAAACCGCCACTAGCCATCTAACAAGTATCTCACAACTCACATCTGTGCCCGAAGACTCTATGAGGTTCTTTTCTAGAGCCGCCAAACTCGGTGTCCGGCAAACCGTAACTTAAGACTCTAGGGGACAATCTTGAGCTTGTCCCTTGCTCCCTCTCACCTCCTTGCCTCGTAGGACTAAGTGAGGAAAAACCACTACAAATGCTGACATGTATGGCTGGCCTGTGTCCATGTGTGTTTATAAACACATTGCATGGATTTTACAATGAGTTTCATACTTAGCCCCTTTTTGGCTAGATTTTACATTTACAACACAATAGCCTTTTTGGCTTGACTTACATTTCTTTATATCTTCATTTACATCAAGGCCCTTTTGGGCTACATACATATCTCAAAAGATATAAACATGGTGCTCATACTGCAAAGGTAATGGGGGTGAGCAATACATGCTTCGATGACAAATGGGGATCACCCGGTGAGGCTACACAATCCTAACTGCATTGCAACATCGGGGGCAATCGACAGCAGCAAATCCCATGTCTAAGAGTGCATCTCACACACTAAAGAGTCGAGGCACAATAAACAGGGAGTCATGGCAAGCTCAGAGATTAGTGGGGAAGGGATCCTCAGGATCACAAATCAGAATCCAAGTCGAGAGCAAGCATCATGGATGAGTCGGATGGATGGAGAAGGTGAAAGTAGAGCTAAAGTCAGCTGCCAAGAGGGACTAAGTGACCAAGTCTATACCACATGTAAGGGGGTATGTCCCAGCGAGCATATACATAAGTCTGACAGGAAGGGTGGATTGACATCATCAAGGGCCCAATCACATCATACAATAACTAGATCACCAAATATATCATCTCATGCAAAGTTAGTGTACTAACAAATATAAAGAAGTCTAATCTACCACATGAGCAATAATCATCAAATGCAATACCTGCTGCACCAATACCTACTGCTATTGAAGCTATCTTTGTACTGGATCTCTGCTGAATCTGGGCAACATAGTAAACCAGCAATATACTGTGATAGTCTCGATCAAAACAAGACTAGGGAACTGTCTCAATGGGCTTATGTCAAAGCCTGGTAAGGAAGAGGTGACCCTGTGGTAGATGGTAAGTGACAATGTTAGACACATTGTACAACTGTCTGTCCCCTCTAATATATCTGCTAGGGGCAATCTGAAGAAAAGTGCCTCGTCTAAAGGCGGCTGATCTCTGATCTGGAAAAAAAGGTACTGTGTGGTCCTCGGCCGCACAGTCTGCAGTATGGTAGCTCCAACTAACATAGATCTGATAACATCAGGCTCCAGCTGGGACAAGTGCTCTAAGGGAGAGAGTGCTTGAGAACCACAGAATCTCTGGTCCGTAGCACCCCTCTCATCATCATCAATGTACATGCACACGCATGCTATCTGCATCATCATCATCAACATGTACCTATCCCTACAAAATGCAGACGCTATACCAATCTCTGCAGACCGCTCGTCAAGACATACGTCATATATATAATAATCCAGCAGAGATAAACAAAATGACAATGCTGAAATATGAAGAGTTGTGAATGAGATCATTCTAGAGAAGCGTGGAGCTGTGCATTACCTCTCTTCCTGAAAGTTGAAGGCTAAAGCATTGGTGCTACTCTGCGTGAACGTGCTACTTTGTTCTATGGGATATGAAATTGAATTGCTGAAAGAGTGCTGTGTTTGGAGGAATTTTCACGTCAATGTATTGAATTATCCACTGCGTGTTGCATTGAAATGGAGATGGAGATCAAGATAGAGTGAAGACTGACATTGAAACCCATTGATGCATTGACCATTATAGAGTAGACTCAAACAACGTGTTTGAAGTTTGCTAAGTGAAATCCATTGAAGACTCCCACCGTGGTGACTTGTGGGCTCTCTCATGGTGAACTCTAGCCCGTGGAGTGTTGAAGCGCTCTCTCTCCATTGTGAATGGATTTTTGATCTTGATGTGAAGTTGCGGCTCTCTCTATTCTGTCATGGAGCTATGCGTTGAGCGAATGAGAATGTCTCCATGAATTGATTGAGAATGAGAGTGTTTGAACATAGTTGAGTATGCTAGAGATGCATACCTTTCTTTTGAAATGTGCATGTGTGCTCTCTCCACTGTGAATGAAAGAAAAAGATCCACATTATAGTAGCAGTCTACAGAGTTGCGGTGAAGGCTGTAGCTCGTGGTGAAGCCTGGAGCTCTTTGCCTGTGAGCTTTTTTTGCATCTTGATATATTGCTGCGACTATTGTAAAGATGAGGATCAATCATTTGTTGGAGCTGCAGCTCGAGTCACAATTACTGGTGGCTTAGAATGTTGTGATCATTAGAGTGCCCATCGCACCACGATAATATGCTGTGTGGATTTGGTTGCGGGTGTTCCGGTTGGTTTGTGTGCACATGGGTTGAACAACTGCTACTCCTTGTGTCGATATAATGCATTGAATGCATTGGATGAGTGACCTCTACATTTGAAGTGAAGCTCCGTTGATTTGGGCATTGAAACCCTAGCTCCGTTGAATATTGCAGCACTCCATCCACTGTGTTCTTGAAGGTTAAGACCACTCGATGCTGCATTTTTGAAAGTATAGACTATTGCTACTTGAAGACTGTGGAGTTGAGATTGAATAAGTGTTCCAAGTGCTACGTGGTGAAGAGCATTATAGCATTGAAGTGCTGCGTGAGCCCCTCGTGGAGATGCGGGGTATGCAATCGTATCCATTTTACTGGTGCATATTGTTGAAGACTAGTTGCATTTCACTCTGCATGAGACTTGGTGGAGACAACTACAACGTATCATAACTGTGATGTGGTGAAATCCTAAATGCTTGGATCCTTCGGAGTGGTGAACCCTATATGTGTACAATGGTTTTTCTTTTGACATAGAAGACCATGAACCTGAGCTCTCGCCTCCTCCAATTTGCTGGTATGTGAGATTATTTTGAAAAGATCTCTATGTTTGAATGCTGCGTGGAGGCCTGCACACTACAACTGCAAAAGGAGCGAACTGCGAAATCGAACAGTTTTCTATGTGGAGGATTCGACCCATTTGTGTTATCTGGGCATATTCTGAGTTGTGACCGAGTCAATGCAATATCATAATCAATGTTCTCAAGACTCAAGCAGATTAAACATAATTTTTTGTGTGGTGTATTAATGTGTTTCTCATTACAAAAGACTGTTGGAGATTGTAATCTTTTATAGAGGATTTGACCATTCTCAATTACTACGTGGAATTACTTCTGGGATGTATCAACTATGGGCATGCATCTCAGCATATTAATCTTGAAGCCCTAACTAATCAACATAGAGACTGTTTGAGCAGTAGCCATTGTAGATCTTTGTGGAAAAATTCAGCTTGCAATTGTGCACATCACTCCAATAAAAGAGGAGGAAGTAATATGAGAAGGCTCTTTTCTTTGGCACTTTAATGTTGAAACTCTCTTCATTTTCTTGCCTTGCATAATGAAAGTTGCAGCTGAGCCTCCAGAGGATATTTGAAGCTTGTATCTTGTTACTACAACTGCTCCAAAAGAAGAAGTTGCAGAAGGAGATCATCATAATCCAAGAACTCAGGTATAGCGGATTCATAAATATAACTTGCAACTGTTTTTGCTTGTAAGTGTTAAATTATTGTAACTTCAAAGAATATTCTACTTGTACTTTATTATTGTAACTCCATCGGGGATGTTTTACCTCCGTTTGAAGATGTTATTATTATATTTGGTCATGTAAAAGTCATGAGGTAAAGCCTCCATTGTAAGTCGGGTCGTTTGCTTGTAAGATGTTTTACCTCCGTTTGATATAATATTATTCGAGTCTTTCTAGGAGAGGTCGGCCCAGTCAGTTAAAGTGAGGCCGACCTAGCTGGGATAAAAGTCAAGTAAAAGGTAAAGTATAAATAGAGAGTGAGTTCCTCTCATTTGTACAATCACTCACTTGTGCAATTCGCATTAGAGGAGAAAGAGAGATATCTGCGAAGGAGGAGGATTGGCTTGGGTCTAGAGTTTGGGTTGGTCTCTCTTATTTGTGAGTCCTATTTTGGGCATTGTACTTTGGTTATCTATATTGTGGAAGTTCTTGTTGGGTTTTCTTCCCCTTGAGGGTTTTCCAGCATAAATTGTTGTGTACCTTGTGATTGTGTATCTTTCAGAGATCCTAGTTATGCTGCTATTGTGAAAATGTATTAAATGCTCATGGTATTAGAGCTAGCCTGAAAAGAGCAACTTTCACAAGGTAAAACTCTCTCTCTCTCTCTCCGAGCATAAAAATTAGGGCTTCTCACAGAAGTGGAATTTTTGAGTGCAATTGCATAGGTAAGTGCGCCTCTCCAAGATCGAAATGTTGGTACCAAGATCGATGTTTTTCAGTGGGTGAAACTCTTAGAAAGTCAAACCCTAGTTTGACTCTGGACCAGAAAAACCAGAAAACCAGAGAAAGCCAGAAACTGCAGATCAGAATTTCGCAGGTCAATTTTCAAGGGTGAAATTTTGGAATCTTCAGAAACCAAGTGTACCAACATACTCGCCTCAGTCAAGCGCATCTCTTGGTGAGTTCAGTTTTTGATTTTGAGAAATTTTAAACTTTGGTTATTCTTTGCTCTTCGGGATAAGATGGCCCCAAGCACTAAGCTTGATGACAAGTTGGAAGGCATAGAGAACTTCCGTGCTTGGAAGTATAGGATTGGACTCATTCTAGAAGAGAATGATCTTTCAAAGTTTATTAAAGAAGTTGTACTAGAACCCGTAGAAGCTAAAGCCAAGGAAAAGTATAAGAAGGGAAACCACAAGCGAAGAGACTTCTCTTCTTATCAATGTTTCCGTTGTGATAAGATGGGACATATTGCCAAAGATTGTCCAAAGAGAAAATAAGAATACAAGAAGAAGAGCAAGAAAAGACATCATGCTCATTTTGCCGAAGATGATGAAGAAGAAGAAGAAGAAGAAGGACCTCCCAAGAAGCTACAAAAGGAAGAAATCAAAGATTATGTTTTGTAATAGTGGTGCTTCAAAGCACTCTCTCAAGCTTGATTCAGGAACTTTGATGATGGAGTAAAGTTCACCATCAGACATTCAAGTAATCCCTGCAAGGAGACTAGGATCAAAAGAGATCCTACCAATCAAACAAAGATAAGTATTTGAATTGTCATTTCATCAAATTGTTTAAATGATAGTGTCCAATTGTGTACACATTTATTTAGGATGTGTGTTATGCATGTTAGAATGTTTGCAGTGATATGTATGTGATGGGTAAGTAGCCTATGGTGCTATACAACATTCCATTGCTACTTATCTAGAGTGAAACCTCTTTGCTGACATATTGCAAGTAGTGCATGCTCTTAATAATGTTCTGGAAGGCATCTAGAAAGTTACCATATGAATGTGGGATCTGGATGAATGTTGTGTTATTGGCTAAGATAGCATTATGACAGTGTGACCTATGTTGTTATGCATATGTTTTGGAAACCATGAAATGTTTCTAACAGTGCTACTGAATTTGAGTTGAAGGAAGTATCGTACACGATCACCTACAAATGAAGAATGATGAGAATTGTTCCGTAGAACAAGTGACGATGGTTCAACTATAAACAAGACTTATAAAATCAAGCTAGACTCATGGTGTAATCAAAGTAGAAGAAGATATCGAGCAACCTCCAGGACTTAGAGAACCACATGTATGCAGATTGAAGAAGACTTTGTACGGGCTCAGAAGTCACCCATGGGTAGAATGATGAGATCAAGGATCACCTAGAGTAATGAGACATCAACCTTTTCTACAAGGTTGAAGATGAGAAGCTCATAGATGGGTGCAAGAGAGAAATTGCAACAAAGTTCAAGATCTTGGTATCCAGTGACTTAGAGAGATGAAATAAATGATATACAAGATGGAAGTATCGTGGCTCGTGAATTCTCTCAAAAGGAAGGAATCAATTATGAAGAAACATTTCTCCTGTAGCAAGGTACACTTCAATTAGAACCATCATGGCACTTGCAGCCACGATGAAGTGGAAGTTACACCAGATGGATGTGAAAACAATTTTCCTGAATGGTGTCATTGAAGAAGAAGTGTACATAGAACAACCACAAGGTTTTGAGGTTGAAGACAAAGAGATGTATGTTTGCAAACTGAAGAAGGCTCTGTATGGGTTGAAGCAAGCTCCAAGAGCTTGGTATGGAAGAATTGATAGTTTTTTGACGAGCTTGGGATTTACCAAGAGTAAAGCTGATCCTAACCTTTACTTCAAGGTTATGGATGATGAACTTGTCATATTATTGCTATATGTGGATGAATTATTCCTCATAGGAAATGGGAAGCAAATTTTAGAGTGCAAGAAGAAGCTCGCTGCAAAATTCGAGATGAAAGACCTTGGCTTGATGCACTATTTTCTAGGTCTCGAAGTCTGGCAGAGCCCAGAGGGAATCTTCCTTAACCAAGGGAAGTATGTAGTAGAAATCTTGAAAAGATTTGATATGTTGGAGTGTAAATCCATGGCCACACCCATGGATACAAATTTGAAGTTGCTATCTGATGCTTCGTTAGAATTGGTGGATATGACTCTATACATGCAGATTATTGGGTCATTGATGTATCTGACGAATACCAGGCCAGATATATGCTTTGCTGTGAATAGCTTGAGTCAGTATTTGGTTGAGCCTAGACGTGTTCACCTTGTAGCTGCAAAGCATGTGATGAGGTACTTAAAAGGTACAATAAACTATGGTCTCAGTTATACTAGAGATTATGACTTTAGATTGTTCGGTTACACAGATTCGGATTGGGCAGGAAGTGTCTCAGACAGGATGAGCACTTCAGGCAGATGTTACACTCTGGGGTCAGCCATGATCTCATGGCTAAGTAGGAAGCAGTCCAGTGTTGCTCTCATCACTACAGAAGTAGAGTATATTGCAGCCTGTTTTGCTAGTTGTGAAGCTATATGGCTTCGGAAGTTGTTATCGGGTCTATTTGATCTGGATTTAGATACCATAATGATTCTATGTGATAACTAGAGTTGTATAAAGATGATAGAGAACCTTGTGTTCCATGATAAGTCGAATCACATAGAAATACAGTATTTCTACATCCGTGATATGGTGCAGAAGGGAGCTATAAAGCTCCAATATGTGAGCACGGATGAGCAGGTTGTAGATGTGTTGACTAAGCCTTTGTCTCGTGTGAAGTTTGAGCACTGCCGTGACAAGCTTGGTGTAGTCTGTAAGGACTTCCTTAGAAAGGGGGAGTAGTGCTGATGATGTTGTGTTGCATTGGGATTGATCATCCCTAGACAACGATCTTGTAATTCCGAAAGGAAGGATAGTCTTAAATGTTGATCCTGAGTTGTGATAGGATTGATCATCCCTAGACAGTGATCCCGTAATTCTGAAAGGAAAGATAGTCTTAAATGTTGATCCTGAGTTATGATGGGATTGATCATCCCTAGACAGTGATCCCGTAATTCCGAAAGGAAGGATAGTCTTAAATGTTGATCCTGAGTTGTGGTGGGATTGATCATCCTTGGACAGTGATCCTGTAATTCCGAAAGGAAGGATAGTCTTAAATATTGATCCTCAAACTGAATCCCTAGTTCTGAAAGGAAGGATTGTCTAAGAGTGTTGGACCAATGTTACAAAAACCGGAGCGGTTTAGGCAAAACCGACCGGTTAGACCGGTTCTAGCACCTTTCCGGTCCAGACCAACCCTTCAAACCGGTTTTGGCCGGTTTTGTCCTGAACCGACCGGTTCAGTCACCGAACTGGTCAAAACCGGTTTTGCAAAGAAAACCGGCTGGTTCAGAAAATGATTTTTTTTAATTTAAAAAAAAAAGGCAAGTGGGTGGGGTAAATTGTCCACGTGGATGGTGGCATATACATGTACTTCATCTTTATATGTATATATGAAAATTTCAATAGTCTGAAATTGTCTTACTGTAGATTTGATTTTCAAAAGTCTGAAATTGTCTTTAAGATTTGACAATTTTCAGCACTAGTTTGCCATGCTAATCTGAAAGCTCAAATTGTTAAGAGATTTAACATCAATATAAAAAATAAGGGGGCATATTTATTGCTATAAATCCACATTAATTGCAATGATTTCAGATTTGGTTTATGCTTGAAAAGATTGCCCTATAGGGCTGAAACTTGTTGACATATGTTTGCTATATTTTATCTTGGATTGCCTAGTGTATTGGAGTTGTTGATAGATGAAATATTGTTCATTGTTTATATTGTTTATTTATATTTCACTTCATCCTTTAGGGTCTAAATTCAGAAGGTTAAAATCCAGGAAGCATCCTTGCCAAGAGAAATTTCTAATTTGCATCAAAAGTCAAATTTCTACATGTTGAAGTGACAAAGACAAATAGCGGAGTGATCAACGATGTTGAGAATCTGAGATGGACAAAGTTAGGGCTTGTATGTGCTCACACAACACACAAGCAACTTTTTGCCCAATTACATCTATCTTGTACAAGTATATTTTGTATTTTTGTCTTGGTTAATCTTCGATTGTTGAGAATCATTTTGGAGTGAAAGTTGGTGATGGCATCAAACAATTCACTTGTCCACTATGATTGTTGAGGAAGTTTGATGCAATTCTTACTAGTGGGAAACTTGAAACAAAATGAATATCCTAAAGGGATCTTAGCTTACACCATCTAAGATGCAAGACCAGTAGATGTTTGATTCAATTTCAGACATGTATTGCACTCAGTGCTAAGTTGCTAATTGCTATTTTGGTTCTATTGCTATGCACTCTTATTTGCTATATAAATGAGATACTTTTCGTATTTTGTGTATAATGGTTTGAATGCACATGGATGCACATGAATATATATAATTTTTCAAAATTTGAATATTTTATGTATTTTTGGTGATCCGGTTTTGGTCTGGTTCCGGTTCACAGGGTTGGCCGGTTCGACCACTGGTTCGGTTTTTGTAACATTGTGTTGGACTGAATCCCTGGTTCCAAAAGGAAGAATCGTCCATGATCGCTAGTTTCGAAAGGAAGGATCACCAATGTTGTTGGACTTAATCTCTGGTTCCGAAAGGAAGGATTGTCCATGATCCCTAGTTCGGAAAGGAAGGATCACCAGAGTTGTTGGACTGAATCCCTAGTTCCGAAATGAAGGATTGTCCATGATCCCTAGTTCCGAAAGAAAAGATCACCAAAGTTGTTGGATTGAATCCCGAGTTCCAAAAGGAAGGATTGTCCATGATCCCTAGTTCTGAAAGGAAGGATCACCAGAGTTGTTGGACTGAATCCTGAGTTCTGAAAGGAAGGATTGTCCATGATCCCTAGTTCTGAAAGGAAGGATCACCAGAGTTGTTGGACTGAATTCTGAGTTTCGAAAGGAAGGATTGTCCATGATCCCTAGTTCCGAAAGGAAGGATCACTAGAGTTGTTGGACTGAATCCCGAGTTTCGAAAGGAAGGATTGTCCATGATCCCAGTTATCACCAGAGTTGTTGGACTGAATCCTTGGTTCTGAAAGGAAGGATTGTCCATGATCCCTAGTTTCGAAAGGAAGGATCACCCGAGTTGTTGGACTGAATCCCGAGTTTCGAAAGGAAGGATTGTCCATGATCCCAGTTATGAAAGGAAGGATCACCAGAGTTGTTGGACTGAATCCGGAGTTCCGAAAGGAAGGATTGTCCAGGATCCCTAGTTCCGAAAGGAAGGATCATGTGTGCTATAGGTGATGATGCTCTTGATGATATTCCAGTACTGTAGATGAGGATGCTCCAGTGCTGCAGATGATGATGTTCCAGGATGCTCCAGTGCTATAGATAATGACGTTCCAGTACTGTAGATGAGGATGCTCCATTGCTGTAGATGATGATGTTCTAGTGCTGAAGATGAGGATGCTCTAATACTGCAAATGTTCCAGTGCTGAAGATGAGGATGCTCCAGTACTGCAGATGTTCCAGTGCTGAAGATGAGGATGCTCCAGTGTTGTAGAAGATGATGCTCCAGTGCTAAAGATGAGGATGCTCTAGTACTGAAGATGATGATACTTCAACTCTATACTGAAGATGATGATGTTGTTGAAGAACTTCCAATGATTTATAGCTGTATCAACCAATGTTCTAGATGATGTTGATGATGCCTCCCTTCGATGATGTTGTGTAGAGTTACACATGCAGATGTTGTTGTCAGTAGAATACCCTTCTTGTTAAGGGGGAGTGTTAAATTATTGTAACTTCAAAGAATATTCTACTTGTACTTTATTATTGTAACTTCGTCGGGGATGTTTTACCTCCGTTTGAAGATGTCATTATTATATTTGGTCATGTAAAAGTCATGAGGTAAAGCCTCCATTGTAAGTTGGGTCGTAAGCACCCTAAAGAATGTAATATAATATTATTTGAGTCTTTCTAGGAGAGGTCGGCCTAGTCAGTTAAAGTGAGGCCGACCTAACTGGGATAAAAGTCAAGTAAAAGGTAAAGAATAAATAGAGAGTGAGTTCCTCTCATTTGTACAATCACTCACTTGTGCAATTCGCATTAGAGGAGAAAGAGAGATATTTGCGAAGGAGGTGGAGGATTGGCTTGGGTCTAGAGTTTGGGTTTGTCTCTCTTATTTGTGAGTCCTATTTTGGGCATTGTACTTTGGTTATCTAGATTGTGGAAGTTCTTGTTCGGTTTTCTTCCCCTTGAGGGTTTCCTAGGATATATTGTTGTGTACCTTGTGATTGTGTATCTTTCAGAGATCCTAGTTATGCTGCTATTGTGAAAATGTATTAAAAGCTCATGAAGTTAGAATTTAGTCTTTAGTAACATATAATCTTAACAATAAGTTCTTGCATATTTTTGGTACTTGCATGTGTGTTTTGTATAGTACCAAAATTGAAATTAAGTTGAGTTGTAGATTGTATGTGGGTGCATTTTCGGCTTAGACTGACACCCCTTCTCTTTCAAGTTTGAATCTACTGAAACTTTGCTTGTAAAGGGCGGATTTGCAAGAAGCCCTCAATCGGATTGAGTCTTTGTACTTGGTCCTACCTGCACAAGGAAGCCTAAAGTTGTCTTCACTATGTCTAATACCGAAGAAACATTAGAGTTGTTGAATACTCTAGTACATTCAGATGCAAATGATTCAATCACAATCAACAAAGACACACTCCAAACTGTCATAGATCAATTGCAGAATTTGAAAGCCATTGAGGAAGATGCACAACACAAGGATCAACATTCTGAACTAGTGCTTGTTCAGAATAACCCCTTGTTTGAAGATGATTCCTATCAGCTGCTAGAAAACAGTGAAATCAGGTAAGATTTTCAACCTTTTCAAAGTTCCAAATGCCAACATTGTGACCGAGTTGGCCATGTGAAAGATCAGTGTTTTGATCTTCATCCTTGTCGCCATTGTGGGAAGTGCAACCATTCTTCACATCGGTGTGTGAAGCTGAAGAAACCTACAAGAGTGAAACTTGCAGCAGATTATTGTACTGCTTCTTACTTTGTACCTGATAGGGGGGAACATGATGTCACGCTTCAAGTTTCGAAGCCTTGTCCTTCTAGCAACAAACAGCTACAGCCTTCCTCAAGTAAGTCATATCAAGTGAGCCTGATCCACAGTGAGTTTGGACAACCACCAGAGTCGGAGATGCCACCTGATTCTGATATGCATGCATTATGAAAACAGGAGATATATATGACACAGAGTACTTGTGTTTTCTGTCTAGTTGTGGCTCCATGAGACTCTCTTCTCCTCACATTGTTCTTGACAAAGGGGAATGAATATCGTCAGTAACAAGCGAGCGAGTGCAAGCGAGCCAAAACAAGCTAGCCTGTGAAGAGCTATGTTCGACTGAGCTCCAGAGTTGGTGGTCATCCTTAAACCACCGGTATCGAGAGCACCTTATATTAGCAGAAGCATGTGCAAGCTTCTAGCTAACTTGGCAAACAGTTGTCAAGATGGAAATGTTCAACAAGGTGCAGCTATTCACTTCTCGTTTTCAGCTTTCCAGTTGGTTTGTGGTCAACCTAAAACCATCATTCCAAAGAACCTCTGAGCGATTGTTATCGCCAAGTTCGAGAGTTTGTGGTCAGCATTGAACCACACACATAGTAGAAGATTTCAGCCTTTTGCTAGCCCATTTCGGTTGATGGTCAGCCTAAAAACCATTCCTTCAGAGAGCTCTTGTATTTAGCAGAAGCATGTGCATGCTTCTAGCTAACCTTCTTAGTAAAGGATGTTCGAGATGGAAATGTTCAGTTGGTGGTAGCTGTCCACTTCCACTTATTTAGCTCTCTTCTTTTTCTTGGACTCATATACATCCTTCGGATTAAGGGGGGATTTGTTGGAATCTAATCCTCGGTGTGAGGAATATTAATGTGCAAGGGAGACTAAGAGTCACCCGTGAGTCCAAGAGTCACCTTGGAAGACGAATCCAAGGGACATCTCAATGTATATATTGACCATTTGTTAATGGAATTAATGCGCTTTCACACCTATCTCTTATGTCTTCTTGAGTTAATTGCTTATGTGCCCTAGCTGGCACCTTACAGAGTCAAATCTCCCGAGTCTAACTTGTCACCAAGTCATACTGGCGATTTTGATTTGCATGCTTTTGATTCACGAGTCAAAATTGACTCGTGACTCACGAGTCAAATTGACTTGATGAGTTTGAGTCACGATTCTGACAAGTCGGTCTTGATCATCTATATCTATCAGAAACATTGAAAAACCTAAAGAAGCACTCATTTTTCTTTTCTGATTTGGTTCACAATAGACAACCAATAGACTTTACCCCTATCTAGAATCCATGGCGTTTTCTAGCATTGTTGTATCATCTATGTACTTTGAAAGGTGTTATTAGTGAAAATTTGCATCACATGGAAATTGTAGGATTCCATATTACTTAAAAATAGCTTTTTCACTGAAATTTAGTGTATTTCAATTTTTCTTTAATTTCCAGAGTCAACTTACAATTTTTTCATGTGTTCTAGTTAACTCTTACTCTTCAGCATTGCTGAATCATCTCTGAGCATAGTATGGTAGCTTTGCTTTTTATTGATACTATGTGTTATTTCTTGTTAGGGTTAGATCTCTCGAATATCAGATGGTGGGTCTTTATAAAACAATTTTATTGATTCTCTTCTGCATCACTATACACTTTCAGCTTTCTCGAGATAATTGTCATTTTTTATGCTTGCTATTATTCTTAGCCATGTTTGGCTTGTAGCTCTTGTTTCATTCCTGAAGAGTCTTTTATTCTTTTCATCTAGAAGTTGCAACTTACAAAGTCTAGGCTGATTTCCTATATGCCTCGAAGATTCTTAGATGTATATGGTGACTTGGTTCACTCGTTGATCTGTTGGTCCCCTTGGGATGAGATTTTGGCCATATGTCGAGTTCCCTAAAAATGCAATTCCATAATCATTGCATGAGGTCACAAGTTGTAAAGAAGTATCAATGATCTTTGTTATCTTTTTGACAAACACACATCTACTTAAGCCCTTAATTACTGGTCGTCTATAAGGTCCCTGGGTTGTTATTCATCCTTAGACAGTTAAACAAAGGAATCTGGAGACATTATTCTAAAGCTGACTATTCCATATTTCATCTTAAATTTGTTTTGTGCATCCTTCACATTTCTCCTCAGAAAAATCTAATATTTGCCCTTCACAGTGTAGTCCCCTTTCTTGACCGCCATGCATTTGAGCCACTGTTTTTCTGGACTATAGGAATTTCTTTCTAAGCTCTTTTGGCCATTCCTTTTTCTCCTCCTGTTCTTGAGGATTCCTAAGGGGTTGAGAATCTACTTAGTCATCCAAAATTCCGTAACCTTCATCCAACCTGGCTCCTGAAACTTGCTCTTTAATTGTTTGAGGCTTGCTCATTCATCTAGTAATGTGTAGTAATTCCACGAATCCTCCCAAGAAATAGCTCCTGCACCAATTGACTACTGAAAAGTTGTATTGCTCAGATATTCCCCCTTACTAAATGTTGGTTCCCTTTAGGAATTGCTGCTCCTTGTACAGATGTTCTTTCCCTCCTGGGACATGCTCCGAGCTAAGTGCACTGGGCCCAAAGCTGATGCATATAGCCCCTACAGACTTTTTCACTCAAGCTGTATTTAGGAGATCCATTCTTCATTGAGTTGCTCCTCTTGCTTTCTTGGGCCTGTAGATATTTTCCAGATAGCAGAAGTCAGATATTTCCTTTCCTTGATCCTTCATAGAGTGCAGAAAATTAGAATGCATAGGAATAAAAACACAGTGATGCCAGCAAAGAACGAGAGAAGAAGTGACAGAAGAATGGAATTTCATACCAAAAGGAATGACTGACCTTTAGCCTTTCATTGGCCATGACTCCTTAGATTCTAAGCTAACATATCCTATTCCAACTTTATTCTACTTTCGCTATATACAATTAGTTACTCGAGTCATATACAATGTGACCATTAGGTCATCACTGATTTTTGAATTTGTCACATCCCCCGTTAATGCCCACTCTGACTGATCAAGCTCCTTCCCCAGAAGCCTATAAACAAGTCTTGCTGAAAAGACCCCGTGGAGCTGAATTAAACATCCTCAATCTCAAGCTCCTATACTGCATCTGTACCACTCCCCTATGTCCTTTCCAGCTCTGATACCATGAAAACAATTAGAATGCACAGGAATAGAAACACAGCCATGCAAGGAAACAACGAGAGAAGATGTTGCAGAAGAATTAAATTCTATTAAAAAAGGAGATAGTCATACATGTTCATAGGCTGTCTATTTAATCTAAGTTACCTGACGTTTGGCTTAAGCTGGCCATGATTCTTCATACTCTAACCTAACATTTTGTATTCCAACTTATTCTTTATTCTCTAGATACAAATATTTACATGAGTTATGCACAATGTGACCATTAGGTCACTGCCACTGGCAAAGTTCCATTGAATTAATTTTATATTGTTTATAACTCCTCCTGAAGTTTCCATTGTTGATCAAAGAAAGATGGTTCAGAAGTTGTATTCTTCCCCTCTAGTGTCAGCTATTTGTGTGACCAAGAGTTATTATCTCCCTTTTTATCTAAAACTTCCCTCTAGCCCATCTATTTGTGATGCTTTGCTAGTAATGAAGCTCCCGAGTATTCACTATTTATTGGGTGTTTATCTCTTTTGAACCCCCACTTCCCTCTCCATTGTCTTTTAGAGATGTTATGAAGTTCCTATCCCTCTTATTATCCAGCGGATATCTATATTCTCCTCACATGGAGCTTTCAGTGAGTTCCAAAAACTTTTCTTTTCCCTGTTGGTAGAGTGAGGGAATGCCCCCACATCTGTCATTTCCTCCGTGGACAATTTCATAACCTGCACTAAACATACATATGATCTTTCTGTTTTTGCAGTAGTGTGTATTTTTCTTAGGTATGGTGTAAATTCTTTTCCTAGCTGTCCATGAGAGTTGCATTCATTTTCTGATTTTCTTTTGTGTGGCCCTTTGCAGTTAGAGCACAATGCAAGCAATGGTCATATGCTTCAACTCAGGTTTGTTGTTTTTAGTTTAATATGAAAACTTTTGGATGATGGAATTTTTTAGTATTTCATAATCTCAACTTCTGAGAAAATTCTGTTAGGCTTTTCTTTAATAGTATCAATGTTTCCTGTAATAGTATGGAATATTGGTTTCTGGAACAGCTGTGTTAAGATTATCCATGCCGATATTTCGGGTGTTAGAGTACACCATCAGGTTAATAAATCTTTAAGGAAAGATGGCCAATAAATCTAGCAATAAATATAAAATTGCCTTATAAAAATTCTCAAACTAAACAACGTCGGCTCAGAGCAAAAATAATAATGGAAATATATTAAGTTAATAACTCCTTTCAAAATTATTAATTGAAGCCAATATTATCTTTCTATTCCTAACCTTTGCATCTTAGAGTTATTTTTTTTTTCCAAGGAAGAAACATTATATTTGGTATTTCAAGTCTGAAATCAAAATACATGTTAGCAAGGTTCATAGCATTTTACAAAGATTAGTTCCGTTCACAACCCTGCTCTGTAGCTACATACCAGCATAGATCCATCTTAAACCCAGATCTATCAAGCACCGAGAGGGATCCAATTTCTTGTGGTGTAAATTTTTTTATTGATCTTAAACTTTTTACACATCCAAACAAAATTTAAACCTTGAGAAATTTGATCCCTCTTGGTGCTTGATAGATCTGGGTTTAAGATGGATTTATGCTGGTTTTAATTTTTATTTATTTTATGAGCCGACATGGATTTTTAATTACTTTCTATATTTGGTAACATTACATAATGCTACGTTACGTGACAACATCTCCCTCCCCCATATTGGGCTGTAGAGCACATCACTACTCTCGACGCAATGATGTAAGATTAATGAAGATGTGAGTTATTTGTTTTTTTTTGGTGTAAGGTTTATTCTTCTTTAAATTGTTGTGGAATTTAGATATAAATTTGTATGTTTCAATTTAATATAAAAGCCTAAGTAATGGAAATTTCATTTAGGAGAAAATCAATGTTAGGAGGTTTCTCCCTCTTGACTTTTTTGTAAGCTAGTACCCACGGGGTTTCGAACCAGTGACCTTATGCAAGGAGTGCCTTAACAGTACACCCATTCACCGTCTATTCTATGCTCCATGGGCAGTTTCTCCCTCTTGATTTACTCGCTGTTTTATTTCGGGTTTATTACCATTCTTTTAATAAAGTAATTGCTGATTTGGAATAATAATTCAGAAATAATACAACACTTTTATATTTTGTTAATGGGTCTTACCTTCTAGGGCCCTCTAAGATTTCTTTCCATGTAAGTTTCCGACAAGCACTCAAAGGATAAATGTAACAAAACTAGTCCATTTTCCCTTGAGTACACAAAATTGGAATGGAGAATGTAGCAAACAATTTTTTTATCCATTAGATAGTTGGACATGGAAAAACAACACTTTCATCCACTTAACACCTTTATTGAAATAGTTGAGAGGTGAAAAACTTAGTCCTTTCATTTAGTAATGTCTCATGACTCCATTAGCCCATGATTGATAATTTGATAGGCACTGGTTTGATTCCATCTTTTTCGTTTGTTGTTCTTATCCCATTCCCATTTAAATCCCATTTCATGTACTACAACAACCATACATTTTGTTGAGGCTTACTCTTTCTATGTCACCTAGAGCCCCCACTCCATTACCTTAGTAATCTTACTTAGGGATACCCCCCTTGAGTTGGAGGAGAGCCAATCTAAAGAGAGAGGAAGAGCTACCGAGGTGACAATGGACAAATTTCCTAAGTTGCACAAGACTAGCTCCTTGATGCTTGGGATTTTACATCATATAGGGTGCTAGATGTTGTTGTAACATGCCCAAAGCGAGTTGACCCCAAAACTTTGAAGCATAAAGGGCCATGGGTAGAATAATTGCATCCAGAAGGTGCATTTTGGAAGAAGGGCGGTGACGATAACTAAGCCCTATTTGGACTGATCAAGAAGGGTAGAGGTAAAGGGCCTAGCAAGGGTAAGGAAAATAATGAGGAGTCAACCTCACAGCCAAGGAAGGACTTGAGTAATGTCAAGTGCTTCATTTGTCATAAGCATGGGCATTATGCATCACAATATGTAAACAAGATGAAGGGCAAAGGGAAACAATTGCAAAAGCAAGTAGCAACATTTGTAGAAACTTAGATGAACAAGTTTGTTGTTTAGGTTGAGAAGGATTTCTCTATGGTATCTTGCCTTTCTACTAGCATGGTTTTGAGGGATGCTTGGTATGTGGAGGGTGGGGCATTTTGGCATATGACATTAGCCAGGCAGTGTTTTACCAGTCTAAAAGAGCACAACATAGGGGTTTAGGTAGAGCTGGGTAATGATGCAAAGTACTGACTAGTAAGAGTCAATACCATTTCTTTGCGACTCCAACCAAGTAACTCTTTAGACTTTGATGATGTTTTGTTTGTTCTATGTCTTAGGAAGAATTTGCTTTCATTCTCAATTATCGAAGGTAAAGGGTACACAATAGAGTTCAAGAACTAACATGTCCTCATTAGACTGAGGGAATCTAGGCTAGAAGCAACACAAGCAATAGGGGTTAGGGAAGGCATTCTATACAAGTTGCAAGGTGAACTTGTTTGAGCCCTAGTTCATAATAGTGATAATTTGTATGAGTTTTGGCATAAGAGGATGAGGCAACTCCCTCATAAGGCATTCCCTATTTGGACAGAGATAGTCATAGGCCTTCCAGAGTTCAACATTTAGTTGCAGGGAGTATGGTGAGGGTGCATGTTTGACAAGCATGCCAATGCTGCTTTCCCAAGCATCGAGCATAGGTCCACGGTGATACTAAACCTAATGCATTCAGATGTTTGTGGATTGATGTCAGTAGCACCAATCTTATGAAGCAAGTACAATGTTTCCTTTATTCATGATTTCTCTTGCAAGACATGGATCTACTTCTTAAAGACCAAGGATGAGATCTTTAGGTGGTTTACTGTTTTAGTAGTTCAAAGCTCTAGTTGAGAATGAGATAGGGAAGAATATCAAGGTCTTGAGATTGGACCATAGGGGTGTGTATACCTCCAAGGAGTTCGAGCATTTGTGCAAGGAGGTAGAAATCAAGAAGGAGCTGATTTTTCCATACAACCCACAACATAATGGAGTTGCAGAGCGAAATAATTGATACATCATAGGGGGTGCTAAGGCCATGATTCATTACTAGGATTTATCAATGTTTCTATGGCTAGAATCATACAACACAACAATCTACATTCAAAATAGGTGTCCTTATAGGATCTCGGGGGACAAGACACTAGAGAAGGTATTCAATGGTGTGAAGCCATAGGTGAGTCATTTCACATCTTTGGTTGTCCAACTTATACCCATGCAGTCGTAGAGAAGAAGATATATAAAGGAGCACTCTAGTAGGAAGTGTTTATTTGTAGGTTACAGTGAAACTTCAAAGGCCTACTTGGTCTATATTCCATAATATAAGAAGATAATAGTAAGCATGGATGTAAAGTTTGAGAAAGATCTAACATCCAAGAAGTCTCATGAGCCTACTCTAGTGATAGAGGATGAGGAGTAGGAAGCTCCAAAGGTTGAGGATAATAGTAGTAGCCTTCAGGAAAAGAGGAGGATCCAATAGCTCCTTTTAGTGCTGTCAAGAGATCTTGATGGTTCACTTAGACATTGAGGGATGGTTAGGAGTCAGTTGAGGCTCCTACGAGCACATTCAGGGAGAGTAGAGCTTCGAAGAAGTTTCCAAACTATATGGCATTGATGCGCTACATCATAGATTCTGAGCTTTCTAGTTTTTAGGATGCAACAAACCAACATGTTTGGAGGGATTCCATGATAGAGTACACCTCCATCATGAAGAATTCTATATGGGACATAGTGCCAAGATGGGTGGGGGGAGGTTAGTAGTGAGTTTTGATGGTTCTACAAGATTAAGAATGCAATAGCATTGAGAAGTTCAAGGCAAGGTTTGTTGTGAGAGGGTTCTCCTAGAAAGAGGGAGTGGACTATGAGGAGACTTTTGCTCCAATCACTTGGCACACTTCCATTAGAGCAATTATGTCCTTATTTTCATTAATGGGATGGAGGATATATCAGATGGAGGAAAGACAACTTTCCTCAATGGGATAGTTGAGGAAGAAGTGTATATCGAACAATGTCAGGGCTTTGAAGTAAGTGGAAAGGAGTTCAATGTTTACAAGTTAAGAAAGGCCTTGTATAGGCTCAAGCAAGCACCAAGAGCATGGTATTCTAGGATATATGGATATTCATGGAGTGTGGGCTTCAAGAAAATTGAATTAGATACTAATTTACACTATATATTTGTTGGGACCTAAGTCACCTAACACGAGGACATGAGACACAGAGGACATGGGAATACGAGTATACGAGATAGACACGACGACCCCTGGAATTAGGACACGGAGGACACATTATATATATATATATATATATAGACATTTAGATCCAATTTTTTGTAGAAACTAGAACATTTATAAATATTTAATAGAAATTAAAATCAATAAACATTACACATTCACAAATCACAATGCATATGTTCATGATAGACCTAATTGAAACCCCCATTAGCAGAAAGGGATAGGCCTCACTCCACTATTGGAACAAGGGAAAAAGATTGGTGATTGGCTTCCCCTGCTCCCACTATTGGATGCACGCGAGAGGCATAAGAAAGCCAACCAAAATAGGACTATTTCTATTTGATTAGATTACAGGGATGGGGGCCACATGCTATTATTATCTTTTCTCATTACTAAACACCCTTTATATTTTAGATTACGCCACTTACAATGTTGATGCCACTTAGATTGAATGTCATGGGTACGAATAGAAATAAGGGGTAAACTCCCCTATGTGAAATGAATCCCCTTGTGATGTTGTTTATGGAATATGCCCCCGCAGAATACTTATTGGTGTGCTTCCTGACTTGATTTGAGGGGCTAAGAGCCAAACAATGTAATTTGTAAATGTACATGGAAGAATAATAAAAATACGTTACAAACTCTAGACAAAGAAGGATGACAAACATGGGGGGCTCTAATTCCATCTGTGCAGTGGGTTCTCATAGACTCATAAAATTTCTCATTAAGTCATCAAAATTAAAATGTTCTATTGCATAGATGTCGAATCATATTTCTCATTAAGTCATCAAAATCAAAATGTATTACATAAATGTCGGAATGCAATCGTCAAATACAAAAAGGGGTAGATCAAGATGGAAAACCTTCTAATGCTTTTCACCTGCAAAAAAGACTCCTCTCAGAGCTTAAGCCTCACTGAAAAATGTGAATGAATGAGTGTAAAATTGATTTTTTACAGTATTTTTGGGTAAGAAGTGTCTTGTTTTAGGGACATAGTGTCCTGTCTTAGGACATGGTGTCACACACGTTGGGACACGTCCTAACTCATGTTTTGGACGTGTCCTAAAATAGGACACGTCCAAAACATGTGTCTGACACTGTGTTAGGATGTGTTTGTGTTCAACATGTGGACACGGGGCACTTTAGGCCTAAAGGTCGTGTCCGATATCATAGGTTGGGATTGATTTGCTTATTTTGGTGTTGCATGTTGATGACTTATTTCTTACAGATGCATAGAAGCTCATTGTAGTGGGAAAAGTAGATATGGTAGTTGAGTTTGAGATGAAGGACATTTTCATGAAGAATGACATTTTGGGTTTGGATGTTTGGCAAAGACTAGGGGACATAATCCTTGGGTAGGGTAAGTATGAAGTTAATATTTTGAAGAGGTTTCAGATAGAGGACTCCAAACTTATGGCCACACCCATGATCACTAATCTGAAGAAGGTGACAACATTAGATTCAGGGTTGGTGGACCCTATGTTGTACAAGCAATTGATAGGTTCCTTGATGTCTTTAGTCAACACTAGACTAGATATATGTTTTGTGGTGAACACCTTTAGTTAGTTCATGGTGCAGCAAAGGTAGGAGCAGTGGGTAGCGACTAGCGACAAAACATGTCCTTGTTGCCAGCTAAGTTGTACTTAGTTGGACTATCAAGTGAGCGGGCAAAGTTGAACATGTTACATGTTCGTTTTCGATGATTTGATGTCCAATAGGCCTTTTAAAGGCCCCCTTTTTAATTTTTTTCCACATGTCCATGGCCCTGCGGGGTTTGTAATAAAATGTACTAGCATGGTGTTTTGTAAAGGACTTGGTTCCCTAGGACTTTTTGGCTAAGTCAGGTATTCCAAGGAGTTTTTTCACCTATTAATTATGTCTTGCATTAGTGCATAACATAATTTTTGGGTTTCTCTCCTGCTCCAAAGCTGGAATGCCTGGGGAGGCTGACGGGCCTTAGGGGATTGTTAAAGTCCATGGGTCAATGTATATGAACATGCTAGACATTATTTTTGAGTCATATGGACATGTGCTAAGTCCCCCTAGGTAGTTTTTTATTTTTCGGCGAAATTTATTTTTTCCGTAAATGAGCCATTTTTTAATGGTTTTATTAAAAAATATTGTAATTGGCCTAGAAGTGGCATCTAGGGGTCTTTTTTGCCTTAGGAGTGCTCGTTTTCCAACTCAGAGCACCCCCTTAACACCTACACCCATTTTTATAATGTTTGGGTCATTAATTTTTCACTTATGCTCAAAAAAAGTAAAAAAAAGTGAAAAATGGAGAGAAAAATGCAAAAAATTAAAAAATCATAAAAAATTAACTTCCAAATTTTATGGGATTGGAAGTCAGAATTATTTCAGCTATGTTTTAGGAGTTGTAAGAGTTGATTTTAGAAAGATTCCGGGCAGCTATATTAGTGGGATTACTTCCCCATTTAAGGGAGACATATTTCCCAAAATTGGGCACCTTCAATCATGGAATTTGCAGCTATGTTTATGGGCTGTCACATGGCTGATTTTTAGCTAATTTGGGGCTGATTTTGGCAGCCCATTACATGGGAGTGGGCAGCCCCATTTGGTCCACGAGTAATGCCACTCACTCCACCCATTCCTCCTCAACTTGGGCACCCCCTCTCCTTGAGTTTTTCTATATAAGCAAGTTCACTCTCATTGTTTTCTCATGAGAAGGTGGAACCTCTGCTCCTATCTTTGTAATATTTTTGCATTTGTTTATGAATAAAAGGCTTTGGAGGCAATTCTATGTGTGGACTCTCATGGTGTGGATGATCATGTTCTATTTTAACATATGAGGTAATCTGTGTCTTTGCATGTTTATTCATGCTTGTTTATTGATCAATCACTAGCTTTTGAAGGAGATGTTGAGCTTAGTAAGGTAAATATAGTGTAATCTATTTCATTATTTTTACTGTTGGTTATCATAGAGTGCTTAGAGTTTAATGTCATTTTTGTGTAAATGCTTGAATCTAGTTCTCTATTTTAGTCTACACTAGTGCATTTGATCTTGCTTGTGTGAGTTGTCTTTTATGTCTACAGGTTGCTGATCCGAAGAGTTGGTGGAGCTTGCTTGCATCCATTGGTCTTCGAAATTGATTCAAGGAGAACTAGTCCCATTGATCCCCACGGTGGAGGACTCCATAGCCCAAATTCAAGACATTTATTCTTCTTCTCATCAACATAAAAAATATTCAAATCTTTCTTGGTTACTTTGGTTTGCATATTTCAGACCTCATTTTTGTTTAAAAAATCATAAGTAGGTCTGATTTTTGTTTTAGATCTTAAGCTCATCTTCAAGTAAAATCTTTATCTAGATCTAGTTGATGCATGCTTCTTGTTTAAGTGTACTTTTTTGAATATTTTAAGGGCTTAAGCAAGTAGTATGTTTGGCTGAACTTCATGTGTATTTGGCTGATTTCAAGATCTGATAATTTGCAGCCCTTAAAAGCTTGCAAAGATCCCAAGTAAAACAAGCCCCATCTCTTGTTTTACTTGGTTAAATTTTGTTATTTTAACTAGTTTTAACACTTAGTTTTTTTTGGGTTTTTTTAGGAGGTGTTCCAAAGACACTCTTAAAGTGTTTTTGGGCATCTTATACTGACATTTACTTGCTGGTTTGCAGCAAAAGACGAATAGGTAGGAGGAGGTGCTGCCAAAATTTCAAAGATCTAGGCAATCCGGAGGACCAATATTGATTATTTTGCAAACCGGATACTTTTTCTCTCCAATTTTTGTAAGCCACTAAGTCAATTAAGGTTGGGGCATTTCTATTGCATTGTAACTAAAGTATTAAACGAGAGCAAGTGGGCTAAACAAGTGCCCGCACCCCATCCCCCCAGGGGGGAAAACTGTGTCGACTCAATTTTCGTGGTTTGCATTTTTTTTTAGTTTAGATTTCATTTTCCGCACTTAATAAAATCAAACTAGGGTTAAAATTTACCTTGTTGGTCCGTTTCATTGGCAGGCCACAAGTTCACTCAGGACATAGATTTTATCATTTTTTTTACAAACTCAAACGCCCCTCTTGCTTTCCCGAAGTAGGGTTTCTGTACAAGGGCTTGCCCGAGTACGTGCCTGAAAAGAGACTCTTGGGGTTTAAAAAGATAAAATTTTGGTTCATAAAATTTTCCAAAAATACCAAGGTCTTCTCCCATATGCTCTGTGGCCAACTTGCAGCTCAATCTGATCCAGTTGGTACGCATCAGAAAGGGGGAGATGGCTAGTAATAGGATCTAACACCCCCCCGAATAAAAAAAACCTTTATGTGAAAATCCGACACATCGCGAACATTTTGTTGTCGTGAGGAAATTTCTCAGAAGGCTTGGGACAAAACTGAGTAGTGACCTCTTGGAAACTGTTAGGCTTGCCCTCGTTGTTACAACATCTGAACACCTCCTTGAGACTCCGATTCAGCCCAAGTCTAAGAGGGAAGCCATACATCAAAATTTTGGACATGTTCCCCGTACCTTTGCATATATTGGGAACCCACCAGCCATAATAAAAAGATCACTTTCACATTAATTCTAAAATAAACCATGAACACTTGCACAACATTTACTTTTCTGCTCATGCATCTATTTCGACTCCATTATAAGGTACTGGTCTATATTGATATTATTTCATGTTATTGACAAATGTTGCAAATGAATGATGATAATAGTGAATGGGAGCAAATGATGTATTGATGAATGATTGTCTTGCTTTATATAAGTATATGTTGCTTTTATCTTGGTTATCAAAAATATTTTTTCTAACTCCTAGATTAGACACCTTAGTTTTTATTTTTAGGCTCCACCCCCCTTGGCTTCACTAGGAAAGCCTAGACGGAGGAGTTGAGTCCCAAGTGACAGCACTTGACTCTGACTTGCCCCTAAGGCCACACCAGTAGCTTGAAGACTTCTGCTGCGTTTTCCCCAGGTGTGGAACCAGCGGCAACAGTCCTTAGATACTTGAGGGGCATGGTGGAGTATGGTTTGAGATATCTTGGAGATAGTGAAGTCTGAGATATTTTGGAGATGGTGAAGTTTGAGATATTTTGGAGATGGTGAAGTGAGGTTGCAGGGGTATACAAACTTAGATTGGGCAAGTAGTGCAACAAATAGGAAGAGCGCCTCAGGGTGCAACTTTAGCTTAGGATCTAGAATGATATCCTAGTTCAATAAGAAGCAAAATTCCATGGCACTTAGATCAACAAAGGAAAAATACATGGCAACCAGTATTGCTAGTTGTGAGGCCGTTTGGCTTTGCAAGCTGCTTGAAGAGATTTTTGATCAAGAGCTGGATCCCACAGTGATTTACTGTGATAATTAGTGTTGTATCTAGCTCCGATAATATATTATTCCATGACAAGTCCAAACACATACGTATCGGATGTCACTTCATACAAGACAGGATTCAAAAGGGAGCAATAAAGTTGCAGTATGTTCTAATAGATCAGTAAGTGACTGATATTCTATCCAAGCCCTTAGTGAAAGGGAAGTTTGAAGCATTTAGAGACAAACTTGCATGGTGTAGAATTTCTTCCTTGTTAAAGAGGAGTGTTGAGAAATGTACCTCTGATAGGAACTTGGATACGTTTCAGTGTGAACATGTAGGAAGTGGTTGGAGACATTTCATTAAGTGACCACTTAGGAAAAGTGGGTAATATTTCTATTTTGTAATTCACTTAGAAAAAGTGAAACCTTATGTTTTGAAGTTGAGTAATAAATTGTACTTGTACATTAATGACTTAGATTAGATTTAATATATGTTGTCCATCTTGAGATGAGATTAGTGTTTTGGCAGATTAGGGTTTCAACAAAGCATTAAAGACGAAAAAGATAGAGAGGTTGAATAATAGAGCAGATTTAGTGAGCAGGAGAGGAGCTAGAGTTCAAGAAGAAGGAGAAGAAGGTAGAGGTCATACAACATCTATACAAGGCCCTACAAGCTGTATAACTGTAGCAAATCTTTTCCCCTTTTTTGAGCAAGTTGTACACCTCTTCAGTAGGCCATACTAATCTATTTGAGGGTGATTTGACCAACCATACAACTGCTGGTTTTAGTAGACTATGGAGGTTTCCTTGTAAGCTTTGATCATCGAATAATAAGTTGATTTGAAGGAGAAATCCTTTGTGTATGTGTGTATTTTGGTTATGCTTTCACTATTAGTTTTCCAGCTATTGTGTGATTGATGCTATTCTCATAAATTAATTGCTACGATTAAATATCCTGTATTTGATTTGTTTGGTTGAGAACATAAAGACTTTAGTCACTTAGGGTTAAGAAATATTGTCAGGCTGAAATAATCACAATCTTCCTCGCCTCAACATGATCCACCATCTTTTCCACCTATAGGAGATAGAGTTGGAGGATCACCTCATCTTTAAATGTCCCATTTATTATGGGATGTGGGGGAGGTTCTATTATTTATATAACGATTCAGATAGGTCCCTTTCTACATATTTTCATTACCTAGATCGTCGATGTCTTCCCCTTTTTACGAGGTAGGTGCTCGATTTTAGATTGCAGGCCCTTTGTGGATAACCCTCCCCAGCTTGGCTTGATCAATAGTATCACTTATTTCTTGCTTGTTATTTAACCTACATAGTGGCAGAAATGACAATTGTAGCCTTAGACTCTTCCAGGATCTTTAACTGAAAGAATAACAAGCACAACAAAACACAATAGACACAATAGTTTTCCTCGGGGAAACCATAAAGGAGAAAACCCCGCAACTTCCTCAAAGATAGATTTGTCACTAATACAATATCAAGCCAAAAGTGGAAAACCCAAAATATGTCTTCTGCAGATTCTCTCTTTCTCCACCAGCGAACTTGTCTTCTCTCCCTTGCTATGCGAACTTGTGTGAGTGAGTAGTGTGTCCAAATGAGAGAGCAAGGCTCTCTATTTATACTTACTTTTAACTTGACCTTTTACCTAACTAGTTTGGCCTCACTTAAACTGATTGGGCCGACTTCTCTAGGGAGACTCAATAACCCTTTTACACTTGACTCTAGGGGATCTATTGCCCCGACTTACAATGGAGGTTTTACCTCAATGACTATGCATGTCCAAACATAATAATGACATCCTTGACTGGAGGAAAAACATCTCCGTCGGAGGTACAAATAAAATACAATAATAATATCAATATAAAATACAAGTGAATATCTTCCGAAGTTGCATTTACATCAACATATCAAAATGAACAAAGATGAGGGTGTAGCCTTCTACTTGACTCGTTGCACCGAGTGAAACGAGGTGCTCTACAACCCAGTATGAGGGAGATGTTGTAACGTGTATGTAGCGTTACATCTAATAAAATGTAAAAAATAATTTTTTTAATTAAAAAATAATTAAAAAAATTCATGTTGGCTCATCAAATAAAAAAATTATGGAAAGTATTTAAAAAAATCCATGTTGGTTCATAAAATAAAATATTATGAAAAGTAAGTAAAAAATAGATGTTCGTTTATAAAATAAAAACTTAAAACTTAAACTCGGATCTATAAATCAAGAGAGATCGAATTTCTTGAGTTTAAATTTAAAAAAAGAAATACACCTCAAGAAATTGGATCCCTCTCGGTGCTTGATAGATACGAGTTTAAGATGGATCTATGCTGGTGTTACACAAGTCAAGGACGAGTTTGCAGCAGTAGGAGAGACGATCCCTGATTCTGAACTGGTGAGGATAGCCTTGAAGGGCTTCACCAATAACTGGGAGGTCTTTGTGAAATGTATTGTGGGCAGAGAAAAGCTTCCCAGTTGGTGTAGATTATGGGATGACTTTACCCAGGAGAAAATCCAGGAAGCGCCTCAGGTTGGTCAGACTAGTGAGGATGCTGAGCAGGATGTGGCACTTGCAGCCAAATTGAAGAACAAGAAGAAGAAATATTTGAGTCAAATCAAATGTTATCAGTGTGGTCAGTTTAGACATTATGCCACAAAATGTCATGAGAAGAAGAAAGGGAAGACAGAGAAAGATTCAGCAGCAATTGCAATAGATGAGTTTGCAGGTGAGTTTGAGCATGAATTTTCTCTAGCCTGTATTGACTCTAGTGTAGGAAGCTCAATCTTTGAGCATGTCTGGATTGTTGATAGTGGGTCAACCAGACATATGAGTGGAATGTATGATGCATTCCAGATTATCACATAGTTGGGACCAGGACACTACATTCAGACAGATATTGGCATTCCACAGATAACTATTCGAGGGGTTGGAACAGTCAGGTTTCAACTAGACCTTGGAGAGGTCCTGGAGATACATGGGGTTCTCTTTGTACCTGGGATGAGAGTTAGTAAACTCTCAGTGTCATCTTTTGAAGATGATGGTTATGGGATGTTGGTCAGGGACAGTCATATCTTCATCTATCGGAGAAATGATCCTGTCAGGACCACAATCTTGCTTAGTGATCGCAGGGATATATTATACATATTAAGAGGACATGTTGTACGTCCATGGACAAGTGGATGGCTGTCAGCGTCAGTGGATAAGACAGGAGATGCATTTGATCGGCATGTTAGTTACATTTCTTCTGATGAGGAGAGTGAATCTCTCCAAAGCACTGGCAGAAGACTCAGCTAGACAGGTGATGGTGATGAGCAGGTTGATGAGGTTCAGGCAGAATCTTAAGAGTCAAAGTTTTATTTCAGAGGTGGGAACTGTTACCGCCTAGTTCCACACCTGGGAAAATGCAGCAGAAGTCTTTAAGCTGCTGGTGTGGCCTTGGGGGCAAGTCAGAGTCAAGTGATGTCACCTAAAACTCGACTCCTCCGTCTAGGCTTTCCTAGCGAAGCCAAAGGGGGTGGACCCTAAAAAGTGAAAACAAACTATGGTGTCTAATCTATAAAAGACAAAGCATCTAATCTAGGAGTTAGAATATTTTTTGTAAACCAAGACAATGCAGCATATATATGTGTAAAGCAAAATCATTCATCAACATTTGTCATTTAAAACATTCACCAACAACTTGAAATATAACAAGATAAACCAGTGCCAATAAATGGAGTCAAAATAGATGCTTGAACTGAAAAGCAAATGTTGTGCGATTGTTCTTGGTTTATTTTATTTTTGAATGTGGTAATGATCTTTTTATTAGGGCTGGTGGATTCCCGATATATGCAAAGGTACAGGGAACATGTCCGTAATTCTTATGTGTGGTTTTTCACTCAGACTTGTAGAATTTTCTGCACTTTACTGTTTGCTGGTTTATGTCAACATTTGTGGTTTTCACTTATAGCCGGTTATGCATTGGCTGTAAGTTACTTATAAAAAATTACTGTAACAATTAAACACTCAGTAAAATGCTTTTAACAAGCTGAAAAACACATTTAACAATCACACCATGAAATGATAGACTCAGAAATTTTTGGCCAAAATCAAGCCCTGGAAAAACCCCCACGGGGAAAACCAGTTAGAGAGAGAGAGAGTTATTATTTCTTCAACAAAAATCTCAGTACAAATATTACAGTAAAAAATAATGTACTTATCTTGACCACCCAAAGACACCCAGAAATCTGCCTTGATTTCTGTGCCAATCTGCAGCTCAAAACACTGAACAAAATCACCTCGAAATCTGTGCACCTGACTATCTCGATTTCTGTGCTAAAACAACACCTCGAAAACTGTGCCAAAACCTTGATTTATGTGCAGTTGAACTGTCTCTAAATCTGTGCAGAAAGGTACAGTCCGTACGATTGTACGGACCTCGATTTCTGTGCCCAAAAAAATCTGTACGGTACGGAATCCGTACACCTCGATTTCTATGCCTGCAATAAATGCAGTCCGTACACTCCTCGATTTCTGTGCCTGCAAATAATGGCTGAACTTGCCTTGGGAATCGTGCTGATAATAAATGCAGACTGTCTCGATTTGTGTGCCCACCAAAATCTCTCTAGCAATCTCCTTGGAAATCGTGCCCTTGCTCTCTCTCTTCAGCTCTCTTCACTTCAATCACAAAAGTGAGCTCTCTTGCCTCCCTCAAGCTTTTTGTTCTAACCCTAAGTGAGTTTTTAATCCAACGGTGAATATTGAATCTAATCCGATGGATGAGATTCAATGTGAGTGAAAATCCCTTTTATTTAATTCACATAAATAAAATCACTCACCCACTTAAGTTAAATCAAAAAGTGACTTTAACTTTATAAAGTCTCATTAAGTGACATTTAATGTTGAGGGTCACCTTTTTCCCCCTTCTAAGTGACTTAGGCAAAAGTCACTAGGGGAACACTTCCCTAGGTACAAAACTAACAAGACTTAGGCTGAATCGGAGTCTTGAGGAGGTGTTCAGATGCTATACCAACGAGGGCAAGCCTAACGGTTTCCAAGAGGTTACTATCCAGTTTTATCCCAAGCCCTTTGAAAAATTTCCCCACAACAAAAGAATATTCGCTTTTGTGTCGGATTTTCACAAGAAGGTTTGTTTATTTGGGTGTGTTAAAACCTATTACTAGTCATCTTCCCCTTTCTGATGCGTACCAACATGATCATACTGAGCTGCAAGTTGGCCATAGAGCATACGGGAGAAGACCTTGGAAATTTTTAAGTTTTTTATGAACCAAAATTTTATCTTTTAGAACCCCAAGAGTCTCTTTTCAGGCCAGTACTCGGGCAAACCCTTGTCCTGAAACCCTACTTCCGGAAAGCAAGGGGGCACTTTTGAAATTCTAAAAAGAATGAGAAAAGTCTAAGTCCTGAGTGAACTCGTGACCCACCAATGGAATGGACCAACGAGGTGAATTTTAATCCTAGTTAATTTTATTAAATGCGGAAAATGAAATCTAAACCTAAAAAATTGCAAACCACGAAAATTGAGTCGACATGGTTTTCCCCCTAGTGGGGATGGGGTGTGGGTGCTTGGTTAGCCCACTTGCTCTCGTTTGATATGCTTTTACAATACAATAGAAGTGCCCCAGTCTTTTTATGACTTAGTGGCTTATAAAAAATAGAGAGAAAAGATATTCGGTTTTGAAAATTTTTAGCTTCGGGTGCTTCGGATGGCCCAAATCTTCAATTCTGGGCCAGCATCTTCCCTTGTCTAATCATCATCTGCTGCAAACCAGCAAGCAATTATTAGTAGACGATGACCCAAAACACTTTAAGAGTGTGTTTGGGAACCTACTAAAAACCCCCAAAAAATCTAAGTGTTAAAACTAGCTAAAAATGCAAAATTTTAACCAAGTAAAGAAAGCAGTGATGCTTGTTTTGCTTGGGGTCTTTGCAAGATTTATGAGCTGCAAATTATATGCTCTTGGACAGCCAGGTAAACATCAGTGAAATCATAAAATACTACTTGTTCAAGTTGTATAAAATATGCATAAAAATTTCTAACTTTGACAAGAAGTAGGTTAGTATTAGATCTAGATTAGATGTAACTTTGAAAATACATAAGATCTAACACATAAATCTGATCTACTTAGGGTATTAAAAGAAAAACAAGATCTGAGAATTGCAAACCAAAGTAACCGGAAAAGTTTTTTGAAATAAGAGGGAGAGAGAGATGGAGCAATTTTTTGTTGAATAAAACCGAAACTTTGAAGATCCTTTCCGGTGGTGAGCTGAGGGACTGTATCTGCTTAAAAGATTAGATATGTAGAAGACACAAACAAGTTCTCCAACCTATCGGCCTGAGACAACCTGTAAAAACACCACAACTTGCAACAAAAAGATCAAATGTAGATAAAATACATAGTAGAAATTTAAAGAAAATATTCATAAACAAATGATATATTTAAATATGATCTCTACTAATGCGTAAAATGAAAGACTAAGCAATAAACAAATTTCTCAACTTTCCTCATAAACCAATATTGATCTTTTCCAAAGCTATATTTGATCTTAGAAAAACAAAATGCATCAATACAAGTTACCTCATTTGAAACAAAACATTCATCCATTCACAAAGCCCAACACCATAAGTGACCTCCAAAGCCTTTTATTAATCAAAATGCCAAAAGTATTACAATGATAAGTTCCTTGCTATCCAACTCCCACTGAAAAATAATGGAGAAGAGCTCTCCAATATATAGGAAAAGAGTGAGAGAGGGTGAGCAAATTTGTGGAGGAGATGGGGGAGTGAATGGGGCTGCCCATTCCTCACTTCTTGCTGCCCATACCCAGCACAAATGGTGCTAACACAACAGCCCCTAACATGCTGCAAAAACGCAGCATTACAACTGCCATGTTTTCAGCTGCAAACAGGGCCACACGTGGGAGCCCACTCCCTTGGGAATTGCACCCAACTAAGGAAAGCTACCAGCAAGAAATGGGGAAGTTTTGGGCTGCCCATAAGTCTGAAAAATCAGCCCAACATGCTCCTAAAATCATGTTGATCCAATTTTGACTTTCCACTTACCAAAAAATTGATTTTTTAGTTTTTTCAATTTTTTGACTTTTTGATTTTTTTATGACTTTTTCACTTTTTTTGACTTTTTTGAGCATAAGTGAAAAATTAAAGACCCAAACATTATAAAAAGTGGGTTCAGGGGTAAGGTGGGTGCTTTGAGTCGGAAAACGAGCACCCCCAAGGCAAAAATGACCCCTAGATTACATTTTTATGCCATTTACAAAAATTTTAATTGAACCATTAAAAAATGGCCCAATTTACGGAAAAAATGAACTTCGCCGAAAATTAAAAAACAACCTAGGGGGACTTAATACATGTCCATATGACTCAAAAACAATGTCTAGCATGTTCATATACATTGACCCATGGACTTTAACAATCCCCTAAGGCCTGTTAACCTCACCAGGCATTCCAGTTTTGGAGGAGTAGGAGAAAAACCCAAAAATTATGTTTTGCAGTAGTGCAAGACATAATTAATAGGTGAAAAAACTCCTTGGATCACCTGACTTAGTCAAAAAGTCCTAGGGAACCAAGTCCTTTACAAAACACCATGAAACCTCGCAGGGCCATGGACATGTGGTAAAAAAGTAAAAAAAAGGGGGCCCTCAAAAAGGCCTGATGGACATGGACATCAAATCATCGAAAATGAACATTGACATGTTCAACTTTGCCCGCTCGCTTGATAATCCTACCAAGTACAACTTAGCTGGCAACAGACACTTCTCTCCGAGAGACATTCTAGAGCAGGAGGGAGCTGCGTCAGGAGTCAGAGGCAGAGATTTTGATGGTGCCAGAAGGACCTCGTTAGGAGGGAGTGTTGAAAAAGATAACTCTAGAGGTCCTCCCATATTTTTTGTGTGGGTGTGATGAGGAGGACCAGAAAGTTTTGTCCCTTATGTAATAAAGTGACGTTTATGTAAATAAAGTGATATTTTGTGCTTTATAAAAGTGGGTCACTTAAGTGATGTATTTTTGAATTAATCATTTTATTAAATGAGAAAAGTGCATCTATTGTGAACTATAGATCTCCTAATCTAATCCTAGCCATTGATTAGGTAGTTTCTTTGGTAGTTAGGGTTAGTTAGTGAAAAGTAAAGTATAAAAGAAGAGAAAGGGACAAATAAAAAGCACACCATCAGAGAGGAATAAGAGAAAAAGAAGAAAGCTTCCAAGAAGGATTTGGCACATTTCCCAAGGCATTTTTCAGCAACACATTTCCCAAGACAACCAACAAGAAGGCATGGTTCCCAAGACAGATCGAGCAGCAGTCCGTACAAGAAGTTTTCCAGCAGTCTGTACAACACGTGTGGGCATAGAAATCGATGTAGAAAGTACATAATTAATTGCTGACAATTTGGTCCGTACAGTAGAGTTTTTGGCACGAATTTCGAGGCAACATTTAATTCAGAAAAAGAACAGGCCGTACAACAAAATCTGGCACATGTGAGGAAGGCCGTACACCAAGTCGTACACTGTTCTGTGGGCACGAATTTCAAGGAAACAGTCTGAAAAAGATGGGTAGGGTTAATTTGTTAGTTTATGAGTGAAGGAAATTTTTGTGTGAAGAGGTTTCAGAATTCTTTTTAATGAAAATTTTCTCTTAGGGTTTTCCCCAAGTTGATGGGGTTTTTGCCCGGTCTTTGACCAAATTACTTGTGTTCATCTTGCTTAAAGTTATTTTCAGTACTTGGAAGTACATTTTGAAGTTGTGGTTTTACTTTCAGAATTTCAAGTTAAAACCCCAGTTTTCAAAGTGTTTGACAAAATGTGTGAATGAGCAAATTTCATATTTAAAGTCAATTTTCTTCACCTATCAACGACGATTAAGGCTAAACATAAAACATAAACAATCCATATGGCACTGAAACTGTAAACATAAACATGGCCCTTGGCCCAAGCATAAACAAACACAGAGACAATAAACTGCAATAGGAAGGAGCCCAACTTTGGGTGACGGTTCATTGTGGTCTTTGGGGGTTGACCCCCAACCATTACCAGCAGGTTCAACCTCTGTGATGATCAGATCCCAGCCACTAGTGCTGGACTTGGGTGGATTTTTAGCAATGTTCCATGGAGTTTCCGGGATGGGGGAGCGCGGGAGTGGGTAAAGGCACAAGGGGGACGTGTGGAATCAACCCCAAATTTTAGTGAAATTTTGGGGAAACGGGGGGACGTCGGAGTCATAAAAATTAATTTAAAATATCAATATTATTAATCCCAACAATAACTATTACCATGTAAAAAGTAAAACTAAAAACTAAATTCACCATTATGGAATGTACATCTATTAGTTATTACCATATCAAATTTCAAATTGTAAATGATACTGAACTATGTTACTATTACCATGTAAAAACTAAAAACTATTTTCATTATGCAATGTCTATCAAATTGTAAATGATACTGAACTATGTTACTATTACCATGTAAAAACTAAAAACTATTATCATTATGCAATGTATATCTAAATTCAAATTTCAAATTTGTAAAAGTTAATGCAACATATTTTGAAGTTTGAAATAGTCAAATAGATACTGAATAGTTAACACAGAGAAGTTAGAACAGTGAAATAGACAAAAGTGAAAAAGTCTAATAAAAGATTAAAAGTTCTCAAAAAATACTAAATAGTAAAGAGTTAAGGACGTATCAAGTATCTACTATCTAGAGTCAAAACTGAAACAATGAAAAGTAGCTGAAATGAATCAACATCATGATCAAATAAGCGTCGAGTGTGCTCCATTGACTGGTGTGAGAGGGTAGCTTTTAGGAAGGTGTTAGACTCTTAGGTTAGTCTAGGATTTAATTTAATTTTGGTTTCATTATGTTTTAATTTTATTAACATTTTAATTTGCATTTATTTTTATTGTAAAAGATGAAAATTGGGGGAGGCTTCTGGGGGGACGCCCATAAGCTCCCTTGGGGGGATGCCCAGAAACATCCCTCATGTGGGGGGATGGCTAGAAGCCCCCCCTGGGGGGGGGGAAACACATTCCACACTTGGGGAAACTTGAGTTCCCCCCAAAAGGGGGACGTGGGGAAACGTTTCCTCGTGAGTTTCCCCATCCCAGAAGCGTGGGGGAGTGAGGGGGCCCGTTCCCCACCCGGGGGATGTGTCCCTGTAGAACACTGCTTTTTAGCCTTGGTAATCGCAAGCTCTAGAGTCGGAAATTTGTCATTATTTTGCACACATGGGTGTGGCCAAGTGTGTCTTCACTCGCTTCTTTCCTAGACTGCTTAACTGACTTGGTGACATGGCAGTCTTCTGACATTTGGGATAGTCAACGCTGCATGATACAAGTAGGGGAGGTGCCAGGTGGCTCTCTACTCACAGGAAATGGGGTGCCTCCCCAGAAATCCAATGCTTGTAGGAGGTGGGCCGTCTCCATCTCTATCTTCTGAACCCGAACAATATGCAGGTGTAGGCTTGTGCGAATTTGTCAAACTACAAGAAAATTCTAGCAGGCTCCATTTTATTAAATTGGATATCATTTCTCTTCTATATGAAAAACAAAATTTTTCTACTAATGAGTTGCTGTAAGTCTGAAATTTTACAACCCCGGAAAGGTTATCTCATAAGACAGCTGCTTTTCAAGAAATGGAAGCAAGGAGAAATTGACCTCGGAAAGTCTCAATCCACCACCAAGCAAACTTGGCAAAGGGACAAAACTCGAACAAATGTTTGAGCATCCAGCTCACAACTAGGTCTTTGAAACGCCATGCGAGTAAGTTTTTTGCCTACAGGCATGCCTCCAATTACTAACAGCCATGCAAATAAAACATTTTTAGGTCCCATAATAAGCTTCTGCCAGCTGTGCAACCTTGAAAGCCACGTTTTTGCTTTGTTTTAAGCCACCATAATTTGTTCATCCAATCCTTTCTTCTCTGGGACTCCCAGGATTTTATCTTTTTATTTTTTAGATAATAAACTGTAGATTATAGGTCTTTGACCTCAAAGGTTAGATATCCGTTTATAAGAGTTGCATTCACACTTCCATTATGTATTGTTTTTCATGTACCTGTTCACTTGTTGGACATCAATAAAATTATCTTATCTTATCTTATATCCACTTATATGGATCTGCAGGCTTGTACTTGGTAAAAGCTGTCAAATTTGGTAGGCTTGTATTAATTATTGACTAGTGTTAAATAGGAAAAGTCCATGAATATACACTTGTTGGCAAATCAGAATCTTTGAAGTTGGTCTAAAGTTAAAACATGGCATTTGTTATTAATTGTTATTAATTAAGTTTGACGTTTATGCTGTTTGAAGATAAGGTCTATTTGTTTCTGATATGTGACTTTAGTATTTTAATGAACTTATCTTTTCTTCTCTATTGGCTCCAGGTTCTTGGCATTGAAGAATTTGGCTAATGTTTTTGCCCAACAAGGCCGTGTGTACTATGAAAAAGCTGTGCAGTGCTATCTTCAAGCAGTGGAGATTGATGAAAAGGATGTTGTTGTCTGGAATCAATTAGGAACACTATCATGCTCCTTGGGATCATTGAATATAGCTCGCAGGGCCTTTGAACAAGGTCTCAAGTGCAGTCCTAACAACTGTAAGTGAATGCCTGTCATTTTTACTTGTGTTTCAGTATTGAGAACCATGTTATTTTGATGCTTCAACCTCTCTATTGATTGAAAGCTGATATTTAAAAATATAAGCATTTAATATGCTACCAAGCAAAGAAAACCAGAAATTATCTTATGCTGAACATACTAGCTTGTGTTCAGGTGCATTTCTTGTTAAAATTTCTTTACCAGCCATGTGTAATCTAGTGAAATACAAACAGAAATAGTTTACTTGCAGCAGTAGATCATGGAGAGCATGCAATCTTCTGTACTCATTTCAGTCACAACATGTATATCAAAATATACATTACAACATGACTTACACTAGCATAGAGCCATCTGAAGCCCAGATATTTTAAGCTCTGAGAAGTTTGCACTGGATTCATTTTGATCCCTCTCGTTGCTTATTATTTTTTGTTAAAATTTAAAATTAAAATTCTTTCTTTATTTATATTAATTAATTTTTTATTGCTTATTTATTTATTTATTTTTATACTCATATGTCGTTTTGCTTTTCATTTTATTTTATTACCGTTACCCACTTACACATGTCCATGGAGATCTCCTGTCCTAGGTTGTAAGAACACTGATAGCATTAGGCAATGTGTTACTGTAGTGACCCAACTATGTAACACAATCAACATGCCAATGCCATTTTTTTGTTTGTATAAAGAGTGACACAACTAATTACACATGCGCACATACCATTACTGCATACTGCATTATGGATTTTGGTTAACTCAACTTGACAGAGTTACAGTTTTCAACATGTATCAGTCGTTCTTAGTTCCTACTCTGACTGCCTGTAGCCTAAGTCACCGCATTCGCCGGTTCTCAAGGTTCAAATTCTAAATTCGTCGAATTTGACTGGACCCCGAATTTAATCCTTTAAATTCGGCGAATTTCATGGCTACACTTCAAGACCAAACTTGAATTCGTCTCATTTGTTTCAATTCATCTGAAAAATTGAGTTATTACATTTCAGTTCTTTAAAAATCGAATTAATTCGTTGTAGGGAAACGAAAACCCTAGCCCGCGGTTTCTGTTGAGTCTTTGATTGAGGTGCACTGTGAAACCGTGAGGTGAAAGCTGAAACTTGTAGCCGCCTTGCTAGCCATCGCTAATTTGCCTGACGCTTGGCTTGCCGAAACTACAATTTACAGTAAAGCTTGCCGACATTGATATTGAGCTCTCTTTCAGAAGCACTCGAAACCTCCTAATTATTGATGTTTGTCCAACTGTTCGACGGTTCGTGGCGAGGCTGAAATTCGTGACGGTTCTCGTTCTAGCTTTTTTTATGCTGAAATTTGTATAACATTTTAACACTGGTTTAAAATTATGTTTTAATATTAACATTTTAAAATGTGTATTAACATTTTATATCGTGTTTTAAAATTTGTATAACATTGTGTTTTAAAATTTGTATAACAATTTAATATTGTGTTTTAATATTAACATTTGAATATTGTTATTTACATGTGCATACTTTAAATTTTGATTTGAAAAAGCTAAAGTGTTTTTAAATATGTGTTTAAGTATTAAAGATTAATGTTGATATATGATCCTATTGAATTTTATTAAATATATATATATATATATATATATATATATATATATATATATTTCAAATTTGATAGTGTCTCGAATTTAATGCCGAATTTTATCACCAAAATTTTCATTGCCAATTTTTTGTCGAATTTGAAGGTCACCGAACTCGAACACGAATTCGAACCAGGTGACTTAGCCTGTAGCCTAGGTTGCTAGAAGGCAAATTCACAAATAATTTTAGTACCTTTTCGTTTAGGTATCCAATGATAAACTCATTAGCTGAGTTTCTCTGTCTAGGTGGGGTGCACTAGTCTAGATGAGTGAGGCACACTAGGAAGGATGGATCTTTCCCAAATATAACACACTCGCCTTTAGTCATGCAAACAGGCACTGCTGACTATTCACTAATCTAACTGCTGTCTAAAAATAGAAACCCTAAATTTAGAAAATACCTAAAATTAGGAAATGACAAAAATGATGACTAATCACCAGTTCACTGACAGTAAGAATATAAGCTCCTAAAATTTATGAAATTCCTAAAACTAGGAAATGAAGGGAATGATTTAGAGAACATGCTTGGAGCAACAAACTAACACCGTTGTCAAAAGTTCAATCTCTTTCTTCAAACAAATCTAATGGAGTCATTACTACTCCATTGCTGTTTAGTCATTTTTCATAATATCTAGGCTTGAGTCATTATGGTGAGTCTATTGACTATGTAGGAATAGGGAATCTTGTTTATGCCTAATTATTGCACATTCTGTTGTTGCTTCATACCAACATGGTAACCATATCGCTGTAATCTTGTATGACAAGTGAGTTTTTAACATGGGTAAGAGTTTAAGGGAGTGTTGAACTAGTTCTCGCAATCCATTGACCTATGGATAAGCCTAAAGGATTTGTTATAGGTCACATCTGTGTAAGTTGCAACATTGGTCCCTTACTGACTTTGGTTCATTGTCAAATGCAAAAATGATGAACCATTTTGGAATCTAATGTAATACCTGTACATTCTAGCTTGAGTTGAATCATAATTTATTAATTTCCTATTAGTTTAATCTATAGAGTCTGCTAAATATGTCTGCTACCACTGATCTGTTATATATGCCATCTGTATATTATGTCCTTGTACTGTTCAAGCAACTCGGTCTATTATTAGCATAAATTTTTCAAGGGTTATAATTCCTTTTGTTCTATTTTAATTTGGACCCTGATGTTGTAAAATTTGCCCTGAAGTTATTAACCCCAGGATTAATATAACTTAAATAAATTTCAGATTTGAAATCTCTCATACAAAGCCTATTTTTCAGGTTACTGTATGTACCAAGGGTTCCATTCCTTATTGGGTCATCGTACTTATTCCAATACCCTAAATTGGAATTGTATTATATCTTCTCAAATGTAAAGTCAACAGTCAAATGAATATGTAATATGAATGCAAAATTTGAAAATAACATGGTTGCAATTATTTTAATACCCAATCTGAACTACACCACCATACTTTAATGATTCATTGCATCATGATCAGCCAAATCTGGTTGTTAACATAATGTCAAGAGTGCTACCTGTTGAGATCATAAGTAGATAGTGGATCTACAATGAACTCTCCAACAAACCCTAATCAAGCCAAGTGAAAATAGGGCAGAAATGTAACAACAGTTTAATATTGAACATGAGAGATTGTTGTAATACCCAAGCACATGAACCAGAGAAGCACACTATAGGAAGATTGTGTCACGGCCATGGTTTTGGCACACCACCCACACTTGTATGGGAGTCTTGCACACCTGCCCAAGAGACTGGCTTGGGCGCCTGGTTGGGCAAAACGACGTCGGTTGCATAGGACTTAGCGAGAAGGCAAGTGAATGGACCGAACGAACGATTGCGTGGACCGAGCGTGGGCGCACTCCCACCAAAGAAGCCCACACTTAGCACATGGAGCTTGGAAAGCCCATGAAGTGTGGCACCTCGACATGTTGGCATGAACGGAAGGCTGGGCGCTCGTTTGGACCATCGGGCGGACTTGGCATTGGAGTTGTGGTGCGTTGGACCAAGCACCCACACATCCATGAAGAACGCGCCAAACGGACCAACAGTTAGGCGCAACATGCGAAGACGTTACTAGTGAAGTCGGGTTTGGAGCCCAGGAGAGCTCGGGTTCGGAGCCCAGACGAGCTTAGGTTGGAAGCCAAAATGAGCTCGGGTTGGGAGCCAGGTAGTGAGCTCGGGTTGGGAGCCAGGCAGTGAGCTCGTGTTGGGAGCCATGACAGAGAGCTTGTGTTGGGAGCCAGGCAGAGATCTCGAGTTGGGAGCCGACAAGGTAACTCGGATTGGAAGCTCAACAACGAATGCGGGTTGGCAGCACGACAACGAATGCGGGTTGGAAGCTCGGTAGCTCGGGTTGGAAGCCAAGGGGATGACACCCAACAAAACGACCGGAACGCGTGTATTGCGGAAGGCTTGGACCAAAGTCGTTCCAAATGGTACGTCGGTGAGAGGTTAGCATGGGCGCCAAGCAAGGGTTCGCCCAAGGTGGGTCGCACCCTCCCACACGACACCATATATAAAGGCCAAGGCCAAAATGAAGAAGGCAACCAAGGAATTTCGGACAAGGCATGGAGTCGCAGAGCTAGGGAGGCTGTCCAAGCTCTGTGCTCAGTTTGTTTCCATGGAGAGTCAAGAAGCAAAGTGTGGAACAATGCAAAAGGTTTTGTATAGTTCGCACAGTTGGCCTAGAAACACAGCAAGGTTGCAGAGAGTGGTGCAGTTAGTTAGGCAGAAACGTGCACATTCATTGGGTCAGCACAGTGACAGTTTCGACAGCAGCATTCGTGGGAATCGCAGGTTGTCATCAGTCACAGAGTTGGGCACCCTTGAGAGGGGACAACTCAGTCTTCTTGTAATCTTTGTAATTTTGGTGTGTTGGCTATTGGTGCGCACACGAAGAGCTCGTCCTGGTTCGGCAACTCCATTATTGTACATCAGTTCTCTTATGTCAATGGTTTACAGGGGTAGGCTAGTTGTGCACCCCCACCCATACTTGTCTTCTTGTTTACTTGTATATTCCGTGGATGAATGTAATGCATAGTTTATTTACTTGATGCAACTATAAGCTGCTAAGTAGGAAATGTGCTAAGTAAACGTGTATAGGAGATAAGTGTAAAATTGTTTAAGTGTTGGAATTTCTGCTGAGTTGGTTAGGCGTAGTCCGCTGGAGATTGTGCCCGAGTTGGCCAAGCCCTCGGGAAGCTTCCAGGTGGTGCTGCACGTCCCGACAGACCATTGAAAAAGTGGGTGCGTGTTGTGGCTGTGACAAATTGACCTTAGGCCTTCATCAATATACTACTTGAATGAATAATTTACAAATGTGGAGTGTGTGATATATATTATATATACACCTCCATTAGGGTTGGGGCACTAGGCTGAAGAAGTTGACTCAGTTTGCGGTCAATCTGAAACAAAATAGCTAAATGATATTAAAAAATACAAGTGGTGGGTTGAGTACCCATATATGGGCTTAAAAAAGCCCTCAATACATCAAATAGAAGATCAGCACGTGGCCTCAAGTGAAGATTAATCACATAATCTCAACACCCTCCCTTACACTGAACAAGGGTCCATAGAGAAGGTGTTACCTGCGCAAAAGACATCCAATAGAACATCACAGTAGATCATCATAATATCCTCCCTTAATCCCGGTCTGGGGATCATCAAAAACAATATTGCTCCTGGAAAAAACCGAGTAAAAGGGAAAACTGAAATAAGAGTCCGAGATGGAGGCAAATTGAAATGATGTTCTAAAGGACCTGCAAGGAAATCAACAACATTTGTAAGAGTGGCAACAACCCAGTTAGGTAGAGATGAAAACAATGTAGTATAGGGATGATCATCACAATCGTCATTAAACAACTGGGCATCCACATGAAGAGTATTATCTCAGAGTTGGCCATCATTGGAAGGAGAAGCATCACTAGGCTGTACATCTGTAGAGGGAGTACAGGTGGTGGTTATCTTGTTTAATGAGGGAAGGTTGGAAGAAACATTTGGAGGAGGAGGGACCATATGATGTAGTAGTCTCATTAGTCCCCGTAGGTTATCCAATAAATTTAGAAGATGAACTCAGAATACATATGGGTGGAGCAACACAAGATAGAGATGTTGGAAGGTCTGCTACAACCAATTAGGATTCATCAACAAGTGACCCAACAAATGAAGAAGAGGCACGTTCTGTGGATGCATGTTGAGTATCATCATTGGAAAGGAGTGATAGAAGAGATCTTGGTGGACCATGAGGAAAAGGCTTATCAAAGATAACATCATGATGCTTAGTCAACTAGTGAGAGGTTGGGATGTAGAGATGGCACCCTTGAAATGTCTCATTGTAGCCAACTAGAATCTTTTGAGGATTGTAATGGACAACGAATAGATCACACTTTGCATGAGGTAGGTGGATCCATGCACCTGATACAAAGAGCTGGAAATGTGAGATAGAGGGTTTCTGCCCATGCATCTGCTCAAAAGGAGTCATACCAATAACTATACAAGTAGGTGTGAGATTGAAGATAAATGTTGCACAAACGATTGCCTCTCACCGAAAAGAGAGCTTCATGCTCTAAGAGTGAAGCATTGGGCCATTCCAATAGCTCTATTATTATGCTCAACCACACCATTTTGCTGAGTATAGGGAACAATCTTCTACAAAGAAATGCCATTGGAATGGAGAAACTGGCAGAAACCATTACCATTGTACTTGCCTCCCCAATCAGTTTGAGGACACATGATCTCCTGTTTGCATTGTGCTTCTACAAGAGACCTGAATTCTCAGAATTCGCCAAACACCTTACCCTTGGATCTAATGGCACGCATTCCCTGGTAGCCTGTGAGGGGCACAAATTCCCTGGTAGCTTGTGTTTGGCACGCATTTCAAGGAGTATACAATAGGAGGGCACCTTTCCCAAGAAGAGTTGGCATGTTTTCCAAGGAAGAAGGCTGTTTGTTATAGCAAAAGTGTTTGTCCTACTGTGCTGATATTGTGGGCACGTTTTCCAAGGAAGATGACTGGGATGAGGCCGTACAACAACTAGGAAGAGGATCGTACAGTTTAGTATGGTATGCTTTGTTTGCACGCATTCCAAGGAGCTGTTAAGTACTGTTTTGTACAAGTTTTCAGTCTGTTTTGTGCTCATTATCAGAGGAGGATTCATTGCCAAAAGGACTGTACTTGCAGATTTGTACAGGAGACTTTATGCACAGAAATTGGAAAGATACTGCTGCTGGTTCTAACTTCTGAGTATCATTTGGCAATTGGCATGTATATCAAGGTGTTGTGGGTACTGTTTCTGAATTTGTACTGTCATATTTAATGCTGTACTGTATTGCTGTATTACTCTCTCAGCTTAATAAACCTTTCTCTTGAAGACTGGTTTTCTCCTTATGGGTTTTTTCCAGGGTCAGTTTGACCAAATATCATGTGTCTGATATAAATGAACAGTCTGCTGTTTTAATGTGCTTTTTCCGCTGCAAATGTACTTTCTAAACAGTATATCAGCCTACGGACATGTCTCATTTATTGGTTAATAAATGTTTATGATTACTGTTAACTGTTTAGGACTGATAATGAAGGTTTATTAAGTGTTTGACAGAAATTCTTAGTGGCTGCATGTGGACAGAGGTCTAAACTTAGTCATTTTTCTATACTGTAAACCCCATATCTGCACTAGATTTGCCTGCTGGTCACTCTGATATACTAGATCTACTGCAATAGATTTTAGATCTTCTCCGTCTCAGAGTCTCTGCTCTGATACCATGATAATTTTTCTAACCCCGGCACTAGATAAAATAATTTCTAGTGATTTTCCTTGCTTAAAATTTAATTTTTCAGCTCACTATTTATTTGATACTTGCTGAGATCTATTAACAGAATTTAATAGCGGAAGTAATGTAGGAAACATATCACAAACTACACGCACAATTTTAACCCCTTCAAAATCAGCTTTTCATTAAAATATTCCTAGCTTACAAGGGCTCCCTTACTGGTAAAATGGCCCTGAGAATTTACACCGCAAACATGGCAATTCTGCCTCACAGAAGACAGTCTTCAAATCTGCAAAACTACCCCAAAAACACTTCAGCAAAACCCTGATTTTTATGCTTTGAAAGCTGTTGTACAGATTCACTGTATGGTCTGTGCGGTCTGTACAGCTATCCGTACAACATGTACAGAAATCTGTACAGTTGGATCTATATGACTATACGGATCCATATGATAGGTTCGTGAGAATGTATGGCATGTCCGTACACCCCGTTTGTATGATTTCCTGCACCAAAAAAATTCTTCTCCTCGAGCTGGTTCAACTGCTTGCTTCACCCCGAATGCTGCTTCTTCTCTCTCTTGGCCAAGACATTGGGAATTAGAAAGTCCAATCCCTCACTCAATGCTTGAGTTTCTCTCTTTAAAGATAATGTCTCTTCTCCTCTCCCCATGGCTTTTATACTTTTGGGATGAATCAAAACTCTAACTTCAATGGCTGAGATTAGATTTCATTCTCTTGAGATTCATGGTTGTGATTCATTTAATTAAATTAAATCATTAAAGCCCAAAACTTAGGATTTTGTCCAAATTAACACCTATTAATTATAAAAGGGCATTCCCATGGGAAAGACACCAACCCATGGGAAATACCTCTCCGAGCTACAAATATGAACACAAAAGGTATCAATAGATGCCCAAAATATATCAAATCGATTCGAATTCGATATTTGTAATGAGATTTGACATTAGATTCGTTAATATTTATTATTAATATTAATATTATAAAACTATAAAATATATTTTATTATATATTAACTTATCATATATAACTATATATTATATATACAAAATTATATAATATTTAATATATATAATAAATAACATTTAGTAAATAATATAATCTAATTTATAACAAAACAAAATATGGTATATAACATATAAAAAGTGAACATATATATATATATATTAAGTTGAAATCCATCATCGATCACCCTTCCTTGTCTGCCCACAGCCATCGATCACCATTCACTGTATCTGTTGTCACGCGGATAGAGGAGAGGAGAGAGATCGAAAATGATCACAGATTTATCTGTCGTTGCGCAGATAGAGGAGAGGAGAATCACATACGTGTCTGTTGTTGCGGGGATAGAGGAGAGGAGAGAGCTCAAAATTGACCATAGTTAGTCCAGGGTAGGAGAGAACTCGAAAACGACCACCATCCACCATCAACCATGTTAATTTTTCATCAAGTTACGGTTATATGCAAAAGAATAACAATTCAATACATTTTAAGCAAAAAATACATTTAATAAACAATTACAAAATTGAATATGAAATAGTGCAGTAGTAATTTCTAACAGAACATAATTTTCATCTCTTTCAACTTGACACCTTTAACACTATCAGATAGGTCACTGTGTTAAAGTAATTTTCTCCTTTAACACTACCAGTTAGATCACTGTGTCAAAGTAATCTTCAGTAACATGTAATAAACAAATTGATCATATAACAATAAAAGAGATATAGTTGAAGATACTTACTTGGGTGTGAAACCCTTCCTATAGAAATACTCAGAAGAGTTACTTTCAGAAAAGACTATGCCTCAGAGAGGTCAGTCAACTCTAGGAACTAGCTGATCCTACAAGAGGTAGTACAAACCAGAGAGAGAGAGATGACAAGTTGCAGTGGTGAAGATCAATGACATTCAAAACACAGTGGCAATCAAACAAGACTCAGCACAGTAGAACAAGTCTAAGTAAATCTCAGCAAAAAAAGTTTGACTACAAAAATTAGTCCACAGATAAAATCTCAGCACATAAAAAAAATTCAGCAGTAGAAAACCGGCCCTAAAGAAAATCTCAGCTCATAGAATCTAACCAACAGGGGTCATTGTTACCCAAAAGATGTGCTCAGCAGACTAGATAGGGTCCTCAGGCCTCACGTCCTTCCCAAAAGAAGATAACCAAGCAACAGGTCAAACCCCAGGCAGTCCACAAACAGGTGGATCAGATCCAACAGGGCCACGACTGTCCTCAACAAGCTTCCAGTAGGCTGAACAAGCCAAACAAGTAGCAGCAAATAGATGGTCTTCAAATAAATCCTCAGCAGGCAGATCGAGGTACAGTAAGACCTTAAACAAGCAGATCGGTTCTTTAAACAGGTAGTTCGGATTCCAGGCAAGTCACAACAAGGCAGATTGGACTACAATCAAACCCATCATGCAGATCGGGCTTCAACTGGGTCACTGCTAGGGCAGCAACAGCAAAGGTGCCTTCACGTCAATCTTCAAACAATCAAACAAACCAGATCTGGGACTGTAGTAGGTGGGCAGCCTAACCAACAGTAGAAACAAACCTCAAACAGATGACTCCAAGCAAGGAAAATCAGATCTGAGAAGTATATAAAAAAAATAAAAATTAATCTCCAGCAGGTGTACGACTAGCAGCATAAGACAAATCAGAGCTAAGAAGTATTCATGAGGATAATTTATGAGAGGAGAAAAGACTCAATAAATAGCATTGTGATCTTTTAAAGAGATCAATAAAATAATCCTTTAAATTAGGATTCCATAGAATTAGGAAGGTTACAAAAATAATAATAAATTAGTATTTCATAAAATTAGGGAAAGGCCACTTTAAAAATAAAAATAAAAATAAAAATAAAAATAAAAATAAAAATAAAAATAAAAATAAATAAAAGATAAAAAATAAATAAAAGATAAAAATTAAAAAGAAAAGATAGAAATAAATAAAATAAAAATAAAAATAAAAATAAAAGATAAAAAATAAATAAAATAAAAATAATAAAAAATAAAAATAATAAAAAATAAAAATAAAAATAAAATAAGGAAATATAATCAATGGTCATAAATCAAGAGTAGGGTATAATGTCCTAAATAAATAACATAGGCGTGGGTACATGACCCATGACCCTTAAAGCCAAGGGTATGTTCCAAATGTGGACAAACATCCATAGTACCCTATAAGACCAAAACATCAACAAGGTGGTATAAAAAAAAAAAAAACTCAAGGTGGGTAAATGACCCCATTAACCACAAGTCAAAGACAAGGTACCGCAAGACCAATAATAACTCAACCAAGGTGGGGAAGGTACAACCAGTCATCTCTCTCTGAAATGTACAAATGTTCCATATAACCTGAAAGTTCATCATCACTGTATAAGGAAGGGTTCACACTGATGATGTGATCATGTGGTCCTCTACACTGCTCCTAAGGTCAGATGTCAATGGCTTCATCAAGGGGTGGCCAGTCCCTTGAGAAGACCATCTAACTCAACCATCTCGAAGACCTAGGAGAAGAGGACATCACACATCATAATCTTGGTAACTGACCAAGTGCCTCCATTCTCAAGGAATGGCTCTCAGCCCAAGGCTGAGCTTCAGTCCCAGACTGAGTCATTTTGATCAACCTCTGGTCCATGACCAGGTCCTCCATTTTCCCAGAGAATGGTCCTCAGCCTTAAGCTGAGCTTTCAGTCCTAGACTGAATGTTGATCAACCATCTGTAGGATCTACTTGGTCTTTGACCAAGAATCTGCCTGTTCCTAGACCAGGATGTCTCTGTTTCAACTTGCAGGATCTGTTTGGTCCACATGACCAAGAAACTGTCTGGTCCCTAACCAGAATACCCTAGAGACAAATAGGGGCCCTAGCCAGATGCTAGGGACTTTTCCATGGCATCAACCTACTTGGTCCTCGACCAAGAACCCCAGGAGATAGCTAGGGGCCCTAAGGTACCTTCTAGGGTCTTACTCATTACTCTGCTTGGTTAACTTGACCAGGAACCCTAGTTAATTGACTAGGGTACCATTCTCTCTGAGAATGGGTCTCGCAGCTGCACTAAAAATTAACAAACCATAGTCAATCCAGAGAGGCTAGAGATCAAAAACGATGACGAAAACCCAGGGTAATGAACTTTATCTTAAAAATTGGCGAATTTCAATGAATTTTTTCATTTCCTTTGAGATTCAGTTGAATTCAAGCCTCATCCTTGAGATGCGTTGAATCCTTTGACCTAGAAATTGGTTAGCCCGAGTTGAACTCACCCCGAGTTGGATTGGATTGTTTTGATGCTGAGTTGAGTCAAACTTGCGAGTTTTTTTGGTTTGACTCATGAGACCTGTAACATTGGTTTCAACCCTCTAGGTCAACATATTCCACATAAACCAGATCTAAAAATTCAGTTTTACAACAGTTATAACAGCAGGTATAGCAGCAACAAAAAACCCTTTAATTCAATGATGATGTCGAACTACTCAACGAATTATCCTTATGTCAAATCATCGAGACATATATAGTTGTAAATAACAATACATGGAGAACTTATGTGGTTGAAAATCAAATTTGGAAATTGCATAAGTTTGGATAGTTGAAAACTTCATTAATATGTTCAAGATGAAGTTCATGTACATACCATAGTTTTCTCCCAAGGTTAGTACAAACCTGTAGCTCTCCAAAACCCTAGCTAGGGAAAACAATGAAAATCCTACCTCAACCAAGGAGCTACTGTTAAATTTTCAATTATAGCATTATAATTTTCATCTCTTTCAACTTAGAAACAAATATAGGATCACTGAAAGAATAACTACGCCTAGAAACAAAAATAGAGACACAATAGTTTACCTTGGGAAAACCCAAACTCGGGAAAAACCCAACAAGCCTTTCTTACTTAGAGATTCGGTACATAATACAAGTACAACAAAGATAAGAGTGATGAAGATCACAAAGAGAAGAGATGCCGAAAGAAGGAGCTTCAAAATGTCTTCTAACACCCAAAATAGAACTTTCCTTTGCTTGAGGTGAAAGCAAATGAGGAGGGCGACCCCTCTATTTATACATGACTTTGGAGTGAATTTTCCAACTGGGGCCGACTTGTCTCTTTAACTGGCCTGACTTCTCTTTTATAGTAATAAAAAATACATTTTATTTATTTATTTCTTTTGTAGGTCGGCTTTAGCTAGTGAGGATATCTTACGTAGCTACAACAAAAACACTCCCTCTTAGCTAGAGAGGTATCATCACGTTGGAACACATCTCAGCATCATCTGATCGTCACGGCTTGTCTCGTAGATCTTGTCATCATAAGAAAGGTCAATATAGTCCACACAGGACAATCATCCCACACAGGGATACATGCATACTCTATACAAGAGTCTTCTCCACAAAGGGGAATATTCTACACAAGAACAGGAGTTAACATAGATTTCATCTTGGTTTGCATAGGAACGGTTGTCCACACAGGACTAAAATCTCATCTCGATCTACACAGGACCGCCTGTTCACACAGGACTAAGCTCATCTCGCTCTACCCAAGACCGCTTATCCATACAAGACTAAAAGCTCATCTCTGTCTACATAAGACCGACTAAGCTTATCTCGTTCTGCACAGGACCGCCTGTCCATACAAGACTAAAAGTTCATCTTGGTCTACACAGGACCACCTGTCCACACAGGACTAAGCTCATCTTGGTCTACACATGGCCGCCTATCCATACAGGACTAAAAGCTCATCTCGGTCTACACTGTTAAAGTTAGTGCAGCTGCGAGACCCATTCTTTGAGAGGATGGTACCCTAGTCACCCTAATCAGTTAACTAGGGTTTCGAGTCAAGTTAACCATGCAAAGTAAAGAGTAAGTCCCTAGAAGGTACCCTAGGGCTCCCAACTGTCTCTTGGGTTTCTTGGTTGGGGACCAAGCGGGTTGATGCCATGGCAATGTCCCTAGCATGTGGCTAGGGCCCTTATTTGTCTCTAGGGTATTCAAGTCGGGGATTAGACAGTTTCTTGGTCATAAGGACCAAGCAGGTCCTGCAGGTTGAGACAGAGACCTCTTGGTCTGGGACTAGGCAGATTCTTGGTCACGAGGACCAAGTAGTTCCTGCAGGTACATACTTGGTCAGTTAACTAGCTGGATCTTGGTCAGTTGACCAAGATGATGATGTGTGATGACCTCCTCTCCTAGGTCTTCGAGACGGTTGAGCTAGATGATCTTCTCAAGGGACTAGCCACCTCTTGATGGAGTCACTACCACTTGACCTCAAGAGCAATTAGGAGGACCAGAGGATCACATCGTCTACTGTGGACCTTCCTTGTACAGTGATGATGAACTTTCAATTAGTGTATGGAACACTTGTACATTTGAGAGAGAGATGATTGGTTGTACGCCCCACCTTGGTTGCTCCCCCTTGGTCTTGTGGTTTGGAGGTTTAGCTCTTTGTCTTGTTCATCACTTTGACTTGTGGTTAGAAGGGTCATATAACCACCTTAAGTTGTCTCAATTTGTACCACCTTGATGTTTTGGTTTTATGGGAATCAGGGTTGTTTTCCCACCTTTGTGGTACACCCTTTGGTCCTAGGGGTTGTGGGTCTTGTACCCATCCTTGTTTTAGGTTTTGACTTGTGCCATGTGTTGGTCCTTGTACCTTCACCTAATTAATTATATGTGATGACTTGACCCTAGTACCCACTTAAGACACATTAATTATATTTTATATTATTACTTGGTGTCTTAACCCTCTTGTATTGGTACCCTCCTAAACTTAGTGGAACCCTAACTTAATTAAAGGTTTAATTAATGATCTTTCTAGAAGATCTAATATCCTATATATTGAGATCTAATGTTCCTCATTTAATATTATCCTCACACTACATCTCAACTCTGATTTATCTCTGCTTGACGTCAAGGGTTTAGAAGTTCTACTGCTTGCTTTGGAGGCCGCCCACCTGCTGAAGTTTTCCACATACCTTAGATCTGATTTTACTAACTGATAGGGTTGACGTCAAGGTCTATTTTGTTGTTGCTACTTGTGCTGAGGGTCTGTTGAGGGGTTGTTATGCCCAGTTCTTCTACCCGTGAACTTTAGAGGACAAGTCTACTACCTGTGAGGATTGTTAGGGCCAAGTTAGGGTTCCGATCTGCTTGATTTAGGTCTGATTGGAATCTGATCTACTCACTGGGGTTTGATTGAAAGTCAGATCTGCCTGATAAAGGGTGCGATCTGCTTGTTGAATTGCTGTTGAGGTCTAATCTACACTCTATCTGCCTGTTGGGGAAGCCGTGAACCTGAAACCCAGTCGTGAGCCCTTTTTTGGCCCTTGATCTGTTTGTTGATGGCATAATTATGAAGGCTGTGAAGCCCTATGGTCTGATTTACCTTGCTGTGTGCTCACCTGTGGAGGCCATGAGTCTCTTTGGTCTTTATCTAGTTGTTGACAGTTCATTTGTGAGGGACAGAGTTTGTATGTATAGCTTGGACTGAGCTTTAAGTTATTTGTTGATGCTGAGCTTTGTTTTTGCCCTGATTTATATGCTTAGACTTATCTTTGGTTTAGATCGTTTATGTTGAGTTTTATTTGTGGTCAGATCTATTTGTTTGAGACTGTCATTGGTTACTTGTGGTCAGATCTGGTGTGCTGAGAGTTACTTGTGTTGAGATGTGTTGAGACTTTGTTGAGATCATATTTATTGTGACCCTGTTGACCTCTATTGTGTTGAGTTTTGTTTGAGACTGTGACTGTGTTTCTGACTGTTATTGACTACCACTACTGTTGTCTACAACCTATCATCTCGCTCTCTCTGGTTTGTGCTTACCGTCTAGCAGGGTCAGCTTGTTCCTAGTGATTGACTTGCCTTTGAGAGACACAGTCTTTTCTGAAAGTAATTTCTTCTGAGTATAAAGATAGGAAGGGTCCCACACTATAGGTAAGTGCCCTAACTTGTTCTTCTTATGAATTAGATGTGTTATTGTTAATTACTCTACTACTACTGTTGATTACATGTTACTGAAGATTACTTTAACATGACGATCTCCTGGTAGTGTTAAAGGTGAAAGAGATTGAAAATTATGTTTTAAATTATTGATTACTGTGTTTAGCTTTTGTTGTACGATTCTGCTTCAGTATTAATTTGTTATATTTAAATTTTGCATTAAAGTATATATAAATTTTGATTTTTCTGCATCAAACACTAACCCTAACCAAAATTTAACAACACAGGACCGCTTGTCCACATGGGACTAAGTTCATCTCGGTCTACACAGGACCGCCTGTCCATACAGGACTAAAAGCTCATCTCGGTCTACACAGGACCGCCTATCCACACAAAACTAATCTCATCTCGGTCTATACAGGACCGCCTATCCATACAGGTCTAAAGGCTCATCTCGGTCTACACAAGACCGCCTGTCCACACAGGACTAAGCTCAATTCGGTCTACGTAGGACCGCTTGTCCATACAGGACTAAAAGCTCATCTCGGTCTACACAGGACTGCCTGCCCTCACGGGACTAAGCTCATCTTGGTCTATAGAGGACCGCCTACCCATATAGGACTAAGCTCATCTCGGCCTACACAGGACTGCCTGTCCACATAGGACTAAGCTCATCTTGGTTTACACAAGACCACCTGTCCATACAGGACTAATCTCAGCACTCCCTCTCACTGAGGGAAGCATTCTCCAATACTCCAAGCCGTTCACGAAAGTATACAAACTTCACTCTGGAAAGAGGCTTGGTGAGAATGTCGGCAACCTGATCATAAGTCGGAATATACAGGAGCTGAACTGCTCCTCTTTGTACCTTTGTTTTAAAAATCGGTCAACTTGGACTCGGCCAAGTTGACTGAGTTGACCCTACAACGAGTTGACTCGGCCTTCAAACCGGATCGAGTGATCGGTTCGGTACCGAACCGATCGAGTTGATGTCCGACTCGGTCGGTTCGGTACGGAATTGGTCAACTCGGTTGAGTCCCAACCTGAACCGACCAAGTTGTCTAGAAAAAAGTTTGCTTCGTTCAGTTACTCAGTAGATTTGGCAATACTAAATGGTAAATGGTAATGTTAAATTTCCTTATCTTTCATTTTCTATCCTTTTAATTAAATTTTTAACATTACCATTAATTGTTTCAGGATGTTTGAGAGTGGTTCCAACCTCATCGGACTTCATATGCAAAAAGTAGAATTTTAGATCCCATTCAGAACTCAACAGACTTAACAGTTTTCAAGATTCCAGGATTCCAAAGTTTCCACCAAATTCTATCATGTACGAGGGTATGGGATTGGCATTTAACCAAGCACATCAACCCCTCTATATACCTTGATGTTGGTGGTGTTGATTGTTGAACTCCTTTGTCATGACCTTAATAAAAAATGTACTCTTCACTCAAGCAAAATCACCATAAGCATGGGAATCTCTTTCAACCTTATTTTAACAATTGGATTAGGAAGTTTTATCAAAATTGTAGGGTGTTGAGTCATTGACTAATGTCCTTGGAGGATCAACTTTGAGATCAAGGATTAACTTTGATATATATCCCCATTTCCAAAATTTTGGGGGTCACGTTTCAAACGCGTCCTTGTTTCGGAAACTCGTCCCTATTTCCTCGTTTCGTCCAACTTAGAATCTAACCCTAAAGCTATAAGATGAACCCTAACCTCGTGCTTATAGATGTTCATCTACTACTACTACTACAGTCTACTATTGCAATTGTAGATGACCTTGAGGAGTTTGAGCTTGAGCCAGATGATGATGCTATTGCCTATGACATTGTGATTCTTGATTTTAGTTCTACTTCGAGTTATAGCAGTGGTGATGAGTTTGATGATTGAACATGCTAATCAATGACATGTATGATGTATGATGTAGTGGTATCATATCAAGTTGTTTTTTTGGACTCTGTAGGCCATTTAGGCCTCATTGATGTGTATTTTGTTCTAGAATCCAGATATGTATTGCCCAGTACACTTCGTGCCATTTTGATATATTCACCCTTCTATGGTATATACATGAGCAAACTTTGGATATTTTGTCTCTAATGCTTTGGAATCATTGATTAGAATCTTTAAAACATTGTTTTTCTTTAAAATTTAAATATTTTATGTAGTTTTGAGTAAACCAAGTCATTAAATTCAAATCGGCTGAGTCATTGCTGATTCATTATTGATTTCGAGTCCAAGTCCGAGTCCAAGTCCGAGTTGACCCTCGACCGATTTCAAGTCCAAGTCCGATTTTTAAAACATTGCTCTATACCATTCTCTAATATAATGGTACTGCATCTCGATATGCTACAACTGCTCCCTCTGTGCTGGAATCTTCCGCTCCCTCTACACTAGAACATACCATTGCAAGCTATACTACTGAACATTGTTGCTCATCCATTAGTGTCATGTCTCATCAAGTGAGTCTACTGAGATGAACTTCCTGTTCTCTCAATAATACTGGATGGCAATCTAGACTTCCTCTGGATCTCTGCAGCAGATTCCCTTTGCAACTCTGCATCATACTCTCCCTCTGGAGCTGCTTACTGACTAGTACATCAGTACGTATGAGATGTCATCCTTGATGCCAATGTAAACTACATCCTGAATTTCTCAGGATCTTAACTGTGTACTCCCTTTGACTGAGGGATATCTCATTTGGTTTCTATCATACTTCTAATCTTAAGAGGTAATGCATCAAATTGAGACCTTCATCTTGAACTCAGAGGCCAACTCGCTCTGTTCCTGTCAATAAATCTCTCTGTCTTGGTGGGAAACTGATCACTAGTATACAACATCACGATCAAGGAATCATCATCAACAACTCGTGTCATCTGCACATGCTGAATCCTGAGCCATTGCTCTAACTAGATATATGTATACTGCACCTCCTCTGAGGTCAACTGAGTGGTTATTGTCCTAGAGCATGCTAATTCTCTACTCAGGCACAAGCAATGTTCAACTGGAAGCCAACTATTATTCATGTAGTCCCCACATCTCGAGTAGCATATTGAAGTAACTGATGAACTTCAGAGAACTTATCTATTTCTACTAGCTGCAACTCCTTATGTTCATCGAAAAGATGAACATCTGTAGTAGAGAGAGACCAATCGTCAGTCTTCATATGAGATCTCCTGGACTTGTGGGTCATGGGTCCATATATGACTGAATGTACTAGATCCACATGTCTGCTGTTACTGCTGAATAGTCATCACATCCACCGTAGCTGCTCCCACTGACACAGAAGCCATCCTGCTATCTGATCTTGAGAGCCATTTCTGAGCATCCTGCTCCCTCTCAAATACTGAAAATCAATGGGATCTTAATCTTCCTGACTACACATCCATCACTTGTTCTTCAGAACAAGTCCTATCGTCCTTCTCTTGTAGGCCATAGCATATGGTCTTTCCCTACAAGTCAGATTTTGTCAAATAGTCAGCACATTGCATAATCACGAAAATCGAATCATATTTCAATGCAATGACAGTAGTTCACATAGTCATGTAAGCATCTTATCCAATGCTTCAGCACAACATCCATCCATATCCCAAACATACATGGTGACTATTTGGATGCCTTCCATTTCCACCAGAACATACTGTCAGGAGCGTGCATTGCTCCAATATGTCAGCAAAGAGGTTTCATCCTAGACTAGTTCCAACAAGGGCTAATGGGTTTCTGTGCAATACTATAGGCTACTTACCCAACATATATATGCACTACATGAGCCTACTGCTCGTCAACTCAATTATGCATAAAAGAAAATTGTATCACATAACTGTTGTGAACATTATCCTAAGCATTTAAAGAACAACTCAAGTGACAATACAAGTACTTATCTTTTATTGTTTTATGGGCTCCCTCTTGATCTCTGCCTCCTTGCAGGGATCACTGGAGTCCTTAGATCTTTGTCTTCTTGCTTGTCAGAAGTTTACTGCAACCTGGATACTCATACATCACCAACGACGATCTCCTCATCTATAGATAATGCAATCATTGGTGTACTAGAAGAAATACTCCTTTCGATGGTCATCATCTTTTGTATTCCTTGACTTCTTTGGTGAAGTCTCTTCATCAACATTAGCAGTTGAGGCATGGTGTTTTCTCTTCTTCGAATTGGGACACTGACTGGCATAGTGACCGTGCTTCTTACAATTGTAACATTGGATGTGTGAAAGATCTTTATTCCTCTTATATTCTGGAATTGGACTTGATCTTTCACCTATGTCTTTTCTACCTGTTACCAGGCAAATTAGCAGGGCTAATTCCCAGTAAGCAAAAATAAGAATAGTGACCCAATATCACCTCAGTCACCGTTCTAACTTCTTCGAAAGTCGAAACCTCCAAGGAGAAGTATCCTTCTGGAATCCTGTAGAACAGTAAGACAACCACAAAATATATTCTCTATGCAATCTTGTAGTTAGACTAGTGCCTAATGGAGTCAAATACTCAAATATATTGTGTGTTGACCAATAATGCTTAGTTTATTCAATAAAAGGTAAGAATGTGTACACATGCACTACGATAATCAATATTGGATCAAAAGACTATATTGCCAATAAACATCAACCATTAACCAAAAAATGCATTTAAAGATAGCTGTCAATGTAGTTCACTAATCAGATATAAGCATGTAGCAATCAATAGGCAGCCCAAAATATCATCACTATTTAGGTCATCATATATTATATAGTAGGTGAATATGCAATATGTGATTAATCAAATGTCTACTACAGAAACAGTGGCAATGCCTTGAAATCTAAGGAGGTGTACACATGTATTAAACCGCTCAATGCTGGATCAAAAGACTGTATTGAGCACACACTTCAGAATATAACCACCACTTTGCTGGATTGACCAAACTATTAGCAATAACCATTAGCTATTTAATAGACCAAGAGTATTCCAATTTCAAATACGATTTCAGATCTGTATGTAAATATGCAGTACATAAAAATAAAGGTATTACTCTTAGCTTTTATTTTACCAATTAAAACATGAGAGCAATGCCATTCACCAAATAGAAACCATCATCAAATCCAATGTCTATGTGTCACCACCAACCAATCAAGAACCAAAACCACTTATTAACAATCGATAATCAGTGTTACCATTAAGCAAGTTCCAACAATCAGTAGGTAGACAGTAACTCCCAGGTCTGTATGTAAATGAATTGGGTGTGACCACAGAAAGTAAGGCAGCAAAAACTATCTACAAATCAGATCTGTACATAAAATTCCGAGTCACATTAACACAGTAAAAAACTTATAAATTGCACAGAAAATAGACTAATGGCAAGGAAATTAATTAACATGCCATTAACTAAACTAAAATTGTTAACTTAACTACTTGGTTTTCTGTTTTGTTTGCTTGCCTTATGTTGCAGGTGAGGGCATTAAGGAGAAAGGCAAAAAAAACATGGGTCTGCAATTTATTTGCAGACCTGTGTGCAAACGAAGAGGGCTCGGATATGAGTAATGGAGAAACAGATGGTGGGCTGCAGATGGGAGGAGTGATGAAGGGAAAAAGGAGCAGCGTAAAGGGGAAGGGATATGAAAGAAGGAGGCGATAAGGGAGAGCCGTGGATGGTAGAAGAAGGGAGCAGCCAGGAGAAGGGGCAGCGAAAAAAAATGAGGATGCAGCTGGAAAGAGTTTGCGGGCTGACAAGGGAGGATGGGAGTTGAAGTGGAGGATAAAAGGTGGAAGGATGGAGAGGGTGCGGCCTAGGGCAGCAGAAATGGAGGCTTGGATGAGGAGGAAGACAAGGAAATGGCTGGAAGAAAAGGTGAAAGTGAAGGAAAGGAAGAGGGGAGAGACAAGTAGAAAGGGATAGGAAGGTGGCGGGAGAAGGGAGCAGTCAAAAGGCAGGTCCGAACTGTTGGAAAGAAGGAAGAAAAGGTCTGAGGTGAAGAGATGGCCAGCGAGGGAGTTAGAGTAAGGTCCGAGGGTGTTAGGGATAAAAAACAGAAAAATCGTTTTCTTAGGGCTTCCTTCTTGATAAAATAGAAATTACAAAAATACATAAAAACTGAGTAAAAAATTAACCTAGAACAAAAAATAACCTAAGAATAATATTTACAAAAAATACAACTTCAGAAAATTAGGTTTATATATAGATGAAGTTATGAACAACTAGGGTTTCAAGAGAAAGCTAGTCACCCAACCCTAGGGCATCAATGAGAGGAGTTACCCTCCTTGAGATGGTACTTGGAAAGCTTGACAAGTAGGGCTATCCTTAACAATCTCTAGGATTCGTTGAGGAGATCTAGCCTAGCAAAACTTGAAGATTTAAAGCTCAAGCTTGAATGCAAGGGTGATCAAAGATAAAAATGAAATGCTAATCAAGACAAAATGAAGCAACAATGGCTTCCATTCAACCCTAACATGCATCACTTTCATACAAATTGACTAAGAGACATCAAACCAAAAGTATAAATACTTTCAAGTGCATGTGTTAAGCAAACAATTCTAGCCTCACCTTAGCAATGGCATGAACAATAGTTAAACTTCCAAGAAATGCTTCAAACTTGCAAAATAACCTTCATCAAGGAGTGCATCCCTTCAAAGAGCCTTAGGTAGGGCAAATAGCAGACATCATGAAATTATCCCTAAAGTTGATGATGAAAATGAAGTGAGGAGATTGAATTGATATGATCTCACACTCACTTTTACATAAAATAAGGGCAACTTAATATTAAAATTGTTAACTTAAAATTAAAACAAAAATAATATAAAATAATGATAAAAGTGGGTAAATTGTGTGTTTTTCCCCAGATTTGACCCAAACATGAGCAAAATGGCTGAACAAGGCCAAAATGACCAAACTGAAGGCCAGACTACGTAGGGGGGGGGGGTCGTCATGCCCCAACTAACCCCAACAGTGATGAAAAACCCTCAACGCACCCCCCCCCTATCAAGCATTATAGTCTTCCCAGGAAGATGACGTCATCCTCTGTAGGAGGGGCCAGAGAGAGGGCGTTGGTGAACTGGAGGGCCAGGAGGGTGTTGGAGGTACTCTGAAGGATGAGTATATGCCTAAGTGCTGAAGAACTTGTCGCTAGAGTGATAAAACAAGGTCGGGGTCATGTGACGCAGTGACCCACCCTTGGAAGCCTCGGACACCAACCTCAGGGTTTCAAACCCTTTTATGAGGCAGTTAGCGATGCCATTAAGCCATAGTACTTCCATAGGACAAACCAAAGGGTCTGGCCATGACCCCACCTCAGAATAAGTTGGCTAAACACCCCTCCTGGTCAGAAAAAAGACACCCTCCCTGGGGCACCTCTGCAGGTACGCTGGTGCTAGTACCATTCTAACACTACCATAACTCTTCTTTCCTCTTTCTTCTCTTCTCTTGGTATGTGTAGCGAGAGCTTGGTTTTCTTCATGAGAGGCATGAGCTTTGCCTCTTGCCACAAGTCTAGTCTCTTCTTGTGTACAATTTTCCCACAATCATTCAAACTTGGGTAGCTTAGATCTTCCAGTTACGCTTTGAATGAATGATTCCCAAGATTGAGGGAGGCCATTCAGAGTCATCATGACTAGTTTTCTATCTGCAATAATTTCTCCAATAGTGCCCAATTGATCCTTGATTTCTGAGATCTTCATGAAATAGGATGCAATAGAATATGATCTGGACATCTTGACATTTGAGAGTTGTTGTCTCCAAGGATAATTTTAGGGGCGAAATTTAGCCCATGGGCTATTTTTCCATGTTTTTTTCCAAAAAACGATTTGCCAATTTGCATTTTTTGAAGCCCCATTTCGCCCAATTTTGATGGGGTAAACTTTTTTCACTCTAAAAATCGCCAAATTATTATATAAACTATATAAAATCCTTAGAAATTGAAATAAATTTAGAAAAATATCGCCAAATATTTTATAGTTGACATTTTAAGAATTGGTAATATTCGCCAAGGTTTATACACTTTTAAATAAGTATGGGTCCTTAAAATTATCCTTGGTTGTCTCAGAGCAAGAGCTCTATTGACATTTGTGTTCTTAAGCAACTTCTTCAAGGTATCAAACATGGCTTTAGCTGTCTTGTTTTGAGAGATTTGAGGAATCAAATGATCCTTGAATGAATCTATTAGGATCCTCCTTGTCTTGGCATCACTCTTCTTCCGCTGAGCCTTTCTTGCTTCTTATTCTGGTTCTGGTACTCCTTCTACAACAAAGTTTAGAAGGCCATTTTCTTCTAGAGCAATGAGCACTCTAGACTAGTGTTGCACATATCGATGATATATCGGAAATATCAGATATATCACCGAGATTTTCCCTTGTCCGATATATTGGATTGAAAATATCGCGACATTTCCGATATATTGAATGTATCGCGACACAATCTCAAGATTTTCGATATATTCAAAAAAATCGCGAGTTAAAGGTATATATCGAACTGCTGAAAAAAATTGCAAACAAATCACCCAGAATTGTGTTTTAAGTCTGTGGGTTGGGTTTTTGGAGTTCATTGTTTGATTTCAAAAGTGTGAGAGAGCTAGAGAAGTACCCTCGATGGTGGTTAATAGAGACAACTACCCACAAATTTGAAGGCAATCATTTGGAGTTTTGTTTAATTTAATCATTGTATACAATGCTTCCTGTGTAATTCAATTGAATGGTGGCTTGATTGGAAATTGTGACTGCTGTAATGGAGAGATGCAGGGAATATTACAATAATGGTAGTTTGTTGTAGTGTATGCATCAAAATAGATAACAACGAATGATAAATCGACACACAAAACCATTGAATAAGAGGAACAAACCCTAAGAATTTTGGCAAGTATCCTTCCATGACTCTTTTTATGGTCAATGATCTGTGTTTAGAATTGTGGTTCTAGACCTACACTCAAACCCTTATTTATTATATCGTAGTTAGTGGTTCCTAGCGTTTGATGATTTTATATGGTGGTGCAATGAATATATGGACTTGGTTAGAGCTTTCATTTCAATCTCACCCCGAGTACCTCCACAACCACCTATTGCTTCCAGAGGAAGAGTGGTGCCCTTTACCCATAAAAGGGGTAGAGGGAATCGATGATTCAGATTCCTATGAACTATCATTTTCATTGTATCATGCACTATTTAGTTTCTAGATGTCTCATGATGATTCATCTCATCAGACACATTTATTTTGAGCATTTGATGTGATTTTGTATCATCCTATCATGAACATCTTTCAGAATTTTCAGTTTAGTAACGATATGTGACCACTTTACATGTTATGTATCTTATTTACTAGTTGTATCATCATATTTATGTAGCAATGTGTCTATTTGATGTTGTTGTTGCTTTAGATGTTTAAAAAATTGAAAAAAATGAGTATTTTTGTATTTTTTTAAGGTCTTGCGACATTTTCCGTCGATACCACCAAGAAGTTATATTCCAGACCCTCGCCGATACTTTCCCTGAGACGATATATGCAACATTGCTCTAGACTTCCATGAATGAAAGTTTGAAGCTCCATCAAGCCTATCTTCAACTTTGATGCTTGTCATCTTGACCGAGGACGAAAACTACAAACTGGTTCATAAACCCTAGCAGGAGCTAGGTCAAAATTGAAATTTGGATTCTTAGAAAATTGCTTCCATAGATGAATGCGCCCTTCCAAGGCAAGTTGAATGAGCCTCCTTTTCATCCTAATCTGTGGCCAGAACAATCTAAAACTGCAAACCCTAATTTTTGACCCCTGCAGTAATTAGGTCAAAAATTGAAAATTCTTAGAATGAAAATCTGCTTCCACATGAAGATGCACTTTCTTAAGGAGAGACAAATCTGTGGATGGAATATGAGAAAACAAGAAACCCTATTTTCCGGCAATAGTCTCTTTCAGCATTGCTCTGATACCATGTTAAAATTTTCAATTATAGCAGTATAATTTTCATCTCTTCAACTTAGAAACAAATATAGGATCACTGAAAGAATAACTATGCACATAAACATAAATAGAGACACAATAGTTTACCTTGGGAAAACCCAAACTCGGGAAAAGCCCAACAAGCCTTTCTTACTCAGAGATTCAGTTCATAATACAAGTACAACAAAGATAAGAGTGATGAAGATCACAAAGAGAAGAGATGCCAAAAGAAGGAGCTTCAAAATGTCTTCTACAACCCAAAATCGAACTTTCCTTTGCTTGAGTGAACTTTCTTGAGGTGAGAGCAAATGAGGAGGGCGACCTCTCTATTTATACATGACTTTGGAGTGACTTTTCCAACTGGGGCCGAGTTGTCTCTTTAACTGGGCCGACTTCTCTTTTAAAATAATAATAAATCATATCTACAACCTATCCTAGGTGAAAATCACCCAACACAAGAAAATACATTTTATTTATTTATTTCTTTTGTAGGTCAGCTTTAGCTAGTGAGGATACCTCATGTAGCTACAACAACAATAGCTACAACATGCAAGGATCACTCAAACAAGTTCTCCAAGGCAACATCCTCTTTTCTTCTTCTCCACCAAATATACATTAGGGTTAAGCACTAATCTCAAACCTCCAAGGGATAAACCCTAACATAGACTTCCAAGATGGTCCAAGATACTCCAAGAAGACAAAGAAAGCCTAGTGACTCAACAGAGAGAGAGATAGATCAAGTATAAATGAAGAACAAGCAAGAGAGAGAGAATACTAGTGCACACTCTTCTCCAAGGTCACATCTCAACATGAGAGTGATATAAGAATGGACACAATGATATGAATGAGGACTCTTTCTTTCTTCTATATAGAGGAGAGGTAAGGGAGGCCAACAATGCAATGTGGGCCGAAGCCCTTACAAGCAACTTGCAATGAGCATTTGTAGGCCAACACAAGTGAAGTGCTCCATTCCATAATACATCTATCATGCTCCAACTTGATGCATACACAATAAGGGTTCCGAGAAGATATAGCTACATAAGGTATGCCCACATCTCTCCATCACAAGCCTCCATATACTCCATTGATCCTCCTAAGCAGTGTACACTGGGTCAACCGCCCACTACAAAAACACTGTTGCAACCCAAGGGTCCTTAAGCCAACTCCAAGCCCCCAAACAAGAATCTATGCTATCCTATGCTATCTAGGGCCTAATGCCCTCCTCCAAGATGCACAATGCTCCTTCCAACTAGGGCATTCTCCAAGCATGTGAACCTCTCCATGTGGCCAACATGAAGGATGTCCACCAAGATGTCAAGAGAACTCCAATGTCCAAGGGATGAATACCAAGCCAACAGAAAAATGAAGTTAAGAAATCACTGACGAAGCTGTCTTTACGGCGCAAATCCATCATGGACCATCTTCCATGCACCAATCCATCTCGGACTATCCAAGGGCTGAACATACACCATGCACCCAAAATCTCATGAAGCAACCCAAACATGGTATAAACACTTTCGGAGCAAATCCAAAAGCTAAAAAAATGTCATATTTCATTGTTGTGTATGACTTATTTTATCATTACTCTTAGATACATCACATTTATTATTGTCCTTAGTATAGATATTATAGTGTCTAACATGTTTTAAGTTTTGTCTCTAGATTTTTAAACAATATTCTATACAGAATTTTGTGTTGGGTGGAGTTGATGTTTTTCTGGTTATGGTTGTTGAGGTTGACAAGAAATATAGAGAATCAAATAGAACCAACACAAACCTTAATTTTGTAATAAAGACTCAAGAGGAGAAATAAACTAGCACTAGAGCAGCCCAACTCTTGAAGACAAATCAGCCAAGAGGGGCACAAGTACAACCCAAGAGAGAGAAATAACTCAAGTACAAGTGTGCTAGAAAGAGTAAGAAATTGATGTACACGAGAGTGCAACACTTAATGGTGCTAATCACTTTGATAAGAATAGTAAGATTCACTTAAATAAATAGTACAAGTAAGAGTTGAGATTCACTAGAAATAGTGAGAGAATTGAAAACCAACACAAACCCAAATTCCTCTTTAAATAGAAGAACAAACCAATACTAAGGCATAGCAACACTTGAAGAGAAATCAGCCACGAGGATTGCAACCCTAGAGAGAGAGAGTGAACCCAAAAACAAGTGCGTTAAAGAGAGAAATAAACCCAAGCACAATAGAGCTTGCAACACTTGATAGGTGCCCTTAGGCAAATCACTTTATTAAGAATGAAAAATAATTACTTGACGATCAATTACAAATTTTGAAATTAGAGTTATGTATTTATATGCAACTTAAGAGTAGGGCAATTTCGCCAAACGGGGTTATGAGCCTATGTGTGGTTGGCCTTTTGCAGACCTAGAAATACAATAATTATTACAATATAGGCCTATGGATGAAATCATGAAAGTGAAGCTTGCACCTTTTTCAACAATGCAACATTTGGGGGGGGTTGTATAATGTGTTCTCTCCCTAGCTCCTTGTTCAGATTAAGGGGGGATGTTGAAAATAGCAGTGTATGCTTCACATTCAGCTATGCCCAACCTTATATTGTATCATTGTTATACTTGTATGCTTCACTAAGGCTGACCTCGTATAGCTAGGCTCAAAAGCCCTACTGGGGAAAGCACCCATTCCTGAGTTGTGTATAAATACTAAACTCTCATTTGTATTTTATCATACCAGTGATTCATTCTTATAATAAAAGTGAATTGCCTATGGGCACCTAGCAAGTATTGCACTCTTCTCTTTCTTGGGTTCTCTCTTTCTCTCTCCCTAGTGTCGTGCTCTTCTTGTGTGATATCTTATCAAGTATTGTGCTGTCCTAGTGTTGGTTGTTTTTCGCTTTATTTTGCAGAAACAGGATTTGTGTTGATTCTCTCTTTATCTCTTGTGAAATTCAACACTAAGAAGTGACACAATTCTTATTCCCAAGCTTACCATTGGAAGCATACTTGTGTCTGGAGGTCGTCTCATGTACAATGCAATTCCTTTATCCGGTTTGGTCTCCAAACTTGCAATCTCCCTTCATGCATGATAAGCACAAAACCCATGCCTTTTCAATCTTTCAGCTTCTTTACTTGAAATAAAATGTTTTAAGCAATGGAACCAGTTTTTGTGATTAAGTCTTCTGTAGTCTATGGAATATTTTATACAATAACATATTTTTCTCACAGTGATAAATCATCAACATACAATTTAGAACATGCATCTAAGAATACATTTCATAACATGAGTTTTCATTAAGAGAACCTATTTCATTTCATACAGAATTTTTTTTAGCATTTGGAAATGTCTTATATTCATTTGGCTTGCATCTTTTCACTAGCTTACTAAATGAGCCTCATAGTCTGTTGCTTGTGCATCAGAGACTGAACTTACTGACATGCAATGACGCAAAATATTTTACATTATTGCATGACTCTCACCTCCTTATGAAACCTACAAAACTCAAGTATATATTCATTGTCTTCAAGTCAAGTCGGCCAGTGTCCTGATGAATCCTTTGGTCTGCTTGCTGGTTAAATGTCCTGCATCATGTGCCACATGCTTCATCTCGATTCTGCTTACTAGATATCCGACTTAATTCACCTGCAACAATGTAGTTTTTTGGTACTTGTATATCCAGTAGATCATTAAACATATCTAGACTTTAAGTTATTCTGTTTATATATTTTTAACTGGATTTGGGTACTTAATTTTAAAATTAGGGAATTGTATGGAGAAGCTCATGGAGGTGCTCATTGCAATTGGAGATGAAGTTGCTTGCCTTGCAGTTTCAAAATTACTCCTCAAAAAATGGCCTTCACATTCCCGTGCTTGTCTTGTTAAAAGTGTGATTGAGGAATCACCATCAGTTCCATTTGAAACACGTGGCATAGATAAACTAGAGCCAAAGCACATCAGTTTATGCTTTCCTGAGAAGAGGAAACTTGCAGATGTTGAAGAGAATGAAAATTGTTCAAAGAAAAGAAAAATTGAGCAGGTGGAACTGCACTTACCAGAGGCATCATGGGGTGCACTTATAGATGCATTATTAAATGTTATAAAGTCAAAGTTGCCTAATAATAGGGAGCATAACAATGGATCTGAGAGAGCTGCCTGTTGTATTGATAACAAATGGTTGATAAATGGTAAAGTAAAGTTTTTAGTGAGAAACATGGAGATAACTAAGGGGAATTCAAGGTCACACATCTTTGAATTGCAACAATGCTCTTCAGGGGGTGGAAGGAACAACAGTATGGGAACTAATGCACTGTTAGAATGTGTATCTGAAACTTTTGGGGACTCCTGTAGAGACAAAGGAACAGGCACAGTTGGAATCTGCAGAGATGGGCCCTTTATTGAAAACAGCAATGACAGGACCTATACTATTAAAGAAAGGGATGTTTCAACAGATGAAGAACCTCCCCAGGAAAGGCGTAGCACGCGACTTAGGAGTCGTAAATGTGAGAGAGAAGAATCAGATATAGAGAAAGTCAAGGAGCAGGATAAACTTTTAAGACAAATGTTGGATCCATATATTGTATGTGAGATGATACAAATAAATCGCTCTAATGCAACTGAAAATTCTGCTATGACAAATCCTGCAAAGATAGACAAAAGTACAAATCTTCTGGATTTTGATGATTCAAATGTGATGAAATTCCTTGTAGAAAATTCTAGCAATCACGGGGTTTACCATATAGGAGAGTTGCTTCTAGAAAAAGTATCAGTGAGCAATTTGCTGTATCAGGACAGCCTATATGGATTAATCGAGATTGATAAATTAACAAGGCAATGGAGTAAGGACAGGACAACTTACAGTAGCCTTTTTCTAGCAGAACTTTATTCTGACCTTGCAACATCTTGTACTGAAGAATCCAAAGTTACTGATCTCATTAATGAAGCAACATATCATCTTTGTAAAGTTGTGGAGTCAGTTGCTATGGGTATGCCTATTTACAATTTTGTAAGTGTTAAAAATTCTGCTGTATCAAAGAAGTTTTCTAAGTTGATGGATTCACCCAAGATAGGTTCAGATTTTGAAGACAGACCAGGTTATAAGAACATGGTTGATTCATGCAATTCTGTTTCACCAACCACTACAGACAGTTTAACAGAAGCAGATAATAGTGCAGTGCATTTGAAAAAGGTTAGTCAGAAGTCAGGAGTAAGTGATTCTGTCTCAACACTTGATTGGTCCTTTTGGGTTCGTTTCCATTGGTTATGTGGCCGCTTGTGGACCTTTTCTGGTGATAGAGAAAAAGGCTGTAAGGAGTTTCAGAGCTGCTTTTCTATCCTGGATAGTAACCAGCATGTAAACGGTAATGGAGGCAGTGTCCTGCTTCCTTATTGTAGGGTTGATAAGGAAATCTCAGTGGAAAGAGTTAGGCATGAACTTCGGCTGTTGGAAGTTGAAACATTGCTCAAGAGGTCATCTGCTAAAATGCTTGATAATGGGAAATATTCAGAATTGATCAAGCTGCTTTCTCCAGTTGTACTTGCCAACAATGAAAAATGCTTTGTTCAAACATGGGGTGCAAACAAGGTTTGTGCTGTCGACTCTTCAATTGAGTTGACTGCTTTGGATATGCTGATCTTTGCATGTGAAAAAGCTAATCCAAAGGACCTTGCAGTTTTGTTGAAATGCCACAAGCAAAGGTTAGAGTTATTTTGTCTTGCTGCTGGCATTGTAGAAATACCAGCACCAGGTAATATGACAGAGAAGGCATCAACACTTAACAATTGCAACCTTACATTTGAATTGGAGCAGGAAGAGGCTAGGAAAGGTCACTGGAACAAAATGGTTGCAGATGAAGTGAAGTCAATATCTAGATGTGCATCTCAGATAAGAGAAGAGATTGAAGAGAGTGAAACTCCAGTAAGTGTTTCACCTTTCTTCTCGACTTTAGAACAATATTTATAGGTTGCTTGGGAGTTTCAAACATGCAATATAAACAGTGATGAATTGTTATAGACAAGACAGCTACAGCTGCAATATATTGGAATATATTTTTAGGTATTATCTGGTCTTTTTATTGAGTGATTAATTGCATGCAAATGTTGTTTGAACTTTGCACGAGAGAAAAAAAAGAAAATTAACCAAATTTTAATGCAGGCATCTTTTGATATCCCAACAGCATTACTGGGGCAGGTGCAATGTTTGCTCTTGACTATTATGTGTCATGTCGTCAGAGCACTTCCTTCTCTGAAGTCTTCTGGTGTAGCAGGTGCCGATCCTATTGAACCACTAGAAAGCAGTTGTTTTGTTGACGCAGCTGTTTCATTTTGCAAACTTCAACATTTGGACTTAAGTGTCTCTGTGAAAAAGCAGGTATCTTCTTTGCATTCTGCATGACTATAGCACTTTTTCAGCTGATGTGTTAGTCTTCTTATCCTCAGAGGTTAGAGAGGTGTATAGCTTTTTGAACCATATGTTTATGATGTTTATCTTATGAATGTCCTTTGAGACCTGACTTAGTCTATAGGACCTATTTTTTGTAATAAAAAATAATTTTAATAAAATATATCAGGGTTTTAAGAGTTTATTTCCTCGGTTAAAAATCTCAGATATGGAATTTCCTAGCCTGTTTTGGTTCTTATGGTATAATATATATCTTGGAAAGAATTATATTTGCAAATTACTTGCATTTCCTTCTAATGGGTTAATAAGCTGGGCAGTCTAGGAGGAAGTGTTTTTCATCTTCTGTTGCTCGATATTGTTGTTTTGGTTCTGATATGGAACACTTGTGTTATGTGTCTTTTTCGTGGACAGGTCGAACTACTTGTAACAGTGCATGAATTACTTGCAGATCATGGGCTTTGTTGTGCTGGAAAAGATTGCGAGGGCGGTGAAGGGACATTTCTGAAATTAGCTATCAAGCATCTATTGGCATTGGAGATAAAACTGAAAACAAGTCTTAATTCTGCAAATTGCCCAGATTCTGTTAAGCAAATCTCAAAACATGTAATTGAGAATGCCCAACTTAACAATAAGTTTCCTAAGGCATCAACTGGAAACCAATGTTTTGATGGGCATGATTGCATCCTGATAGAAGATGAAAACAATTCTGTTGAGAGCAATTTTTGCAGGGAGAAAATTGTTGCGTGTACTTCTGGAACAGAGATTGAAAATGCTGAGGGTATTGATGAAAGGGTGAAAGGTTGTTCTGATATTTGTAAAATATCTTGCTGTGATATAGAAATGATAAACACTGGACCAGGGGATGGTGGAGATAATCTTGGTGATGTTGAAACGAAGAAGGTAGATTTGGGTATTGATAATGCATTGGATCAGAGTTTCTTTTGCTTGTATGGTTTGAATCTTAAATGTGGTTTGGAGGCATCAAATGAAGACGATCTAGCTGTTCACATAAATACGAGTCTTGGAGACTATCAAACAAAGGAGCAGTGTGCTGATGTATTTAAATATCTCCTACCATATGCAAAGGCCTCTTCAGTGAGTATACTGATGTTTAGTCACTTTGTTGTCTGGTCATTTCTGCTTTTAATCCATCCATTTCTAGTATCTTGGCAAGAACTGAGATGATCTCCTTTCTTAATAATAGTTGTCTTTATGCTACTATAACTTCTGCAGAGAGCAGGCTTGCTCAAACTTAAAAAAGTCTTGAGGGCTATTCGCAAGCAGTTTCCACAGCCAACTGAAGAAGTTTTGAATAGAAATGCTGTGGATGCATTTCTTGAAGATCCTGATTTTAATGAAGAAAAACTTCGTAATCTGGTTATGTCTGGAGGGAACAGAAATCATATTGTCAATTATGCTTTTGGAGGGATTCCTGACAATGTTCAAGTCCCATTAACTGAGAGGTATGCTTACAATGCCATTTCCATCTTTATATAATAGAAAACTTTCCTCGTTGGGGATATGCAATAATTGAGGAAACATTTCCCACCTATATTTGATTTAAAACACAATATAAATGCAAATTCTTACCAGGGAATTGGAAATATATGTTACAAATTTGATACGTGGTAAAAGTATTGATCCCAGCACTGAGCCATATTCAGAAGTTTATGGGAATTTGTACTATATTCTTGCTCAAGTGGAAGAGATGAGTGCTACTGACAAATTTCCTTCCTTTGTTCTCACAAAGGAAGGGGAAGAGTTTGTGCAACAAAATGCTAATCTTTTCAAGTTCGACCTATTATACAATCCACTGCGTTTTGAGAGCTGGCAGAAGCTTGCAAATATCTATGACGAGGTGATAAAATTGTTTTCACTATTATATTACTCTTTTTCCAAGTCTGGACTCTGAGGGTGCACACCGCTTTTATATATTCTGTTTTATTAGGATATCTGAGGTTTTCTAAAGATATTGTAGTTAATGTTTCCATATTACAGGAGGTAGACTTGATGTTAAATGATGGGAGTAAACACATAAATGTAGTGGAGTGGAAAAAGCAAAGTAATTTAACTCAGAGGGTGGACATTAGTCGAAGACGAAGCAGACGTTGTTCATTAATGAGTTTGGCTTTAGCAAAAACTCCAGAGCAGCAGGTAATTCAAAATCTCTCTTTTATGATTGTTGTATATTTTTGAGGTTGGTGCTTCACTTTTGTCTTATATCTATGGGAAATGGTTTCTATATTGCAAAGTTGCACACTAGGATTAAAAGCTTAAACAGCAGTGAATGCAATTTTTCTTCTTCTTTTAAAATAGGCCTTTTAGAGTATTATGAAATTATAGTTGAGATCTGTGTTAGTATTTAATCAAGCTAACTCATTTTAGTTTCCTACAGAGTCAGGTACACGAGTTGTTGGCCCTTGTCTACTATGATAGCCTTCAGAACGTGGTGCCTCTATATGATCAGCGGAATTATGTACCAGCAAGAGATTCAGCTTGGACTAATTTCTGTCAGAACTCTCTAAAACACTTCGAGAAAGCTTTTGCATACAAGTAACTGCTTCATGCTTTCTTTTACTGTTTGGTATGCTTCATGTTGACAGCTGATTTTCCATACAGGCGTGCATTTGTAAAATAGTTCTGGAGATGTTTTATATTGATCCTCCCTTTTATTGCAGACCTGAGTGGTCACATCCATTTTACTTAGGTAAGCTATCCGAAAAGCTAGGTCACCCATATGAGAAAGCGCTTTCATATTATAGCAAAGCTGCAAGCATGAATCCATCTGCTGTGGATCCTGTTTATAGAATTCACGCATCACGGTTGAAGTTGCTGTACACTATTGGTAGAGACAATTCACGTGCCATTAAGGTGAGTTCTTCGATTACTGAACGATTCTGGATGACACTTGATCAATTATTTGCATGTTAGCTGACTTGTTCTGGCCCACGACAGGTGGTGGCTGGTTACTGTTATCAACCTTCAACGAAGGAAAAGGTTTCTGGTCTTTTAGAAGCGGCATGCAAGGATGCTTCTCAGATTTCTGTTGAAAATGAAAAGAGTGGATTGCTAACTGAAGCAGTAAAATTGGACATTCAGCCAGAGGCACCAGAACCTTTGGTAGAGGCATGGAGGCTGCTTTTTGACGACTGTATTGCAGCTCTAGAAGTTTGTGTAGAGGGAGAGCTTAAACACTTCCACAAGGCTAGATATATGTTAGCTCAAGGATTTTATAACAGAGGAGAGGGAAATGATATGGAAAGGGCAAAGGAGCAATTATCCTTCTGCTTTAAGTCTAATCGATCAATTTTCACAATCAATATGTGGGAGATTGATGGTGTTGTTAGAAAGGGAAGGTAAATACTTTGCTCTCTTCATCATATTTGGTGTCAAATTGAATTTGTCTTGAGTTTTAAGATGGAAAGATTGTTTTGCCTTTCTGATCCTGATTTCAAACTCATCTGTATCTACTTACTGATCTTAATTTTATATTTGTATTTTTTAAATTTTATATTTGCATGTTTAAAAAATATTAAATCTGTAGGCGGAAGGCCCCTGGTCTTGGTGGTGCAAAAAAAGGTTTAGAGCTGGGTATGCCAGAAAGTTCTCGGAAGTTTATTACTTGCATAAGAAAGTATATTTTGCTTTATCTTGTGCTATGTGAGAGAACTGGTGATTTCTACACACTTGAGCGGGCTTATTCTTCAATTCGGATGGACAAGAAAGTAAGTTTAAAGAAGTTAAAATTTCAAGCTTAAAGATATTAAAATTTTAAGTTTCATAAATGGCATGTTTCTTTCAAGTTTCAACAAAAGATAACTGAATTTGTGATATGCTTTAATATGCTAAAGGCCTCTATGATACTGCTTGTGTATAGATATTAGGCATCTATTTTTGATGCTAGTAGCTTAAATATTTAGTTTCTGTTTTCTATTCTTTTCTAAGTGTAATGTTGCAGTTTGGTTTAGGTTTGTTACAAGTAATCAATTAACACAGTTTTCTCTAGCAGTTCTCACCTTGCTTGGAAGATATAACACCTGTGGCACTTGGGAAGTATATACAAGCTCTTGGAAGAGCAATTTCTCATGCTGAGTTCAATGGTTCTGGCAGTAGCAACTCCTTTGAGCAATTGTTGGAGAAGATGTTTAACCTATTTATGGACCATGGAAACTTGTGGTCTGATTTGGCTGGATTATCAGAACTGAGGAGTCCATCAAGTTCTGAATTTTCTGAAAGCACTGTTTACAGGTGTCATGCATATTTCGTATTCATTCCTTATTGTCTAACCTTTTAAATTGTAAATCCTGTTCATAATAATTTTTGGTTTGCAATTACATGCAGCTTCATTCACAGGTATTTACACACTTTGGAGATTGACAATAAGGTGGATATACTTGAAGGTGTAAATGAGAAGTTAAGAAAACGCTTTAAAAATCCAAAATTGTCAAATGTCCACTGTGCCAATGTTTGCAAGCATGCAGCATTGGCTTGGTGCCGCTCTATATTGACAAACTTGGTTTCGATTACACCTTTACCCTCAGAAACCCACAGTACTCAACCAGCTACACAAGTTGCTGGGAGCTCCACAGATTATGGACTTCAGATGATTGTTGACCTTCAAACTGATGAATTGTTGAATATTTCATATGAAGATTCAAAGCTGCAAAGAATGTTGGGGGAAAAACTACATCCCCTTCTATCTCGCATGAGAAATGTGCCAGTCAAGCAAGTCCACTCAGAGAATAAGGAGAGGGCCGCAGCCATATTACGTCATGCCTTCAATTTTTATCGTGAGAGCTCTTCTGGGACACTTCCTAATGGGATAAATCTGTATGCAATACCATCCCGATTGCATTTCCAGTTGTCTTTTCCACTAAATTCCAATAGTGAACATGCTTCTAGTGTTGAAATTCTTGATCTAAGCACACCCAGAAAATTACTACTCTGGGCATACACATTAGTTCATGGCCGTTATTGCAACATTCTGGCAGTTGTCAAACATTGTGAAGATACTGCAAAGGTTAACCTGATGCCTAGCACTACCTCTTAACTGAGAAACTCTGTCTATAAAGATTACCAAGACCTTAGTTTCTTGCTTTGGCATGCAAAGATGGGAAACTTTATTTGGCAGGATAAGAAGGGATATAAAAGTATTTTCGACGAGCTTCTTTTTAAGCACTTCATTTAAATTGAATGGGTAAACATGTTTACATCACTTTCGTCATAAATTATGCAGATCAGACTTAAGAGAGTCCTTTCTACAGTCTCATCACCTTCTCAGACATGTTCACTTTATTCCAGCTCTTTTGCAGGTCTGTCATGTAAGCAGGGAAAGGCAAAAATGTAAATTTTAGTTTTTAAACAGCTAGTTAGAGTATGCTCCATCTAGATGCCCTTGAACTTGGCTTGTGTCTGCATACATGTCTCTTTTCACTCTGACATTTTACAGAAGCTACTTCGATACCAACGTTTTATAAGCAACCTTCTTTGCATCCTTTTTCTGTGGCAGGTGGAAAAGAGACAGCAATTTTTAAGGAACATGGAACATTTGAAGAAAATTACTTATGTCACTATGCATGGAATCCATCTTCAAAATGCTGATGGTGCTCCTCCTCCAAGCACTTGCCTATTAATGTTCAATGCAGTATATTTTCTTCTGAGGCACCTCTGATTCATTTTCTAGGGGGCTTAGTGATCTTTCTAAGCCCTCTACCAGGGAGCACTTTACTTATGCTTAAACAAAATTTTCCATCTCTAGAAAGCCTGCATTCTGAAGCATATATTCGTGCAATATGGATATGCTCATATATTCTTTGGGTGGGGCATAGTGCTGTCTTAATAGTGTAATAACAAAAAATTATAATAATGTTCTGCCATGTACCTAAACAAGTGTGTATTTTTGAATATTCCCGTAGCTACATTACATTCTTTGCAACACCGTTTGCATAATTTTCCTTTTCTTTCCTCCAGTAGCCACGCTATTAACACATTTCAGCAGAATTCATAACTGAATACAATTTTCATGGTCATACACATGACCCATTTAACTGTGGGTTGCTCTTGACAAGTAAGGTAACATATTACAGATAGTTGACCAGAAAATAATTCATCCGGATCTGCTAGGTCATGAATTGGTGATACATCAACCAAATGCATTATGGCAGTCTGTACCCTCAAAGGTGGGAAAGTTTTGGGGGTGTTTATGATTTGCCAAAAGCATCAAAGTATATGACTGGGTCAGATGGTGGTACACCTTAGGATCTTTCTATCATCATTTTTTGGCCAGAAAATGGGCTGACCATATTTCAGGTCTTACAAGCCCTTACTTGAGTGGAGTTTTATAATTTTTATTTGGAGATTGAAGGAAAGAGTAGTTCTGAAGGCTGTCAAATGTCAAAACAATTACAAAACTAGATATTTGAAAATAATATTGTCTTTATCAAACAAACACACTATTTTTGAAGAATTTAGAATGAATGAAAGGGCTCCTGCTTAACAACCCCTTTTTGAATTCACAAATAGCCGATTCAGCTTCTCTTTGTTTTGCCTTGGGTCATTGATTTTATCTCTTAGCTTGTATGTTTATGAGAATGGATTATTATAAAATTTTGACAATTAACTATTGTCATATTTAGCTTGCCTATTTGTTAAATACCTGTCTAACTACTAAATAGCTGCCCAAGTTTTCATGGCCATGTCGCTGGTTAGACCTTTATGGCCATTTTTTGCACACATTCAAATCAGCCTTTAGGATTAAATCTTTATTTTCAAAGTATTATAAATTTAACTCTTGGTCTAATTCTCTTCTCATGTCAGTTTTTCAATAAATTTGGTTCACAATTTGTGTTAAATTATAAACTGCAAAGAAACAAAGAAAAAATGGGTATTTAATAGATGAGATGTCACTGAAAAATGAAGCTAAGGGAAAATGCTCTTTAGCTTTATGCTCTATGAATGAGATCCTATGTATTTCCAGTTTTAGACATCTTGCTATTAATATCACTTTTCGAGGGTTCTTCCAAATTAATATCATTTTTTGGGCCAAACTAGTGTGGTCCATCATCAGGACCACACTAGTTTGGTCTGAAACATGGATATAAAACAGTTGTGATGATTTTGGGAGAATCCTCAAACAAAGATCCTATATGTTTTGATGTTTGTGAGAGTGATATGTTAACCTTTGCACTTATGGTATATTAACATAAAATAAAGACAAAGCTTACCCATTTCTTTCACAAGGAGTTAATCAGATCCCATGTTCGTGTGGCAAATCCGATGTTGGTCAAACTGGCCGCTCTATCCAAGCCCAACTGAAAGAACACATCACTGATACCAATCATAATTGCCTCATCAAATCTGCCATAGTTGAGCACTCTTTTCAATCAAATAATCTCAATTGCTTTGATCAAACCAAAATCCTTGCTTACACTTCACATCATTCCTCCCAACTTATAAGAGAAGCTCTCAAAATTAAAAGGAACCCTAACAATTTTAATTGTGAAGATGGTTGTAAATTGAGTCACTACTGGAAACCCCTTATCCATCACCCAGGCCATTGATTTGATCCCTTTCACTCTCTTGGTCTTTATTTTGAACTTTTTATCCCACTCTCGTCCTATTTTTTGCTTTGAGTCCTTTTTCTTTTGATGTATTATCTGCTTGTTTATTTATTTAGCTTCATGGTTAACTAATCTCTTTGCTTCCTTCTTTCGCTCTCCTTCTAATTAAATTCCCCTTAGTCTCAGGCTCCCTTTCTAATTATTATTTGTCCATCTCGTTATGCTTGTCCTATTCGACTATACCCTTTCATTCCTCCTTCCTTTATATATCTTCGTCTTCTTTTTAATTCCTCCGCTCTCCTTTCTCTTGTCCAACCTTATCATAAATATATAATTTTGTTAATTTAGTTCTTAATTAATTATATCTATTACCCTCTTGTCTTCTTTGTCTTCTTAATTTTTTTTTCCTTCTAACTATTCTTTTCTTTGACGTTTTCTCTAATCTTATCCCTAGGATCAACCCCCCTCCTTGGCCTGGATCCCTCTTTGATTTTTAATATATTCCCCTCATCCCCCTTTTTCCTCCTTTGTTGCTTTGTCTTTATTATTATTTTAATTATTTTTTAGGGTTTCTTTGGTTTTTAAATTTTTTTAAATATTTGTTTTTACTTATTTCTTTATCTTAACTGCTCTTTTCCTTTAATCTTTTTAATCACTTTACCTCGACTCTCTCTAATGTTGGTGTTTGTAGCTTTGGAAGGTTTCATCCTCAAGTCGGCCTAAGAAGAAATAATAATAAACATTTATTATTGTGCATAAAAGGCAAGTCGGTCCCAAACAAAAGTGAACAATCAAACATGAGAAGAGTATAAATAGAGGACACCTTTCTCATTTTCACACCAAGCAATTCGCTCAAGTCATTTGATTAAGTGTGCAACTGAGGAAGAGAAGGATGTAACAACAAAAGAATGACAATTTTTGGGTTTGATATCTTTGGGAATATTTTTGTATCTGGTTACTCTTCTATTTAGATGTACTTGTATCATGAACTGATTCTCTCATAAGAAAGGTTGCTAGGTTTTCTTCCCTTGTGTAGAAGGGTTTCCTAGGATATAATCCGTGTCTTTGTTTCTGTGCGTTGGTTTTCTTTCAGTGATCTTATATTTTTTACTGCTATATTAAAATTCTAACATCTAACTCATTACAGCTTCTTTTGTTCATCTGATGATGGGTGGAGTGTTCACTTGAAACATTGGGAGTTATTAACACGGTGAAACCATAAATTTATCATTATAAAATAAAGAAGTTATGGAATGTCTTAAAATATGGATCTATTTCTATGTTACCCATGAACAAATTTCTGCTCCTTGAGAACTTTTTTCTTTCTTTCTTGTCCTGAAATATGAATATATTTGTATGTTACACAGTAATAGATTCCTGCTCTTTGAGAACTATTTTTTTCTTGTCCCATGTAATGAAGGCATTCCCATTTTGCTCGGAATGCAATTGGGGGGTCTTGCTTGTCCTTGGGTCATCTCTCAATAAAATTGGGACCTTATGGGAATTGTTTCTTCATGCCATGATAAAATTGTGGACTCCGGCATGTCCATTTTGCGGGTGTCTTGCCTGTCCTTGAGTCATCTCTCAATAAAATTGGGACCTTATGGGAACCATATCCCCGTGCCACAATAAAATTGTGGACTCTAGCATGTCCCAAATGGAAATCCCTCGCCCCCCCCAAAAATGTACAAAAATTATGAAGCAAATTGGTGGGCCTTCACAATAAAAAGAATTAAAAAAAGTAAAACAAGCACTATAACCTATGCTAGACCACTAATCCTTTCATTTCTTCATTTAGAACTCTCATTTCATTCTCCGACTCTTTTAGGGCTTACGGTTTCTAGTAGTGTTTAGGATTTTCATTTGGTGTCATGATTTTGGTTTCGACTACAGTTGACATTGTGCTTTTTGGAGGCTACATTTATCATTCAAGTGTTACAAGGTTCTGCTTTATTCTAACAGAGTTTTAAGTTTTATCCATCATTTTGGAAGTTTATGTTTTGCATATTTTCTGTTCAAAATATTTTTAAATGCATGGAAACTGTGCTCAATATGAAACGAGATCATCATTACCGTACTGACAAACTAAAAACCAAATTCCCATGTACATACACCCTTGGAAACCCTTTGTAAAGTTTGTCATTAAGGTCATCTAGGTCATCCAAAGTAAGATGAAAATCAGTGTTGGGTAGGAGGAATGGTTATGCAACCTCTACAATACTTGATTCAAGGGAAATGAGACTAGACCGTACCATAATCTTTTAGGTATCCCTAGGGGTGGAGCAAAGGCATGGACTTGCTCATTGGAAAAAAGATGTCAAATGACACATTTCACATGGCTATGATTGGTACCAATGTAGACACCAATGTGAACAATTCTCATGCCTTGCAAAAACCGATTGTTGGAGCAGGATAGTGTTTTCAAAAAGAAATGAATGACATTGATATTGATAATGATCAGTGCTATCGGTTTAAATCAACTTCTGATATTATTTCAAACAAGAATCTGCTGTTGTAGAAATGTTCAATGAACATGGGAAGAGGTAGTAGATGTAATTGCTGAATTTTTAATGGCTAATGGTATATCATTTAATCCTACCCATTCTCCTTTTTACAAAGAAATGGTGATGAAAATAATTGTTGTTGGCCTAGGTTTTTAACCCCCTAGTTGCTCTAAAATTAGAACAACATTGTTAAACAAGGGTGTATTAAAGATGCAAGGTTTGACAAAAAATCTTAGGAAATCATGGCTTGATTCAAGATATTCAATTATCATGGATGGATGGGAAAATATTTAACAGACCTTTGTTGAACATTATTGTCCCTCTCTAGAAGGGCCCTGCTTCTCAAAGGAAAATTATTGTCTCATTATTCTAGTTTGAGGTATTGAGGGATCTAGTTGAAGAGATTGGCCCTACATATGAAGTGAGTTATCACAGATGCAAAATCGGTTTGTAGGGCCGATAATTTAAAGTAGGCATCAACATATATTTTCGACTGTGCATGCTCTAAACAATGCATTCAAAGACATTGGAAAATGTTTTAATTTACTTTATTATTTTGGATGCAAGACAAACAAACATGTTTATTCGTAACCACCATGCCTTGAGCTATTCATATGATGTATACAAGAAAGCTCTTGAAACTTGCAGATACTATATATACCACCATTCATCTGAGTGTATGATAGAGGTGTAACAAGTCTTAAAATGTAATCTTATAAACACTAAGTGGTGTACACTCTAATGTAGGGTTTGTGTTTTAAGACTTGGGAGGTGCCCATATTTTCGTCATAAATTGTGTATTCATTATGTTCACTTTATTTCAGCTCTTTTGCAGGTTTGCCATTTAAACAAGAAAATAGAAAATTTCAATTTCAACTTTTAATTAGCCAAAAATTTTGAGTACAAATCTTTTGTTGAACTCTAGCATGGCTAATAATGGAGTGGTACACATGGCTTCCTTCAAGGCATGGAAATCTTACTTTGCTGCATTGGTACATACGATTGAATTAATTTTTACCAAGGTAGTGAATGGGACTAGCACAAATTTTTGGTAGTAGCCACTATGACCAAGGAAACACCTAAGCATTTAAGACTATTATGGCATGGTCACTTTCATGGCCTCAATTTTCTTGGATTCTACTTGCAACTGTTCGCCATTGACAATGTGACCTAAGTATTCCACTTTAGAAGCATTTAAAGCACATTTGAAATGATTGATGACCCACTCGGGATTGATCAATATGTGGCACATGTGTCATCTAAGTTTTGTTGTAAATCAAAATATCATCAAAGAAGACAAATACAAAGTTGCATAGAAAATGCTGAAAATGTTTGTTCACGAGGCTTTGAAAAGTTGATGGGGCATTGCAAAGACCAAAAGGTATCACCAAAACTCATAATATCCTTCATATGTGTGGATTGTAGTAAGAAGAATGTTTACTTCTTTCATTTGAATATGGTGATACCTAAGTAGAGATCCAATTTAGTAATGATTTGTGCACCATAAAGCTCATCCAAGAGGTTGGAATGTATATAAACTAGGCTAGGTTAAATAAATAGAAAAGAATGGCATCACAAATAAAAATATAATATAAAAAAAAAATAAAAAAAAATAAACATAACGAAATGAATGAATTTAAACTCAAATTTTTCCTTTTCAAATGAAAAGGCATGAAAACACCTATTATTTGGGTCTTGATTTTACTTGTAGTTCATCATTCATTCATTCAACAATGAAAAGGCACAAAATCACATATTTATTTGGTACTGATTGTACTTGTAGTTCATCATTCATTCATTCAACGATTATTTATTCAAACATTGATATTTTTTGTCAAATCGAGCTCATGTGCTTTCACTACATTGGTATCAAAGCTTGTTGATTTGCTCATACATGTTAGAGTGTGCACAAAATTGTTTTGTATAGTCTGCACTACAATACAAGTTTGTATTTCTGTGTAGTTTGTATGGATCAATACTTTTATACGGTCCTTACAGATCCATACTTTTGTAAAGATTCACCCTTCTATATAGTCCATATAGTTTTGTACTTCTGTACAATATGTGCAATCATGTACTTCCATACATTTTCGTACGACCATACAATTTGTAGTCAATAGTATAGGTTACAAATTGGTGCAATTTGATAACTCATGCAATCTGAAGGTGATCATAGTTATTAATTTTTGAATTTTTAATGGACTCATGAAAGAAGAAATTGGTAACCAATAAAGACAAATAAATAATTATATAGCTAGAAGACATTAGAGTCCCCATATCTTATCTAGACTGCATTGAGAGAAGCTTGAATGAGCAAACATGAAAATTAAGAGAAATATTATTTAAACAAGGAGTAGAGCATAAAAATGAATTGCGAAAAGTAGAAGAAGACTCGTCTTGAGAAACAAAGTTTTTTTCAACAACACCCATCATTGTCATTGCTTTGAACACAAAGCAATCTTTAAGGGGTGGGAAATGTAATGTATATAAACTAGATTAGGTTAAATTAATAAAAATAATACTAAGAAGGCATTAGAAATTATGATACAATAAATAAATATAAAAAAGATAAAAGAAAAAACTATTACTATTTTGAGTAGTAAGAAGGAGCCGCGTTAGTCAATTTGAAACTCGGCCTTTCGATCCCTACTTTGGGATCATCATCAGGAGACAATTGAAACCTGAGGGAGAATAAGATGCTTGTGAACCTATTTATATGACTCTATGATATAATTCTTTCTAATAATGGGAGTTGGTTTCATTCAAGTTTTAAGTTTTCAAATTTAGGTATTTATTTAATTTAAATTTAAATTTAAACTTTAAAAATATAATATTAAGGAACTATTAGTTATAATAATAATAATGATTATTATGTAAGGGAGGAGGTAATTATTATTTTAATATTATTATTATTAAGTATTAATTTTATTATAGTATAGTATTGAAACTAATAAAATTGAAGGTTTGATTATACTAATGATTATAATTTAAGGGAGGAGATTACTATAAATATCATTATTATAATAATATCATTGATATACTAATGATTGCTATAATCAATATCATAGCAAAGTTTCATTAATAATAATGATTGCCATGTAAAGAGGAGTATTATTATAATATTGTTTATTTAGTATGGTGTAGTATAGTTATAATGATACTAAGAAAGTTTATGGATGATTATGAAGTCTTTAATAATAACGATGATTCTAATCTAAGGGAGGTGAATATTGTAAATAATAATGATATTACTATTTTAACTAAAAGTCATGCCTTTACATTTGAAAATGCACAAATAGACCTATTTATTGGGTCCCAATTGTACTTGTTTTCCATCTTTCATTCATTAAACAATTATTTATTAAACATTGATATTTTTTTTATCAAACCAAGTTTATGTGCTTCTGCTACAAGGGTTATCGGTAATTGGGATGAGGAATATATATTTGGCTAGCAATTCGTTAAGAGCATGATAGCCTAGATGCATTTGCAAGTTGAATTCTTTCTTTGACACCGTAATGACCAAGAAATAGTAGGAGTTAGTGCTAGGATGTATCATTCTTGTCCCCAATAATTCCACAATGATATTTCCATATATTTTTTAAAAATAATAAAACAAAATGATGTATATAAGGATGGACACTGGCACTTGATTACTTGGAATTAGCGGCATGCCACGAATATGTTTGCCACATGAAGGGGGTCAGCCATGGGGGTGTGTCAAATCCTTGGTGTTCCTTGTCCAAACCAACTGCAAATTAGGAAGAATTTCCTTTGAAGAGTTATCCATAACTTTGATGGCATTGAATTTGCAATAATATTCGAGTCACTTTGCTCTAGGAGATTTTTGATGTATTGAGGGCTAATGATTTATGGTGACCTTGCGTGGAGACCTTTCAACATTTATTGATTTAAACATTGATATTTTTTTATCAAACCAAGTTTATGTGCTTCTGCTACAAAGGTTATCGGTAATTGGGATGGGGAATATATCTTTGGTTGTCAATTAGTTAAGAGCATGAAAGTCTAGATGCATGTGCAAGTTGAATTCTTTCTTCGACACTGTAATGACCAAGAAAGAGTAGGGGTTAGTGCTAGGATGTATCACTCTTGTCCCCAATAATTCCGTAATGATCTTTCCATATATATATTAGTGCGAGGATGTATCACTCTTGTCCCCAATAATTCCGTAATGATCTTTCCATATATATTTTTTTAAATTTATAAAGCAAAAGGATGTATATAAGGATGGACATTGGCACTTGATTACTTGGAATTAGTGGCATGCCATGAATATGCTTGCCACAGGAAGGGGGTAATCCATGGGGGTGTGTCAAATACTTGGTGTTTCTTGTCCAAACCAATTGTAAATTAGGAAGAATTTCATGTGAAGAGTTATCCATAACTTTGGTGGCATTGAATTGGGCAATAATACCCGAGTCACTTTTCTTTAGTAGATTTTCCATGTAGTGAGAGATAATAATTTATGGTGAGCTTGCATGGATACCTTTGAGGCTGTGTTTATAGCTTTTTTTGTCCAATCCCATGTACAACTTGAGTGGGACTAACAGTTAAGAATGCATGTTTCCTCTTGGGATGTCATAGGTTAAAATCTAGAGGGGGGTAGGTATGTACACTAGACTTTAGCAGTTAAATCGTTTCCCGGAGGAGGTCCCTTGTCTCACAAATAAGGGGCTCTCATACAACAATTTGGTGTTTGGCTTGGAAATAACCTTAAAATTATATTACTATTTTTATATGTGTTGAATTTTTCTTAGTAGTTGTAATACCCCCATTTTGACCTTTAGGATATATTGGCTTTCATGTAAACATTGTATGTATGTGATGTATAATTCCTAGCGTGGAGCTCAAGGCCAAGGCCCCATTAGTGAATGCTCAGCTTTGAGAGGCAAGTATTTGACATTGTGTGATCCATGTGCTATTAAGCCATGGAAATTGTAAAATGATGTAAATATCATGCAATAAAAATACTAAGGGGCTGGATATAGATGCAACTAAATGAGGGGGAACTATGTATCCACTAGGGAGAGGTGAGGGGGTTTATGGGATTGAACCATAGGCTTCCATATGTCACCTTGGGAACCCACCTTTGACTGCCCTAGCTGTCATTAAATTCTACTACAGGAAGTGGGTGAAGAAACAGTTCATGAGGTTGATGGAGTGGGGGCAACCCCAAAATTCAGATGGAAGGGTATGGAGCTCTATTTTCCTTAATCAACACGTCACTCTAGCCATGGAAGTTTGTATTCCCGGATCCCCATTCCATTAGGGATGAGAAACTAGAGTTGGGATGCAAAACAAAGAGAGTTGAGCAATGAAGAGAAGAAGGAAATCACGATTTGGGGGAGAACCACGATTTGTAGTGCCTAGATTGCTCAAGAATTGCGTGAGAAGTGAAATCTGTTGGGGAAATCCTTAGACTTGAAACCTGGAGGCAATTTGGAGAGGGTGAGATGCTCGAAACCCCATGAGGAACCCATATTTGATAGCCCGAACCCCCAGTTTCGGGACAGAACCTTTCGGCTGTAACCCTGAGGAGATCCAAGTGTGGATGACATAGTGCGGAAGAGAGAGCAGAGGTTGGAACCGCTTGATAAACCCGATGAAGACTATTTGGTTGAGTATGTAGCTCTGTGGTTGAGCTCAATGGCTTAGCCTCCTCCTCCCTTGTCTCTTGGCATTCTTGATAAACCCAACTGTGTGTTGGCTTAGCATGACTGTTGGTGTGAAACCAAGGTTGTGAGTAACCCTGGGTAGTCCCTCCTTAGTGGATACATAGCCCCAGCTTGGGGGTGGTCTCTAAGTGTTAAAATAATACAGACTAGGAAGAAACCTATGGTTGGGTTGGAATGTTGCAGTCCATAGCCAATTTGCTTAGTGGTTTCAATTAAAGATAAGTGTTTCCTATTGCCTTTGAATTGTGCCAATTATTTACATGGTTGATTGTTGTTTATGTATGAATGCATGGAATGATCCAGTTGATTAAGGGAACATAATACTTGTACTTATGTTATTATTATGCCTATGATGAAATGCTGATAGATGCATGTTGTGCGTGTACTTAATGTGGTTTATTTCAGCTGTGTTTTGCCTCTAGGTGCTTTATTTATATGTAGTTTTGTTCATTGATGAATAGGGATAAGTTTGGTTGAGACCATGAAGGAGCAGAAGGTTTAGTTAGGGACATGAAGAGGAAATAGGCACCCCTCTGTGGTGTTCATGCTTTCCCCTATGGATCAGATGAAGATAAAAGCCATGACTGAGTAGTAGGAGAGCCCCTTATAGAGTGGAAAAGAGGCATGGATGAAGTTGGGGGACACATTTTAGGTTGGATGAAGGATAGGTTCAGAGTCATCGGACGTGGTAGAGGATCATGCAGTTGCATAAGGCTCTTAGAGAGCTTTCCAATGGTACCGAGTTTTCCCAAAATGGACTTGGGATGAGAAAGTTATGATCCAAAGAAGTTGTGCAGTTGGGCTTCTGACTTTCCGAACCCACAATGCGAATTGCGGATTGTAGAAGTCGGAAGGGTGATTCTATGGAGTTATGCATGGTGGTTCGGACTTCTGACTCCCACAACGCGGATTGTGGATTGCGGAATTCGGAGGAGTAAAAATGCCAGAGTTGTGAAATGGTGGTTCTGACTTCTGACTTCCGCAAGGAGGATTGCGGATTGCAGAAGTCGGAGAGGTATTTTTTTTGGATTGGTGAATTTGGAGTTCCGACTTCCGAGTTCTGCATTGTGGATTGCAGATGTCAGAGGATTAATTCGTCGAAGTTGAGAATCTTGGGTTTCCCACTTTGGACTTCCGCATCGCGGGTTACGGATTGCGGAAGTCGGAGGTGTGATTTGACGCCATGTAATTGGTGTTCTGACTTTCCGAATCCCGCATTGTGGATTGTGGAATGTAGAAGTCAGGGAGGTGTTCTTCGACACCGTGTAATTTGTGTTCCAAATTTCCGAATCCTGCATTGTGGATTGCAGAAGTCAGGGACATTAGAGGAAATTTGAGGTCTAAAATGGGCCTCCTAAGGAATATAATAAAATGATAGTTAAAATAATGAAATTGTCATACGTATAGATCTAGCTAAACTAGCTTACCTATCTTAGCTAACAATAACATATCAACTTAAATAAGAACATAAAGAGAACAAGGAAAATAATACACTAGATATACGTGGTTCACCCAATTGGGCTACGTCCATGGGAAGGGTTGCATCTTCCATTAATATGAAAAAGATCTCAAAGATTACATGGAATCCTCACATATGCATCACATCAAGCTCCATCATACAATGTGTGTACAAATGACATACACAACATGTGATGTGTGATGAATTACAATCAATGCATACCCAAAAGGGTCTCCTTCACCTCTCTTATATACCAAGAGGTTTGGATTACAATACATCCCATAACACATGTGGGATAAAATAATTTCCTCCTCTTTATATAGAGAATGGTTACAAATGATATAATTACAATGATGCATGTGGGATAACTCTATTTTATAACATTAGAGTTATTTTATGCGTTTAATTGATATTTTATCAATATATCACGTAAGTCATCATTACATATTCTAACACTCCCCCTTAATGATGAGTGGGAGAAAGAATACAAATGGAAGGAAGGTGGAAACACACCAACATCCCCCTTGATGACAACTTCCAGAATGCTCCATAAGATTCGAATAAAAAACACTTCGCGTCATGGATTTGATGAAGAACAACCGCCTCTCACTGAATCATGAAATTGCACACGAACCAGGTTATATGATGAAATACCAACAAGATGCCCAGGTCTAAAGAGAATCCTTTATGGCTACTAGATCCAACAGTAAAATGCTGAGAACATGTGATGCAATCCAACAGCAAGGTGCCCATATCTAAAGAGAAGCCTTTATGGCTACTAGATCCGCAAGATGCCTAGATCACCACAAGAATCATCACAACCATAACTGATAGCTGAAGAACTCTGATATAACATCCACACCAGTGTACAAATAACTTTTGACTACTGATACAACAGAACATGTGGCTAAGAACACCACAACAGTGTACAAAATACCCAGATGGCCAATATACATGCAGATAGTAGACATTCTTCCAATCAAGGTGCAATATAAATATCTGTAGAAGACCTCAAACATCGAAGAAACAAGACCCCAATGGTCTATACATCGAAAATGATATCTTACAGATGAACATCATGACTTTAACAGTAGAAGATGGATGTCTATCATACAACATTACTGAAATACGATAGAACATGATAAAATTCAACATTACATTCCTTCTGAAGAGGAACGATGTTGAAAAACCAGAGATCCGCAACCACCATATGCTTAAACAAGGAAGGAATAACAGAAGCAAGCTATCCCACAACATGGATAACGAATCTGCACAAAGGAACTTCCAAGAATAAAGCATATAAAAAACATGATAGGCCCAAAAGACATAAGATATGATAAAATGACATTGCTCAAGAACATATAAATAAATGATGTTGCGTCTATACAAGGCCATATAAATTTGAGCAAAAGATTATAAAAAATGATATGACATTGTATAAAATATAGAGGAGCATAAACATGAGTGAGCATAATAGATACCAAGATAGAATAATGAGCCAACATTTCACTTAAATATATGAAAAAATTTAGTCATCAAACAACTAATCTTAAGCATAGGTGCATTTCTTATTAGCATTATGTTAATATGCAAGAGATGAATGCCCTGAAAATGTCAATGCTTCCATATATGAACGTTAGAGACAAGAAACACATGTCAATGCTTCCATATATGAATGTTAGAGACAAGTAGGAACAAGATAACCTCTGCAATCATAATAATAGAAATCCCATTGCAACAAGAACAAGGTGCTCATGACAAATATTTCAAGATTATAAGATTTGCTCAAAGCCATATAAATATTGAGTAAAAGATGATTGAAATATCATCAAAATGTTTAATATGATCAACATATAACAAATTATGATCAACTCATGATATCACTTATAAAAAATTATGAAATGACAAGTCACTAATGGTCTTAATCATGGGTTCATTTCTTGTTAACACTAAGTAATTATGCAAGAGATGAAATGCCCTGGAAATGTCAATGCTTCCATATAGGAATGTTAGAGACAATCAACACATGCACTAGATACAATCTCTGCAATACATGAAAAAGAAACTATATCCCAATTAAAGAACTTATGACAAGCCAAAAAATATGATATCACATAGATTCAAAATATTGACTTTACTTAGGAAATTAATTAGCAAGAGCAAATAATGATCATAAATATATTGCTTATTAAAAACATTGAAATTGCTTTTACACAAAGGTCAACAGTAACATATAAATAAAGCAAATAATGATCACAAGATAACACATATAGAAGTTTCATTATCATGATTAGAAGAGTGAGACCATTTTAGAATATCACTTATAGATATGAAAATATAGTCATGAAACAACTAAATCCTAAGAATAGGTTCATTTATTTATGTCACCATTCCCATACTAGAGATCCATGCCCCTGAAAATGTCAAAACATCTTCCACACAAAGAAGGTTAGAGACATAAGAACAAGACAATCTCTATAAATATGTTGAATCAAAACAAAAAACTAATGCAAAGAGATCAAGAAGCTTAGGACAAGAATTTCAAGATAAGAGATGAAACTTTTCCAAGATATGAAAAACACAGAAAAAACAGAAACTTTACCTACAACCCTTAGAAAAGGTGCCAAATAAAGTCACTCGCGGGTCTGCCATAGTAAACTTGCGTGTACTCGTGGGTTATGCACATAAAATTCGCAGTTAGGCCTAATACTCACGTGTCTCTGTACAGTAAAGTTGAGGTTATACCGAAGCACTCGCGGGTCTATGCACAGGGGGTAGCGGGTATGCTGAAGTAAACACAAGTTTATAGTAGAGCAGGCATGGGTATGCCGTAGCACACGCGGATCTGTACAATGGAAGTCGCAGGTCTGTAGTATACTCACGGGTTTGTAGTAGGGCAAGTCGCGGTTACCCACGCTGTCTGCGAAGAGAAAGTCGCGAATGTCCATTTTTAGGTCGAAAATAATGCTGATTATGCCGAAGACGGAAACCTGCAAAAAAATACCAAACTTGGATGAAAAATTCTGATCTGACAACCGGAAGATAGATCTCCTTGAGGAGAATCCAAAAAAACATGTAGATCTACAGAAAAAAAATCAAGAAACCCTTGAAACATTTATGCAAAACACTACACAACAATGTTAGGGTTAGAAGTAAAAAACTGCAGAAACATGCCCAGATCTGAAGAGAAGCCTAATGGTTACCAGATAGAAAGAAAATCTACAAAATAAACAATTCACAGATGATAATAGTTATTGATTGAAATCTATAGAAGGTTCTATATCATAGAAACCAACTCTGATACCATGTTAGAAGTATAGATCTAGCTAAACTAGCTTACCTATCTTAGCTAACAATAACATATCAACTTAAATAAGAACATAAAGAGAGCAAGGAAAATAATACACCAGATATACGTGGTTCACCCAATTGGGCTACATCCACGGGAAGGGTTGCATCTTCCATTAATATGAAAAATATCTCAAATATTACATGGCATCCTCACGTATGCATCACATCAAGCTCCATCATACAATGTATGTACCAATGACATACAAAACATGTGATGTGTGATGAATTACAATCAACACATACCCAAAAGGGTCCCCTTCACCTCTTTTATATACCAAGAGGTTTGGATTACAATACATCCCATAACACATGTGGAATAAAATAATTTCCTTCTCTTTATATAGAGAATGGTTACAAAGCATATAATTAAAATGATGCATGTGGGATAACACTATTTTATAACATTAGAGTTATTTTATGCCTTTAATTGATATTTTACCAATATATCACATAAGTCATCATTACATATTCTAACACTCCCCCTTAATGATGATTGGGATAAAGAATACAAATGGAAGTAAGGTGGATTTGGTGAATTTGGAGTTCTGATTTCCGAGTTCCGCATTGCGGATTGCAGATGTCGGAGGAGTAATTCATCGAAGTTGAGAATCTAGGGTTTTTCGACTTCCAATTTCCGCATCGTGGGTTGCGGATTGCGGAATTCAGAGGCGTGATTCGACGCCATGTAATTGGTGTTCCAACTTTCTGAATCTCACATTGCGGATTGTGGAAGTATGGGAGGTGTTCTTCGACGCCGTATAATTGGCGTTCCGACTTTCCGAATCCTGCATTGCAGATGTCAGGGACATTAGAGGAAATTTGAGGTCTAAAATGGGCCTCCTAAGGAAAATAATAAAATAATAGTTAAAATAATGAAATAATATTTCTTAATTTTGGAGGAAGAAAGAAAAAAACTACTTTTTTGTTCGTATTTTCAACATATCTCCCTATGTGTTTACTAAAATTTCGAGCGGGAGCAGTTGTTGGATGCAGAATTAAATTCCACATCCAACGAATACCCACACCGCATACTTTTAACAGACCCCGCTGCCCCAAAAAAATAAGTACCTGAAAAAACATGATGATGACATCACACAGGGAGATATGTGAAAATATGAACAAAAAAAGTAGTTTTTTATGACAAATATCTCAAGTCAACCAATATGGTTGACTCAATTTATTGAAATTCTATTGGTTCTTGAATTCCAACTCATAAGAAATTATGGTTGTGACAAATATCTCAAGTCAACCAATATGGTTGACTCAATTTATTGAAATTCTATTGGTTCTTGAATTCCAACTCATAAGAAATTATGGTTTGCTCGTTTTCTTATAAGGCCCATTTCAGACCCCAAATTTTGTCTAATGGGTGTTCTTCGACGCCGTGTAATTAGCATTTCGACTTTCCGAATCCCGCATTGCGGAAGTCAGGGAGGTGTTCTTCGACGCCGTGTAATTGGTGTTCCGACTTTCGAGTTTCACATTGCAGATTGCAGAGGTCGGAGGTGTGATCCTTGTCAAAGCTGTAATCTGCGGTTCTAACTTCCAATTGCGGATTGCGGACTAAGACATTGCGAATGTGTAAAATGAGTAGTGTTGCGGATAAGTTTTGAAAAAAAAAATATAGCAGGTTGTTCAAGGTTGTTCCCCCATCACTCTAAACGGAATTGAGGGGATCATAGACATGATATAATGGTATCAAAGCCCAAGGTTGCAGCAATGGGGCTGCTTCGGCCAAAGTATGAGTTGTAGTCAGGCAACCAAAATTTGAATGAGATGCTAGGGCATACAATGTGTTGATGTATTTGTAACTTCGGAAGATATTCTCCTATGTATTACATTTGTACTTTATTGTATTCTTGATGGAGATGTATTATTCCTCCAATCAGAAGTGTTGTCATTTGTATTTGCAAGTATCACAAGTTATATTGTAAGTGTCGTAACTTATACTTGATGGGTTATTAGACCACCTGGTGGGGTCGGCCTTGTATGAGTTAAAGGGTTATTAGACCACCCTAGTGGGGTCGGCCCAGTGACAAGTGGTAATGGGTTATTAGACTCTCCTAAGGGAGGTCGACCCAGTTAGAGTTAAAGGCAGGTCAAGTCACTGTATAAATAGAGAGTGTGACTCTCTCATTCTATTCATTCACTCACTCATCCAACTTGCATAGTTGAGAGAGAGGAGTACACACAAGTGGAGGAGGAGTAACTTTTGGAGACATATTGTTTTGGGGTTTGATCTTTGTATTGGTTCTCATTCTATCTTTGAGGAAGTTGCGGGGTTTTTCACCTTCTTGGTTTTCCCCGGTGAAATGCTTTGTGTCTCTTATCTTTTGTGTTTGATATGTTGTACATGTTGTTCTCTTAGTTAAGATCCTAGATCAGATTGAATTAAATGCTGAAAAAATAACATGGTATCAGAGCTAGCCTGAAGAAAGGCATTGTATGGCATTTATGACACTTGTTGCACTTGCGACAAATTGGAAGCTAGGGCTTGGTATAGTAAAAACCAGTCATCGTGGAACTTTCGCTATAAATCAGTTTTGGAAAAGGTTTAGGATATGAAACATTTACAAGTCAAATATAAAATGTTCATGTACCTTATGTCCAAAGATCAGCCTTAGATTCATTGTACTTTGTGAGATATGATTCGTACAAGTTAGGGTTTCTGCCTCTTCCAGAATGCATCCCTAAACAAGTGACCTAGGAACATAGATCATATCTCGGGATAGGAAGCTCCAAATGGAATTCTGTAAAAAGTGACAGTTAGGGAATGGACTGTAGTTTCACAGGTCCAGGTTTCAGAGGCCGAAGTTGAAACAATGACACGTGGAACTCCGTACAAGTTCGCTATACTATTTCTTCCCATAAACAGGTCACGTTGCGACACTTGGCATATCTCTCTCTAAGAGAATCCATTAAATCTCAAATCTATGGGGTTGGAAAGATGACAGGTTAGTCTACCATAGGCCAAAGTTTCAGACCCGGGGGACCCTAAATTTCAAAGATATATCATAAACACTATGGCATATATTTATGTCCAAACAAAATTGGATTCTGAGCACTTTCATTTTTGGTTTGTCACTACTTGTTGGCAGGCAACAACCCCCTCAATTTTTCTATTTTATTCAATAAAATTAGTCAGTTCCTTTTATAACTTATCGCAATTAATTCAGAGATATCATTTGAATTTTTCTTAAGGTATTCTCTAAAGGAAGGTATTGATAATTAAAACAAATTGAGGAAATGAATTTAATTCAAGTTCATGGTTGTTTGAAAAATGATTTGGCTAGTAGCTATTAAATATGAACAATTTGCAGTCTCACTTCAAGTGATTATATTTATGCTCTGCTAGTCATTGATTAATTAGTTTCATGGTTTGCATTGGATTTTATCATTTCTTGTTTTATTTTGTTATCTTATTTCTCTTAAGATATGATTTTCTAAGACTAAGCATATGATAATATATATTACTTAGGGTTAATTAACCCTTAGTAGATATTAATATTATTCTTATCTTATGTAAATCATATTTTAACCTTGTACATAAATAAATTTTTCCATGTAAATATGTTTTTCACATTAGAATTCATGTTTGATCAAAATGATGAATGAAATTTGTTATGATAATATTTCAGTTGATGGCATGTAGTGTTTGAATTTTAAATTTAGCCTATGGGGAGATGTGACTTATTATATTCATTAACTTGTGATTTCGAAAATATAAGTCATTTAGATTCCATAGTGTGACAATTTATATCACTAAGGCTAAGTTTAATTGCTACATATGATCCATATTTTGGAATTGTGCTAGGACTTCGATGGTTAATTCTTTGAAGTTTTATAATCACGATAGGTCATTATGTAGAATTTTCAAATCGTCACATCAAAGCCTACATCAAACAAGGTGTCAATCAAAACCTGGCAACATAAGTTTTGGTGCATGCCACGAACTCATTTTGGTTACATCTATTTGAGATAAATCTCATGAAGGTATTATCCAGCTTACAACTGTGTTCAAACATTATATTCGAAATCATTTCATTTAATGTCCAAGTACCTTACGATCATTCCACACTGTATCAATATGATGGTTTTGGTATGAGAGCCTGCATTTATCAGCTTGAAACACGAGTCTAGGGTTTCAATGGAGTTAAGTGAAAGATTGCTATCATGTCTGTTAAATCCTGGATACCTATTCCATGGGTCTTTACCACATCCTATGTTTCCCAATCAAGAGAAAATTCGCGGGAAGAAGAAATGGCACCGTTATGCATATTCGAACCAGAGGGTTTAGAATGGCTTATTGGGGATCCTCAGTCAGCCTGTTTCTTTGATAAAATTGGATGGGGAAAATTCTTTGATAGCTTCAGTGGCCATAACGTGGAAGTTACACAAAGATTCGCTCTATCTTTTAATGGCAAAATTGCACAAATTGGTGATTTACAGCTGACCCTGTCTGAGCAATTCATTGCTGAAGCAACCAAGTTACCATTGGATGGAGAAAAATGGTTCAAGAAAGGCGTAATGTACATAGACAAATGGAAAACGTTTCTTTTACCTGTACCTAAAGATTTTAATGACAAGTATGGCTTTCCAGTGAAATTCCTGAAACCCAAGTGGCTGCCTGTATTTAGATTGATAGTCCGGTTTATAACCTGTGATTGCCGATTTTCTCATGTACGCTTTTATCATCTTAGATTGCTAATGGCATTGAAAGGATATAAAATGAGTTTTCCCTATTTTCTACAGTGGAGGTTCATGATCAAAGTCTTTTTCATCATGGATTAATTAAAATTTTAATCAAACACCAATTATCTCTTGATGGCCGAACCTGGGATCAATTTTTAATGGAGAATGATTTAGGGCAAAATGAATTATGGCCACCAGATAGGCCTAAGACTCGGGCTAAACGAAAGAAGATTCTAGTCTTTGAGAATTCAGTATTGCAATCAGATATTATGTTAGAGGATTCGAGTGTTAACAATTCAGAGAGGGAATTGACCAATGATGAAGGTGTTGCTGAAACCCTCGTTTCTCAGCAGAAGAATACTCAAGGTCTTTGTGTTGATAAGCTTGAGAAATTAGCAGAAGTTTGTAGCGATGAGGTTAGGTTTGAACAAACAAATGTAGTAGCAGAAGTTCCCCGAAGGTTCACTCGAAGCATGGCTAGCTTGTCTATGCCTGTAACAACACAACAAAACAGTAAGCCTGTCATTATTCAACTTGAAAATGATGATGATTTCTCACTCCCAACTCCTGAGATCATTCAGGATAATGAACAAGCTTCATGTGTTAATGACCTTAATTTGCCTTTGGCAAAAGATGAATATATCAATACAACTCATCCAAACGAATCAGGAATAGAACCTTCATTTGGAAATATGCCCCAACCTGCTCAAGATGTAAAAGAACCAAATTCGCCTCATTCTGTTGACCATATTGATCAAGAAGAAGAGACACTCAAGCAAATTCTTGACAGAGTGTATGAGACTAGGATCTCACAGTTAAGAGCAGAATTAAAAGATTGCAAGGCTAATGCAATATCAAAGGATGAGGAGATTAAAACATTCAGGGCTGAAGTGTTAAGCTTGGTGGAAAGATGGCATAAGGTGAATTTGAGGAAACAGAAGTATAATGAAGCCAGGAAAGCTGTGATAATAACAAACACACATTTACTTGAACAAGTTGAAGAGCAAAAACTTAAGATCTTAAAACTAAAGGTTAGGCTAGCCGAAGCAAGAAGGGCAATCAGAAATTGACATATGCTCTATTTTGGTTTTGACAGGTAATACTACAATTTAATAAACATAACTGCAGAATCTCTAATTCTATAGATAAACTTTTATTAGTTTGTATTATTCCTTATTATCTTTAGCATAACATAAATTAATTTTATATTTTTGACTGTCTCAGGTATACATATATCATGAACAAGTTGGAAATTTTGTGAAGAAAGACAAAGTTTATATTCGACAGTCAGTATATATTCTAGAAGCTGGACATTCACGAAAGATAGTTATGCATGCCAGGTGGAAGTTGTTCAATTTTTGGTTGAATGAATAGAAAGGTTATGTGTTACAACAATTAGGATTTTTCGGGATAAAGATGCTGCAGTTACAACTATTTTGGCTACCGATTTGGAAAAGACATGCCAGCTGTACATATTGCTCGATGCTTATGAAGCCACATCATGAGTCGATACTTATAGACAGAAGTTAATACAAACCGATCATCTTAGTGACAATTACAACTATCATTTCATATGATGATCAAATATTCCAGGTGCCTTTTTCTTGAAGGAATTTGATGTAATAGAACAATGACAAGACCTTCTTGTTTGTTTTTATGTAACAACTGTTAAGAACCAAATGATTATTTTTAGAATAGTTGTTACGTAAAAAGCTCTAAGAAGTTAGTATCTTTGGCTATAAAAGCTAAGAAGACAGATTGTATTATAGGTCGATAGAGTACAAGAGAAATGTTTATTGAAGTCATACTTTTCTGCTAGTTTTGATTACTCTGCTAGATTTCTCCGTGGATGATTAGTGCTAGACATCTAAACTCGTATCAATGTTTTGATTACAGTTTTTGAAAACTTAATACTGATTTTAATATATCATCTAATCAATTGTATACTTATACAATTTTACCTATGTGTGATTGTATGCGTCATTTGATATTACTCTATTTGCACAGTACTTATATTTGAATCAACCATTACTACATCTTATCGTTTGATATGTTTTTGGTGATAATGATTTAGTAATGATACATTATATACTTAAGATTGTTAGCAGTTGTATTTGTACAATGCTTTCATAATGAGTATTATTTCATGTTCAAATATTTGGTATTGCATTTAGTTATTAATTAATTGAATCTCATAGTCGAATAAAATAGTTTTCTATTTATCCTACTGTGTGGATATATATATTTTGCAGAGTATTTTTATGGTGAATGATTGGTGATATTTCTATCTCTATTATTATCATACTTGATTCTCTGATATTTTAACAATTAGTTAATGATTAAATTTAGCTTTTAAAATCGCTCTCAGCTGAGATAGGGTAGAATAGATAGGTTAATTAATTTTATTTTAATAGTTTAAATCCTAGCAGTATAGAGTTAGATTTTGTTTAATTTAGGTTTGTTTAAATTTTGAATTTTATTTGATATAATCAGAAAAAAATCAAAATAAAAAACAGAAGACTTTCCTTAAGAGAGCATATTAGATTAGTTTTGCATTTAGTGATTAGATTTAGGATTCATTTCATAAACAGTAGATTAGCTTAGAATTACATTTTTGTTAAATTTTATAAGTTCTCCTTAAGGGAATAAATTTAACTGGTAGCAAGAGACCATAACTTGTGAGATCAAACTATACCAAACATACCGAGAGCTTCCTTAAGCAATCTGTGTGGGTTTGATTTCTTTTAGTTGGCCTAAGTCAGAAAAATAGGCCACCACTACTGCGGGAAATTAGGGTTTCTGCAAAAGTTGGGATTTTTGGAATATGAGACCACGACTGGATGATCCTCACCAAAATTGAAATTTAGAGGCCAAGATCGAAGGTTTTGGTTGGGTAGAACCCCATGCTCTATTAAACCCTAGTTCAAGATTTTGACCAGAAAACCAGAATTTGACAGAAGCTATAGATCCGAAAGTTGCGGGTCAATTTTTGGAGTTTTCGAAATATGAGCACACCAGCTTGCTTGCCTCAGTCATCTGCATATCCCTGTCTAGACAGAAGTTTGAAATTCCAAGTTTGGATTTTTTAGGGTTTCTCTGACAAACCCTAGCCAGCTCCATATCCATATTCAACAAATCAAGTGGATTGGGTTAATCCTAGAAGATAATGATTTTGACACCTACAAATGTTCCAGTTCTAGAGGGAGATGAGGCTAAGGCCTTACAAAATATCTGGTAATATTCCACAGGATGTATATTTTGTTGACGCATGTAATCAACCCTGAGGATTCCATAGGATGGACAGCTTGTAAAGATGATGAAGACCTACAGGAGGCTAGGCCTACATCCAGCATGAAAAAGGGCTGGCTATGTAGAACTTCCTATGACGAGAAGAATTGAGAGATAGCACCAGTGATCGAGATGAAGAATACATCAACAATGATGATGATGCTCCGTGATCGAGTGACGATGATCCAACTCTAGAATTGAAGACTTGTGCCTCTATGTATTGATGACCTGTGTCAAGAGAATACCTTCCTAGTTAAGAGGGAGTGTTGATGTATTTGTAACTTCAGAAGATATTCTCCTATGTATTACATTTGTACTTTATTGTATTCCTGATGGAGATGTATTATTCCTCCAATTAGAAGTGTCGACATTTGTATTTGCAAGTGTCGCAAGTTATATTGTAAGTGTCATAACTTATACTTGATGGGTTATTAGATCACCTTGGTGGGGTTGGCCCTGTATGAGTTAAAGAGTTATTAGACCACCCTAGTAGGGTCGGCCCAGTGACAAGTGGTAATGGGTTATTATACTCTCCTAAGGGAGGTCAACCTAGTTAGAGTTAAAGGCAGGTCAAGTCATTGTGTAAATAGAGAGTGTGACTCTCTCATTCTATTCATTCACTCACTCATCCAACTCACATAGTTGAGAGAGAGGAGTGCGCACAAGTGGAGGAGGAGTAGTTGCTGGAGACATCTTGTTTTGGGGTTTTATCTTTGTGATCTTTGTATTGGTGCTCATTCTATCTCTGAGGAAGTTGCGGGGTTTTTCACCTTCTTAGTTTTCCCCAGTGAAATGCTTTGTGTCTCTTGTCTCTTGTGTTTGATATGTTGTACATGTTCTCTTTGTTAAGATCCTAGATCATATTCAATTAAATCTTGAACACTAACACAATGTGCTTTGAAGGACTCCATATGGATTTGGAATTGAACATATTGCAATATTGATAAAGAGGGAAATCTCTCACCTTAAACTATTTTTGTTTATAGCATAGGAATCACATGCTTGGAAAGTAGCAAGTAGGAATGTCATGCATGTGTGTATGTCTTGAATTGCTGATTGGTGAGAAAATCATAGCTAATGATTCCTTGTGTGCTTGCTAGAGGCCATGAGGTTAGATCATCTATGATGTGGAAGAGGAATTCCATGCAATGATGAGGGATTGGAAAGGGAGAATTCCTCCACTCTTCTCTTGCTGATATAATTATATTTTCTGAGTTTTATATATAGGAAATTATGGTATAGGAGTGTTGGAAATGCAATAGATTAGATAGATGAAATGTGTATGCATAGTAGGCATATTAAAAGATAATGCATACTGCGTGTAAAATTATGTGTGCTTGCATATGGTATTGCATATTGATAAAAGTTGTTAATGAGCACATTGTATTTCAATTTGAATGCACACTTAACAAGGATGCACATCCACTAAAGGAATTGTGGGAAAAGATTATGTTGCATGCTTGTGATTCTTGCAATGTTGCACAAAGATATGTAGAAAATATTTTTGAGATTCCTTGCTTACACTTTGCTTGAGAAATGATGAAAATGCTATTTCTAAAGTTCTTCATTTTGGTAAGATGATATCCTAGGTACCATGGTCAACATAACATATCTAATTTTGTTGGAAACCACAACAAAAGGACCAAGATAATAGAAGCATGGATGAAGATGATGATGATATGGCGTGTGATTGGCAGCCTTGTGAAGAAAGGATGGAGAACAAATCCATGATCAATAGGTGAGTGGAAGGACTGTGTAGTCCTTGGTAAGAAGCCAACCGATCAAGTAACATCAGGTATGTTGTTGGAAGCCATGCAGGTAAGGTTTTATTTATACTAATTGCATAAATGTTGAGAAAGGATGGGTAAGAATCCATTTAACCATGTTTTAATCATCATAAAATGGTATGCATACAATAGTGAATGCATTTATGTGAATGACACCCCATAGGGTATGGTGGGGTATGTGGTAGTAAATGAAATGAGCCTCATACCATGTGACTGTTTAAAATTTTTGAATGCATCCATAAGAAATAAGAGCATGCTATGTGTGAAACCATGAGGGTGTTGGGTTGTGAAGCCTGCAGTGCTCAACACGTATCCCATGAACTCCCTATTGGTGTTAATTTGGGGTGAAATATCTTTGCCAACAACCAAGAAGTGGGAGAACTCCTGAGGTGTTGTGTTTGGGTGAAGGATGAAGGCACCCAAATAGTGAACCAAGTAATTAGGGAGATGGCTAGGTATTGTGTTGAAGCATTGACTACGATGCCCAACTTACCATGGTAAGAAACTTGTGTAGGCACAAGAATGTTTTAAGATCAATGCTCTAGTGCATTGGGTGCATTAAGTAAATGTACAATTAAAATATATTATGTAAATCTTGTTGATTATGCATGCATATGTGTGATTGCATATATGTTAATATGCATTGCGTGAATGCATGGATATGGTGTACATTTCATTGAAATTAGATAATAGATGAAATGGTAGAATTATTAAAAAATAATTCTAAGATCCTATCAGGAGATGCTATGGGGAAAGAATTGCATGAAGAAGGTAGTTTTGTTTTGGATGGGCTATCAGGATGCTCTATTGGGAGGACAAAGTTGCATGAAATGATATGGTTGTGTAATCATGAATGATGAAAGTTTTATTTGACTTCATGTATATATGATGTGAATGTATCTTTCAATTTACTGTGATAATGATGCACACGAAGTAGATGTATTTCATTGCATTTGAAATAATAACAAATTGTAGTCTTTGAATTATTGAGTACTATAATTCTGAGATCACTTCAGTGATTATTGTAACAATGAAATGATTATGTGCATGGATACTCGGTTTGGTTGATTGAAATGTCTTAGGTGTGGCAATGTGGGTAAGTCCATGATAACACTGGAATCTACCATGTATAAAAGCCAAAATTGTGTGACGAGGATCTCATGGAGATGAAATCTGATTTTTGGTGTAGAATAGATTTGTAAATTTCAGATTTGAGATTTCGTTAATGAGTACTAATGGTTGTTTGGATCTTCAAAATTATGTCAAGAGGACATGTTGTAGGTGGATGTCTATGATATGGGAGAAATCCTAAACCATACTAGACAAAGTGATACCACTTGCAAAATCCAAACAATATGAGGATGGCCTCATGGTTGAACGAACCAAAATTCTGTAGTGAACAGAATTGTAAGTTCAGATTTGAGCCTGATTGATGACACATTGCAGGAAGAGAAAAGACATCTACAAAACAAATAATTATATGTGACCCTTGTTAAAATCATGCATGTCTGATTATTATACACTACAGAATTTAAACCCAAAATCCGACGAGAAAATCTGACGAAATTCGACAAAAAGGATTGTGTCATCGGATTTCACCTTCAAAATTACGAAATTTGATGAATTTTTTTTAAATTGATAGAAGGGTCGGTCGGATATCCGACGACCCTCGGATATCCGACGACCCTCGGATATCCGACGATGTATGTCGAATAGTGACCATTGTTGTCGACTATCCGACATAATATTATGCCCGCAGATGTCAGATATCCGACTTTATATTATGCCCGCGGATGTAAGATACCCAATGTTATATTATGCCTGTGAATGTCGGATATCCGACATTATGTTATGCCTGTGGATGTCGGATATTCGACAGGTATTATCCAACGGTAAATATGCTTAATTCATTGGATATCCGACGAACGCTTATATTTTAAGATCTATAAATTTCGAAACATTTCGACATGTTTGCTATACAAGCGACGGTTTGTGGAAATTTTTTTATTCGACGGATTGTTTTTCGTAAAAGAATACGTCATTATTTCTATTATTTTTGTGATTAAAGCGAGCAAAGTGTGGAGCTTTATTTTCTAAGATCGATAATATTCATTCAATCTCTTTATGAGAAAATGTCAAATAGCAATATTCCTGATCCAGACAAACAAAATCGACAATTGATTGCTAGAATGTGGGATGGACTGAAAAGAAAAGGGTGATGGGAAATGTTATTGTCCATGTAGTCAATTAAGGGGCTTTAAGATGAGAAGAATAAAGATCACAACAACCAGAAAAAATTGTAGGGAACCACTAGGGAACTGTTGATGCCTTGGATATCGTAGCATCAATCAGAAAGGGATTCTCCTTGAGAGATGGTCCCAATTAGACTATCTCCCGTTTGGTGTAGGGAATCCGTCCGGTTAACGGTTCCGGCAACCGTGGGTTTGGAGTTTAAATCCAATTCTACCGGTTATGGCCCGATCCACCTTTCTTTTGGGTTTTATGTCTTTTAAATGAGATGCAAGTGCCTAAATTATATTCGATCTAGATGCAACTAAAACAGGTCTAAGTCTAGGAACCGGAGTAAATATACCTATCCCTGCAGGGAACACGCTTAAGGGATGAGCAATCAGCTGTAACAAATAACGTAAGGAAAGAACAGATAGCTATTAATTCTCACAAGTAAAACTACAGCAAGATAAAGATATTTAGAAGATAGCTTCTAATTCAACATGGAACGCCTCTATTGCTCATAAAACAGAAAAAAGCAAAGAATTTATTTAATCTACGTAGCAAGAATAAAGAAACAGATCTAAATGTAACAAACTGAAATTAAACTTAAAGATCCCTGCAAGGAGCAATTTAAATGCATGAACAATGAGCCACATGAGTTATCCTGAAGAAAGAACAGTTAGCCATTCGATCTAGAAGAGAAATCTACAGCAATGATAAAGACATCAGCAGGTAGGTCCTGATTTAATGTGAAACGCATTCATTGTTCACAAAATAGAGAAAATCGTACGCACGGGGAGGAGCAAAATCATTAATACAAAGAAATAGTTCAGATGGTAAGGATGATCTCACATTACAGAACAGCAGTCATTAGAATAGTCCAACATACAGCCGTCCAACATCCCATGCAAAACGTCCATCTCCCGTGGCTTCTATTAGAAAATTCAATTTTACAGGCCCTATACAAGATAGCTTGTATGGGTTTCAAAATTTCATTCCCTGCAAAAAAGTCCTCATCTATTCTTCCTAGCTACTATTTATAATTACAATTCTGCCATTTGGGTTGCCACCTAGCACCTTCCACCTGTCAATTGCAGGAGTTTCTTCTATAACCGACCACCAAAAATGACCACTTCTTTTACAAAATTGTTTTGACAAAAAATAGGGACAGCTGTCCCATGGCTTACGCCTTACATGTTTGAAAGTTTAACAGAATATACATAGCAGAAATAATGCTAACACCCACGCTTTCCCTGCTAGACACGTGCTTGGCTGAAGAGGGTTGCTCAACTGAATTCAATTTATTTCATTCCTGTGCGTGAGCTTCTGCTGGAAGAGGGTCTCCCAAGTTAACTATTGCTGATGCTGCCTGGGAAGAGACCCTCGAATCCCCTGCTGATGCTGCTTCTAATTGGGAAGGGGGGATTGAACTGGCCAGACTTTCTGCCATTGCTGGGGAAGAGGCTGCTGGGAGAGAAGATCCTGGATCTACCGATGCTCCTGCTGCTGCTGCAGCTTTCCTGTCCTCCTCTGCTATGTAGCCGTACCACACACCTGTGTCCCTTATGACTATGTTTGCTGCAGCAGGGAACAAGATTTTCTGAGAAGTCACATTCTTCCCGAGCTCTGCTTTAATGCTTTGAACTTCTGCTACTGCAGCTTGATGCACTTCCTTCAGCAGATGGTTGTGGAGTGATGATGAACCAATATAATGCTGGAGGTCATCAATAGCCAGGACATCAATCCTTTTCACATACTCCATTTGAACGCCTAGCTCTTCCTTTAGCTGAGACAACCGCTGCTCCTTTTCCGGAAAGTCCTCTAGGGTCTGAGGGAAACTCAATGTGCATTTGTCATGGAATCCTTTGAGCTTTTGGTATAGACTGTTAATTTTATCTGTTGTTCTCTGCACACTGGTTATCAGCTTATTGGCACAGTTCCTGCCAAACTCCAGCAAGGCTATGTATTCATTAAAATCGTCCACAGCTTTAAATGGAAGATGCGGGGGGAAACCCCCTTTCCCTTCTCTCCATGCCATCTGACTTATGATATTTGCCTTGACACGGGTATTCTTAGCTTTGAGCCTATGGGCCTCCGCATTAATTTCTTTTAATCTGACTATCATGACCTTGAGCTTGCAAACCTCGTCAGTGATTAGCTCCTGCGTATCATTTATTTGCCTCAGGATGCTGCAGGACAGCTCATGGAAGGGAGACATGTCCATCGTTTTGCTCTCAGCCTGCTCTAACCGCTCAGCTAATGTCTGCTTGTCTGCTTCTAGCTGAGAAGCCTTTTCGTCCGCTCCATTCTTCTTCGCTTCTACAATCATTATTTGGAGTGTTAGCTGGTCCTTTTCCTCCTCCAGCTGGCTGTACTTGTTTGACAGCTCCTTATGTTCAGCGTACAAGCAATTATACTTGTTCACTGCCAGATCTCTTTGGGCTTGCTCATTAGCCACAGTTTGTTGTAGCGTACGAGCTTTCTTCCTTGTCAATTCATTATCTCTTACCATCACGCCTACATTGGCCAGGGATGCTTTTGCCGTTGCTACAGCTGCGGTCGCCATAGCAAAGGGATCTTGATCTGTATTCTGCATTATAGTGACCTCTCGGTGGGTAACGATGTCTTCATGGAAGGGACTTTTGATCCTCTCTTCTGATTTGAGGACCATTGCTTTTCTTTTCTTGTCATAGACAAACTCATTCCACTTGGACACCGTATGCTTTCCCGATGGAGTGTACGGGACAATTGGTCGGTTTATGATGTCTATGTCTTCTTCTGCCGGTGGGGTCCGGACTTCCTGAGCAGGGTCTCCTCCTTTATTTTGGGCACCAGAGCCCCCTGCTTGAGAGGTGTCTATTTCCATGTCCTGTATACCGGATCCACCTGCCTTGGCATCTTCCCTTGTCTTCAATTCTTCTTCCGCCCTCTTTTCTGCCTCAGCCTGCTCATCTTCGGCCTCTTTCTGCTTTTGGGCTTCCTCAGCCTCTTTCTGCAGTCTTTCATTTTCAGCTTCTTGCTGCTTTCTTGCTTCCTCAGCTTCCCGCTGTAACCTCGCTTCTTCACTTAATCTGAGCTCTTCCTGAGCTCGGGCATCCTCATCTTCTTTCTCCTTTTGCTGGCTGGTCTTCTGGGCCTTGGTTGAGCTAGAGCTTGCTCAAGTGCCTTGGCAACAGATCCGTAGCTCAGCCATGTTGCTGATGCCTCTGAATGCCTCTTCCTCGGCATCAGGATAGTGGGAGTACTCGAAGTGAGCATAGATATCCTTACAGTGCTCAGCAACTCTTCCCTTTTGGTCATTCCTGTGGAAGATTACCTCACCGAAGTGGAAGGCTTTCAGCCCTTGAACAAATTCGTCGGCCGAGGCAACCCATGAAAACTTGTAAGCACCTATGCAGAAAGGTAGGGGGGGAAAGGAAGCCTTATGTTGTTTGTGGAGCATTGCTCCAATCCCATCCAGGAAGAGTTGTCTTACTGCTTCTTTGAGAACCACATAGTCTGTGGCATACTGCGGCAAGATGTATGGGGGCTTAGTCCCTCCAAACATTCTCAGGTAGGTACCTTGCTCCGAAAAGTAAAAGTCCCCATAATCCTCAAGGACTTCCAAAGCATTTTCTGACAGGCAGTTTGGTTCTTCCTTGAACATTTTCTCGTATAGGGGCATGATGAACCCCTCACAGATGAGTTTGTAGCTGGGCTTGTAATTCTGAGCCCACAACATCTTGAATGCGATATAGACTGGGGCGGTGGCCCTATCCCATGTGCAGCCCAATTTGGGGAAGTCTATCTTGGCCAAAATACAATCAATCAGATATGAGGACATGAAAAATTCAACCTTCTTCAAGGCTAGTCCTTCTTTAGCAGCAATTATCATCGAGGCCAGACTGTCTGACAGGATAGTGGCCCAGTCAAACACAGTTCCCTTGAATGCCACGTAGTGGATGATAGGGATCCACTGAATCTTATAGACTGTGCCATCGGGCATGCCGAAGATTCTGCACAGCATTAAAGCGATCAATCTGAAAGGAGCTCTCATATTTTGTACGTCATATTCATCACTTCCTTTCTTTCTCAAATGTTTGCCCGCAATTAGCAGCTTCTTGGCCATCTCGACGTTATTCATTTGGCTCAACCATTCGTCAGTCAAAGCTTGTTGGACACGGGGAAATTTGTAGGCTGTCGCCATATACGCGGGTTGAAATAAGGCAATAGCCACTTTTTAGCTATCATTTATCACTCTCCCTTCAGCATCGGCATGTTGGAGTATCCATCCAATCACTTCAGCACAGGGGAACAACTCAGGGCGGGTAGAGGCTCTAGTTATGCCTGAGGCTCTGATATTAAGATAAATCGGTGCTTCCTCTAACAACATATCTTGGATTTCTTGGTCCCGGATCATTCTGTAGATGTCACCCCATCTGATTTCAGGAGGGACACCGGTGGTGCACCTAGTGTCCTGGAGTGAAGCTTCAGTTTTGAGTGGCGCAGGCTTCTTTTCAGTCATCTTAGCCTTCTTCTTACCGGTTTTCGGCATCTTGACTTACCCCTGATAGCACCCATATACAAGTCATCATGATATTGAGCAACATACTGTGAGATTTTAACAGAGAGCATCATTGTTTTGATACATGAATGAGATAAGGAGCAATGTGAAGCTGTGTACTTAGGAGGCACAATACATCATTTCAATATGAAATACAAATTTAAACATTTGAATCTTTTAAAGGGGGAAGCTTTGGGGTGTTCCTGAGAGGATAGGAAACAATCTGCTCTCGGCCCGGCCCTAGGAGAAAGGGTGATATTCATTTTAACAGGGACACCATTATAAATCTCAGCCATCTTAATTCTTTTAAAGGGGCAGGCTCAGTATGCTCCTGTGAGGATAAGCGCGCTGCAGAAGAAGCCTGCTTTCGGTTTGGCTTTGGGGAAGAGGGTGAATTTCGTCACTGCTACGGTTTGAAAGGCTAATGGCGGGGAAGCTCGGGTTGGAAGGACTCTGTGACAACAAGGGAGCCCCTTTCACACTTTCGACTCGGTGAGGGCTTCGAATGCTATTGTCACTTACGGCACTTGCCGAGGTGCTCTATGGGAAGCTCTAGTTCGAGCGAGGGTGATGGTGCCGGAGACATACTGACGGGAAAGGCTTGGGTGGCCATGGTTTCGGGTTTCGGCTCGCGTAACTTGAACGCTCACGGTATTTGAACAGGGGTAATGGCGTCGGTTCCTAGGTTTTGACTTGGGTAGAGGGCATGTTGGGACTGAGGTTTACGGAAAGGCTCGGGGTTTTACGTCCTGAGCTTTCGGCCGGGGACATGAAAATCCTATGGGGCTTCGACAGTTTTTCACACAACGAGGCACGCGGCCCGGGGATTAAAATGGAACAAGTTTAACCGCCCGCACCAATCGTCTCTACTAAAAAAAAATGTTTTAACCAATGTCTGTTTTATATGACGAGAACTCCATTCAACTGCATTTAACGGGCAAAACATAGCCATTGACGGGTGTTTTTTCCCGTCAAAATCCCACCAAAACCCATCATTTTCAAACAAAAGACAACCCAAAAGCAACTGGAAACCGTAAAAGGGGCGAATTTCAAGGTTAAAATCCTACCTAGCACCGTGGGGATCGCTTGAACGAGGTGGCCGCGAACGCGGATGAGCGAGGTGAGCTGGAGCGATTTGCACGGCGTTCCACGTCGTTTGCCAATCGAAAACAATGGTGTATTGGCTCGAGCCCCCCACCGTATATTTATAAAAGACAGGCACGTGCGAGCATTTAGATTGGTAGTTGGCGCAATTAAAATGCGGCGTAAATACGCTGCCCGTTGCGGTCACGTCAAAATGTTTCGATTTCCGTGTGACCGCCATTCGCGGGACTGCCTTGCGAATCATACCCGCCGTTGCGGAAGGGTTCAGGGAAAGTTTCCGTCGTTTCGGGGCGCATCGCGGAAGGGAAACTCAAAGCTTTCCGCAAAAGAACCCCGCGTTGCGGACGGATAACGCCAAGGATTCCTCCGTTTCGGGAGCTATTTGCGAAGGGCTTCCGCAAATCCAAAAGTTTCTAAGTCTCGCGGGGTTTCGGGACGATATGGCGAATGCTCCCGGTATTTTCGGAAGGGAAACTTGAAAGTTTCCGCGGTTGCGGGCGGCTTCTTGGAATTGTTCCAGAAGGGCCTCATCCTTTCGGTGTTTCGGCAAGTCAGGGTGAACTTTTCGCGGTTTCGGAAGAAGTTCGCGAATTTCTCCGTGGTATTTCAGAAAGCTTTTGTGGATGGCTTCCGCCGTTTCGGAAGGAAAATCCGAAGGCTTCCGCAGGTTTTCGAAGTTTGTCTAAGTCTCTTTTCGGAAAGCTTATGTGAACGACTTCCGTTGCTTCGGACCACTTCGCTGAATTCTTCCGCCGTTTCGGAAGGATTTCATCAGAAGCTTCCTCGATTTTAACAAACTATTCCAACCTTTTTTCGGGCGTCTTTCCCAAGTTCTCCCACTGTTTCGGGAAGAAAAACGGAAGGTTTCCGCAATTTTCGGGTGGAGAAGCTCTAAGGATTCCGCAACTTCAAAGAAAAAACCTAAGTCTTTGCCAAAGTTTCGGGAGATTTGACGGAAGGCGCTCACCGTTTCGAACGGAAAGAACGAATGCCTCCGCGACTGCGGAAAGTTTCGATGAATGGCTCCGCCGTTCCGGAAAGAATTACCCAACGGCTCCCGCAACTTTCCAAAGAAAATTGCTAAGTCTCCTCATAGCTTTGGAAAGAATTCGTGAATTCCTCCGCGGGTTTCGGGCGGTTCCCTTAAATTGTTCCGCAACCTTTTGGGAGAATGTTTCAAGTTCTTTTCGAGAGGATTTGACCACAGCTCCCGCCGTTTCGGGGAAAGCTTTGAAAGCTTCCGCGGTTGCGGAAGGTTTGAGCGAGGCACTTCGCCGTTTCGGAAGGATTTCCCAAGTGCTCCCGTGTTCTTCCAACAAAAATTCTCCAAGTCTTCCTTTGAGAAGCTTATGCGAGCGGCTTCCGCAGTTACGGGAAAAATCTTGAATTGGTCCGCCGTTTCGGAAGCAGAATCGTTTCAGGAGGAAAATTTGAATTGTTCCGCAGAAACCAAAATCGAAAAGTTTCCAAGTTTTACTTCGGAAGGCTTAGACGGGCGGTTTATGAGATTGGCCTCCGCCATTTCGGAAGGATAGCCCGAGAGCTTCCGCGGTTTATTCGACGAGAGTTTTCTAAGTTCTTTTGCGGGCGTTTAAGCGAGAGGCTTCCGCCACTACGGGGTTTTAGCAAATTGCTCCGTGACTTTGAGAAAAAACTTCATTGAAAGATCTTCTATTTGAGAGTCAAAATCTTCTGGTAGCCTTGGAGTTTCTCATGGCGAGACTCTCTGCTTAAAAGCAAAGATAAAAGCTGAAAAAAAAAATGTTTAAGGCAGCCTTTCTAAAAAAAAATAAAAAAATAAAATAAAGGAGGGGCCCCATATGTGCAAAATTTTAGGGGGGAGTGTTGATGCAACAACAATGGCGAGTCGTTGGCGAACACAGATCTCTGAAAAATTCCTCCTCATGGTCCGAAACCTCATCAAAAACATCCATCTTGGTTGCACTTACTCGGCTGAGCACTTTAAAGTCATGTGAGGGGAAGGAGGCACTTTACTTGCTAGCCATTGGGGAGAGGGGAGCTTTGACCGAGACATCTTCACCACTCTCAAAGGGACAATATATGAGATTCATTTTAGGAGGGGTATCTTTCAGATGGTCACTTCTGCTGGACTCCACAGGATCTGCAACACTTGGTCGTGGACATTATTGCTCTTGTTCCTCATTCCCATGCTGCTTGCATCCTTTTGGATGTTTGTACTTTGGACAGCTTAGCTGTTTGAGCCTTCCAGAGATATTTTCTTTTGGGCATGATCTTTGATTTAGGCTCCTCAATCCATAGGGTCCTTTTGTGTGAGTTAGAGATTTTATTGATTTTATCAAACTTCACGGACGGAGAGGAGCCCATTTTGAGCTGGGCCTTTTGGACAGCCTTCTTGATTTTACATGTCTTTTGCTTTTGTCTCAGCCATGCTTTAATTGAGGCGAGAATCTCTGGAAAACAGACTCTTGAATGTAGGCCATTTTGGCTGTTAAATCTGCAGCATGGAGTCATTTCAATACCCTATGTCCTCGAGAGGTGCCACTTTCCATGGGTCCAACTTTGGTAACCTTCTTGAGATGCCTTTAAAGTGTGAGAGTGGGTGGAGCCCAACGATAGTAGTGAAGATGGTCATAGGTCTCTGCTATTAAACAGGATTAGTGTGACTAGCAAGGTAGGCTTCCTCCCTTCTGAACATTTCAGCAAGAGCACAACAAATCGGATTTACTTGAGCAGAGTTCCAGACTCATGGGTCGCAAGTTTTCTTTGAGAGAGTTATCTTCAACGGGAATCTCAACCAGAAGGGCATTCAGAAAACAAAACTTGTCGTAAAAGTTCAAATAACAAAGAGAGAAACAACATGGCCAAAAAAATAAAGCAACTAAAGGCTAAAGCAAAAAGAAAACTTTATTTATGTACAGGAAGTCTCGAGGAGACTATGCGAAGTATTGTTTCAGAGCGAGGCCATTGAGAGGAAGGGCTACTTCTTTTCCCTCGAGATTTGTCAATTTATAAGTGGATGGGCCTAATTTTGCAGAAATTTGGTATGGGCCTACCCATAGATGTTGAAATTTTGTATGCATTCCTTTGCCTTCATGATTATGGTCCCATTTCAGGACTAAATCCCCAACTTCAAAATCTCTCTTACCGGATTTCCTCTTATCGAACCATCTCTTAACTATGTCTTGGTGCTGATGGAATCGATCTTTAGCTTTGTGTCGGGCTTCTTCCAGTTGAAGCAGGGTGTTGATCCTGGATTGTAAGGCTTGGCTACTAGAACCCCGAGAGGCTTGGGACAATTGCAAGGATGGTAGTAAGATGTTTGGGGGAAGAATGGCTTCCTTGCCATAGACAAGAGTAAAAGGGGAGACACCTAAAGCATTTTTCGGGGTTACCCTATCTGCCCATAAGGCGTTTGGGAGAGCCACATGCCAACTTCTCTGGTTTTCTATCACAGTTTTCTTAAGAATTTGAATCAGATTCTTGTTTGAGGATTCAGCTAATCCGTTTCCCTGAGGGTAGTAATTGGCTGAATAATGCAACTTAATTCCCCATTCATAAACAAATTCATTTATCTTGCAAGATGAAAAATAAGTAGCATTATCAAAAACAAGGGAAATTGGAACCCCAAACCTGGTTATGATGTTCTCTTTCAAGAAGCTGATGACTGCGTCTTCATTGATCTTGCGCAACGGGATGGCCTCCGTCCACCTAGTGAAGTAGTCGATAGCCGTCAGGATGTATCGATGTTGCAATGAAGAATTTGGATTTATTTCTCCGATAACATCTATGCCCCATTGCTCAAAAGGCTCAGAGATGATGACCGGCTGCAACGGTCCTGCTGCCTTAGGTAACTTCCCGGCACTTCTTTGACATACATCGCAAATCCGTGCGTATGTGTGGGCATCTCAAAACAGAATGGGCCAGTAATACCCAGCTCTTAGTATCTTGTGTGCTGTTGTCTCACCTGAATAATGTCCGCCTGCGGGGCCATCATGCAATTCTTTGACAACTCTGTTTGCATCTTCCATTTCCAAACATTTGAGGAGAACCCCATCATAATTCTTCCTGAAAAGAATCCCATCAATGATTTGATAGGGTGCGGATTTCAAACGGAGTGCCCTTCTTTGTTTAGAGTTCCAGTGCTCGGGTAGATATCCCTGCTGTAAATAGTGCACCAGATCCCTATACCATGACTGGGGAGTTGTGAAGATATGACATACTTCAACCGAATTGAGCTTAGCTTCATTCTTCCAATGTTTTTCTTCATCAATTGAGTTTCCCGCAAGTAATTTGCACAGGCCTTGCCCTTTGATGATTGTAGCCGGTTTAAATTCCAAATCATACTCCTGCAGAGCTGTGACCTAGTTCCCTCTCCTCTCTCCCAATTCCTTTTGAACGAAAAGGGATCTAACAGCTGGATGGGGAACTATGACTTTAGTTCTATTCTTCAGAATGTATGGCCTAAACTGCTTCACAGCTTTGAAGACTGCATACGCATGTTTGTCAACTACGGGGTAATTCAGCTCAGCCCCTTACAGACCAGTGCTCATAAACGAAATTGGGTATTCATCCCCCAACTCCACCTTTTGCATGAGTACAGCTGCGAGAGAGTCATCCGAAGCGAAGGTATACAAGATGAAATCTTTATCAAAATCTGGACTTCTTAAGGAAGGAGCTTTAGCTACAGCTGCCTTGATATCTCTAAATGCGTCCTTCTCCAAATCTGTCCACTTGAATTGTATGCTTTGTTTAACCATCTGCTGTAATGGCTTAACAATTTGTGCAAAATCCGGAACAAATCCGCGGACAAAATTGATGGTGCCCATAAAAGATTGCATAGATTTTTTGTTGTGAGGCATTGGAATCTTATTAATAGCTTGGACTCTTTCTTGGTCGATTTACACTCCCCCTTTGGAGATGATATGACCCAAGAGCTTACCTTCGGGCACAACAAACACGCTCTTCTTGGGATTCAAGGAAATACCATACTTCCGGCAACGATCAAAGATATGCCTCAGATGAACAACATGATCTTCCCTTTTCTTCGAAAAGACTGTCACATCATCTAAGTGAACAACAACACATTGCCCACCCAATCCTCGGAAGGCAATATCCATCGCCCTTCGGAATGTAGCTCCTGCATTTATCAGACCAAATGGCATTCTTCTGTAGGCGAAAGTTCCCCACTTAGTCCTGAAAGTAGTCTTGAGACGATCTTCTTCGGCTACTAACACTTGATTATAGCCAGAGAAACCATCGAGGAGAGAAAACAATTCGGATCCTGACACCATTTGTAGGATTTGCTCCATTGAAGGTACGGGGTAGTTATCTTTATCCGAAGCTTTGTTTAAATTTCTGAAATCTACACATAGCCTTATCTCTCCTGACTTCTTTCTTACGGGAACCAAGTTTGCAACCCATTCAGAATGCCGGACTTTGAAGATTATCTTAGCGTCCAGGAGCTTCTTTAATTCCTTTTGGATTAGCGGTTCTAGAGTAGGATGCATCCTTCTCAACTGCTGCTGAAATGGCTTGACACCCGCTTTCATTGGTATAACATGCTGAATGATGCGGACGTCATATGTTTTTAGATCTTCATAGGTCCATGCAAAAACATCCTTGTACTATTTAAACAATTTAATGAACCTATCTCTTTCTCCTGGTGAACAACATTTGCCAAGGTTGACGAATTTTGGTTCTGCCTCGGTACCCAGATTAACCAACTCATGTTGCATTGATGAGTTGTTAGTTTTGGTATTAGCTGGTCTTTTGAACTTATTTTGAAGATCGAAAAGCGTTTCGAGGGACCTTACCCCCTTTGGCATGAAATTTCCTTTCTCGTCATCTTTCTTCATCAAATCAACATCGTGTTCTTCCTCATCTATTGCAGCTCCTTGAAAGCTATCTTCGTTTGTTAGGAAACTGATGTTTGTGATGTTATCGGGAACGGAAGGCCTGAAGATCAATTCAATTGAGCATTTATTATTTGATGGCACCAATCTGGAAGTGGATGTTGCTAACAAATCAGCAGCAGAATTTTGCAATCTAGGAATTGATTTTATATTGAAAGCGTCAAAATGCATGATTAAATCCCATACCTCAGCCTGATAAGATTTCAAGTGAGGTGAGAGACAATGAATGGTGTCCCTTACCTGTCTTACAACTATCTCGGAGTCACCAAAGACCTTCAGGTACTTAACATTTAAGCCAATGGCCTTCTTTAATCCATGTACCAAAGCTTCATATTCAGCGGTGTTATTGGTGCAATCAAATTCTAATCTACAAGACAAAAAATACTTGTTTCCTTTTGTATCCATTAGAACACAACCGGCTACGGATCCTTCCAGAGTTTTAGAACCATCAAAGTATAATGTCCAAAAGGTATCTTTAGATTCAGCTAAGTTAGTTTCTTTGTGATCTATGTCAGTGACTAAATTGACTATGTTACAATCAACATCATCAGTCCGAGAGAAATGAAGGAGATCGGACTGTTTATCTGATTCATGGCTAATTGTTTCAAATTGATAATTACCCGGATCCATTTCCAAGAAATAATTCCCCAGAACCGAGGATGAGAAAGTCACGGCTTCATTCTTTTCTTCTAACTGAGTTACGTTTTGTTTCATATGAGGTTCCCTAAGAACTTTAATCTGATTCTGCCTGTTCTGATAAGGCAGCCATAGATGAGACCAATCAGTAGCAAAGTAGCCACTCAGCTTAGTAGACCAATCCCTACTTAAAATCAGCCCATAGGCTTCAGGAATATCGACCACCATTATGTCAATGAATTGACAGACTCTAGGGTCGGCTGACAGTCTAATTAGAACATCTTTCATCTCCCCAATAACCTTGACAGCAGTCCTGTCTAATTGGATAATTTGAGCTGGAGATGGCACGGGCTGCCCATTAATTTTCCTACAAATTGATAGTGGCATAACGTTTGAAGAAGCTCCAGATTCTACCAAACAGTTGTGAACATTGTGATTAAAAATTTCAAAAGTCAATAGGAAAGGCAATGTTTGAGATTTGGATTTCCCACCGATGCTAGCCTCATTAATTTCGAGATTGTCTTGAGAATCCGTTAATGCAGTGCTGGTTTTCGGTTGTAGAACATGCAACAGTTTGTCTCGTTGATGGGGCAAGCTACACATGTCGAATATTGATATGTTCGCTTTGACTTTCTTGATATCTTCGATAATATCATACCCTATGTCCGATTCGTTCCCAATTCGAGTTGGCTGATCTGTTTTGCTCATTGTGACCTTAGGTGGCTGAACTATGTTGTCAGCACTTGGTTGTTTGGCCACTGTTTGGTTTACTTTGGGCTGTGGTGGGATGATTGGTATATGACTCCTAAGCGGATCTTTCGAAACTCTAGGCTTATGGGGGACGGTGACTGGCATAGGATCCGCAATTGGGCCCTTGCTGCGAGTGGCAACATTTATGGTAGAGGGAGAGCTATCTATGTGATCTTCTTCTACTAATTCAGTCATAGGTACCCAATCCCACAACACCATAGTAGTGTCCGAGGTTGGTTCCTCTAACTTAGGGCTCGACTCTTCTGGAGGATCATCCTGATCTGGGATCTGAGAATCTAACATTTGGTTCATGACTAAGCTCATGGAATTGATCCATTGCGGGCAACTCTTTTCCGAATGTGGTTCTTGGTGAAAAGTGCAGAAATTTTCCATCCCTATCTCATTCAAGTTTAAAACAGGGGCAGCGTTCATTGGTGGATGAACCTGTTCCCCGTCTTCCCTTCTTTTATAAAATGGCTTGAAAGGTTTCCTGGATGTGCTAGCAGCCTTGTCTTTCTCGAGATCTATGATTTTGTTAGATAACTTCTGCATCATCTTGACTACATTTTCCATGTCCGTAGATGGATCGTCTTTACCTCTAGTGAGCAACAAAGGTTTTCTGCTAGCTGATGGTTTTGGTTCTACATCTAAGGCATGTTTAGCAATGCTATCAGCCTCTTCTTCTACCTTTCTAGCTTCCTCAAAGTTCTCTATCAGGGTAGTTTTCTTGGACCTCTTTACGAACATTGCTATGGGTCCATCAAGAGCGGTTGTATAGTATTCAATTAGAGATTCCTCGGCTGGTTTATTATCTTGACTGAAGTTATTCAACAGCGTAGTGAATCTTTGATTGAAATCTTGAACCTTTTCTTTCTTTTCCATCCTCATGGATAAGAGTTCTTTCATAAGTGTGGCCACAGTCTTTTGGTTTCCGTATTTCTTTAGAAAACATTTTTTGAATTCATCCCAACTAGAGATTGAGCTGGGTTGTAGGCTAAAGTACCATGATGATACTTTTGGCTCGAATGTATATGGAAACAACCTGCAGACTACGTCTTCATGTTGTACGTTCAAAAGGTTCAGAGCTAAGTAAAAACTCTTGAGGTGATCTTCTGCCGAAATGGCTTTCCCTGGATCGTACTTAGGAAAGACCTTTTCTGGGTTTTTAGGAAGATTATGGAATGGTCCAGCTAGGTTCAGCGCTCCCCTTGCTCTCCAAGCAGGTACAACCATGTTTGGGTTTGGATGTGGAGACCCTGGTGGAGAATTGTAGGGTGAATCCTGTGGAGTACTTTTGGGAGTGGTAATTTCTTCAATATTTTCTTGGTCTGTCTTGTTAAGAGTGTCTGAAATTTCTTCCAAAGTCAGATTTACCAGTTCTTCAAAACTCTGAACGAGAATTGAATCACGGGTGTATTGTGGCTCCTTTCTAGGTGTAATTTTCTTAGGGAGGAAGTTGACAGCGTTTAAACCACCTAGCTGTCTAACGTAGGATCTGGTATGTCTTCTCAAATCCTCTATTTCTGTAAAAGGAACAGCGTACAAAGCTTCTTGAGGCTCAGGGTCAGAAATGAGGCGTTCTTGGTGTGTTAATCCAAGATCTGGGCTGTTCGAAATGCTTTCTTTAAGCGGGTTTTCAGTGTTATCTATGACCACAGAAGATTTTCCTCTATCAGCCATGCACTTTCAGGCCCTCCTTCTAGCGCCAAAAACTGTTGATGCCTCGGATATCGTAGCATCAATCAGAAAGGGATTCTCCCCGAGAGATGGTCCCAATTAGACTATCTCCCGTTTGGTGTAGGGAATCCGTCCGGTTAGCGGTTCCGGCAACCGTGGGTTTGGAGTTTAAATCCAATTCTACCGGTTATGGCCCGATCCACCTTTCTTTTGGGTTTTATGTCTTTTAAATGAGATGCAAGTGCCTAAATTATATTCGATCTAGATGCAACTAAAACAGGTCTAAGTCTAGGAACCGGAGTAAATCTACCTATCCCTGCAGGGAACACGCTTAAGGGATGAGCAATCAGCTGTAACAAATAACGTAAGGAAAGAACAGATAGCTATTAATTCTCACAAGTAAATCTACAACAAGATAAAGATCTTTAGAAGATAGCTTCTAATTCAACATGGAACGCCTCTATTGCTCATAAAACAGAAAAAAGCAAAGAATTTATTTAATCTACGTAGCAAGAATAAAGAAACAGATCTAAATGTAACAAACTGAAATTAAACTTAAAGATCCCTGCAAGGAGCAATTTAAATGCATGAACAATGAGCCACATGAGTTATCCTGAAGAAAGAACAGTTAGCCATTCGATCTAGAAGAGAAATCTACAGCAATGATAAAGACATCAGCAGGTAGCTCCTGATTTAATGTGAAACGCATTCATTGTTCACAAAATAGAGAAAATCGTATGCACGGGGAGGAGCAAAATCATTAATACAAAGAAATAGTTCAGATGGTAAGAATGATCTCACATTACAGAACATCAGTCATTAGAATAGTCCAACATACAGCCGTCCAACATCCCATGCAAAACGTCCATCTCCCGTGGCTTCTATTAGAAAATTCAATTTTACAGGCCCGATACAAGATAGCTTGTATGGGTTTCAAAATTTCATTCCCTGCAAAAAAGTCCTCATCTATTCTTCCTAGCTACTATTTATAATTACAATTCTGCCATTTGGGTTGCCACCTAGCACCTTCCACATGTCAATTGCAGGAGTTTCTTCTATAACCGACCACCAAAAATGACGACTTCTTTTACAAAATTGTTTTGACAAAAAATAGGGACAGCTGTCCCATGGCTTACGCCTTACATGTTTGAAAGTTTAACAGAATATACATAGCAGAAATAATGCTAACACCCACGCTTTCCCTGCTAGACACGTGCTTGGCTGAAGAGGGTTGCTCAACTGAATTCAATTTATTTCATTCCTGTGCGTGAGCTTCTGCTGGCAGAGGGTCGCCCAAGTTAACTGTTGCTGATGCTGCCTGGGAAGAGACCCTCGAATCCCCTGCTGATGCTGCTTCTAATTGGGAAGGGGGGATTGAACTGGCTAGACTTTCTGCCATTGCTGGGGAAGAGGATGCTGGGAGAGAAGATCCTGGATCTACTGATGCTCCTGCTGCTGCTGCAGCTTTCCTGTCCTCCTATGCTATGTAGCCGTACCACACACCTGTGTCCCTTATGACTATGTTTGCTACAGCAGGGAACAAGATTTTCTGAGAAGTCACATTCTTCCCGAGCTCTGCTTTAATGCTTTGAACTTCTGCTACTGCAGCTTGATGCACTTCCTTCAGCAGATGGTTGTGGAGTGATGATGAACCAATATAATGCTGGAGGTCATCAATAGCCAGGACATCAATCCTTTTCACATACTCCATTTGAACGCCTAGCTCTTCCTTTAGCTAAGACAACCGCTGCTCCTTTTCCGGAAAGTCCTCTAGGGTCTGAGGGAAACTCAATGTGCATTTGTCATGGACTCCTTTGAGCTTTTGGTATAGACTGTTAATTTTATCTGTTGTTCTCTGCACACTGGTTATCAGCTTATTGGCACAGTTCCTGCCAAACTCCAGCAAGGCTATGTCTTCATTAAAATCGTCCACAGCTTTAAATGGAAGATGCGGGGGGAAACCCGCTTTCCCTTCTCTCCATGCCATCTGACTTATGATATTTGCCTTGACACGGGTATTCTTAGCTTTGAGCCTGTGGGCCTCCGCATTAATTTCTTTTAATCTGACTATCATGACCTTGAGCTTGCAAACCTCGTCAGTGATTAGCTCCTGCGTGTAATTTATTTGCCTCAGGATGCTGCAGGACAACTCATGGAAGGGAGACATGTCCATCGTTTTGCTCTCAGCCTGCTCTAACCAGTCAGCTAATGTCTGCTTGTCTGCTTCTAGCTGAGAAGCCTTTTCTTCCGCTCCATTCTTCTCCGCTTCTACAATCATTATTTGGAGTGTTAGCTGGTCCTTTTCCTCCTCCAGCTGGCTGTACTTGTTTGACAACTCCTTATGTTCAGCGTACAAGCAATTATACTTGTTCACTGCCAGATCTCTTTGGGCTTGCTCATTAGCCACAGTTTGTTGTAGCGTACGAGCTTTCTTCCTTGTCAATTCATTATCTCTTACCATCACGCCTACATTGGCCAGGGATGCTTTTGCCGTTGCTACAGCTGCGGTCACCATAGCAAAGGGATCTTGATCCGTATTCTGCATTATAGTGACCTCTCGGTGGGTAACGATGTCTTCATGGAAGGGACTTTTGATCCTCTCTTCTGATTTGAGGACCATTGCTTTTCTTTTCTTGTCATAGACAAACTCATTCCACTTGGACACCGTACGCTTTCCCGATGGAGTGTACGGGACAATTGGTCGGTTTATGATGTCTATGTCTTCTTCTGCCGGTGGGGTCCGGACTTCCTGAGCAGGGTCTCCTCCTTTATTTTGGGCACCAGAGCCCCCTGCTTGAGAGGTGTCTATTTCCATGTCCTGTATACCGGATCCACCTGCCTTGGCATCTTCCCTTGTCTTCAATTCTTCTTCCGCCCTCTTTTCTGCCTCAGCCTGCTCAGCTTCAGCCTCTTTCTGCTTTTGGGCTTCCTCAGCCTCTTTCTGCAGTCTTTCATTTTCAGCTTCTTGCTGCTTTCTTGCTTCCTCAGCTTCCCGCTGTAACCTCGATTCTTCTCTTAATCTGAGCTCTTCCTGAGCTCGGGCATCCTTAGCTTCTTTCTCCTTTTGCTGGCTGGTCTTCTGGGCCTTGGTTGAGCTAGAGCTTGCTCCAGTGCCTTGGCGATAGATCCGTAGCTCAGCCATGTTGCTGATGCCTCTGAATGCCTCTTCCTCGGCATTAGGATAGTGGGAGTACTCGAAGTGAGCATAGATATCCTTACAGTGCTCAGCAACTCTTCCCTTTCGGTCATTCCTGTGGAAGATTACCTCACCGAAGTGGAAGGCTTTCAGCTCTTGAACAAATTCGTCGGCCGAGGCAACCCCTGAAAACTTGTAAGCACCTATGCAGAAAGGTAGGGGGGGAAAGGAAGCCTTATGTTGTTTGTGGAGCATTGCTCCAATCCCATCCAGGAAGAGTTGTCTTACTGCTTCTTTGAGAACCACATAGTCTATGGCATACTACGGCAAGATGTATGGGGGCTTAGTCCCTCCAAACATTCTCAGGTAGGTACCTTGCTCCGAAAAGTAAAAGTCCCCATAATCCTCAAGGACTTCCAAAGCATTTTCTGACAGGTAGTTTGGTTCTTCCTTGAACATTTTCTCGTATAGGGGCATGATGAACCCCTCACAAATGAGTTTGTATCTGGGCTTGTAATTCTGAGCCCACAACATCTTGAATGTGATATAGACCGGGGCGGTGGCCCTATCCCATGTGCAGCCCAATTTGGGGAAGTCTATCTTGGCCAAAATACAATCAATCAGATATGAGGACATGAAAAATTCAGCCTTCTTCAAGGCTAGTTCTTCTTTAGCAGCAATTATCATCGAGGCCAGACTGTCTGACAGGATAGTGGCCCAGTCAAACACAGTTCCCTTGAATGCCACATAGTGGATGATAGGGATCCACTGAATCTTATACACTGTGCCATCGGGCATGCCGAAGATTCTGCACAACATTAAAGCGATCAATCTGAAAGGAGCTCTCATATTTTGTACGTCATATTCATCACTTCCTTTCTTTCTCAAATGTTTGCCCGCCATTAGCAGCTTCTTGGCCATCTCGACGTTATTCATTTGGCTCAACCATTCGTCAGTCAGAGCTTGTTGGACACGGGGAAATTTGTAGGCTGCCGCAATATACGCGGGTTGAAATGAGGCAATAGCCACTTTCCCGCTATCATTTATCACTCTCCCCTTCAGCATCGGCATGTTGGAGTATCCATCCAATCACTTCAGCACAGGGGAACAGCTCAGGGCGGGTAGCGGCTCTAGTTATGCCTGAGGCTCTGATATTAAGATAAATCGGTGCTTCCTCTAACAACATATCTGGGATTTCTTGGTCCCGGATCATTCTGTAGATGTCACCCCCATCTGATTTCAGGAGGGACACCGGTGGTGCACCTAGTGTCCTGGAGTGAAGCTTCAGTTTTGAGTGGCGCAGGCTTCTTTTCAGTCATCTTAGCCTTCTTCTTACCGGTTTTCGGCATCTTGACTTACCCCTGATAGCACCCATATACAAGTCATCATGATATTGAGCAACATACTGTGAGATTTTAACAGAGAGCATCATTGTTTTGATACATGAATGAGATAAGGAGCAATGTGAAGCTGTGTACTTAGGAGGCACAATACATCATTTCAATATGAAATACAAATTTAAACATTTGAATCTTTTAAAGGGGGAAGCTTTGGGGTGTTCCTGAGAGGATAGGCAACAGTCTGCTCTCGGCCCGGCCCTAGGAGAAAGGGTGATATTCATTTTAACAGGGACACCATTATAAATCTCAGCCATCTTAATTCTTTTAAAGGGGCAGGCTCAGTATGCTCCTGTGAGGATAAGGGCGCTGCGGAAGCAGCCTGCTTTCGGTTTGGCTCTGGGGAAGAGGGTGAATTTCGTCACTGCTATGGTTTGAAAGGCTAATGGCGGGGAAGCTCGGGTTGGAACGACTCTGTGACAACAAGGGAGCCCCTTTCGCACTTTCGACTTGGTGAGGGCTTCGAATGCTATTGTCACTTACGACACTCGCCGAGGTGCTCTATGGGAAGCTCTAGTCCGAGCGAGGATGATGGCGCCGGAGACATACTGACAGGAAAGGCTTGGGTGGCCATGGTTTCGGGTTTCGGCTTGCATAACTTGAACGCTCACGGTATTTGAACAGGGGTAATGGCGTCGGTTCCTAGGTTTTGACTTGGGTAGAGGGCATGTTGGGACTGAGGTTTACGGAAAGGCCCGGGGTTTTACGTCCTGAGCTTTCGGCCGAGGACAGGAAAAGCCTATGGGGATTCGACAGTTTTTCACACAACGAGGCACGCGGCCCGGCGATTAAAATGGAACAAGTTTAACCGCCCGCACCAACCGTCTCTACTAAAAAAAAATGTTTTAACCAATGTCTTTTTTATATGATGAGAACTCCATTCAACTGCATTTGACGGGCAAAACATAGCCCTTGACGGGTGTTTTGCCCGTCAAAATCCCACCAAAACCCATCGTTTTCAAACAAAAGACAACCCAAAAGCAACTGGAAACCGTAAAAGGGGCAAATTTCAAGGTTAAAATCCTACCTGGCACCGTGGGGATCGCTTGAACGAGGTGGCCGCGAACGCGGATGAGCGAGGTGAGCTGGAGCGATTTGCACGGCGTTCCACGTCGTTTGCCAATTGAAAACAATGGTGTATTGGCTCGAGCCCCCCACCGTATATTTATAAAAGACAGGCACGTGTGAGCATTTAGATTGGTAGTTGGCACAATTAAAATGCGACTTAAATACGCCACCACCCGTTGCGGTCACGTCAAAATGTTTCGATTTCCGTGCGACTACCATTCGCGGGACCGCCTTGCGAATCATACCCGCCGTTGCGGAAGGGTTCAGGGAAAGTTTCCGCCGTTTCGGGGCGCATCGCGGAAGGGAAACTCGAAGCCTTCCGCAAAAGAACCCCGCGTTGCGGACGGATAACGTCAAGGCTTCCGCCGTTTTGGGAGCTATTTGCGAAGGGCTTCCGCAAATCCAAAAGTTTCTAAGTCTCGCGGGGTTTCGGGACGATATTGCGAATGCTCCCGGTATTTTCGGAAGGGAAACTTGAAACTTTTCGCGGTTACGGGCGGCTTCTTGGAATTGTTCCAGAAGGGCCTCATCCTTTCGATGTTTCGGCAAGTCAGGGTGAACTTTTCGCGGTTTCGAAAGAAATTCGCGAATTTCTCCGTGGTATTTCGGAAAGCTTTTGTGGATGGCTTCCGCCGTTTCGGAAGGAAAATCCGAAGGCTTCCGCAGGTTTTCGAAGTTTTTCTAAGTCTCTTTTCGGAAAGCTTATGTGAACGACTTCCGTCGCTTCAGACCACTTCGCTGAATTCTTCCGCCGTTTCGGAAGGATTTCATCAGAAGCTTCCTCGATTTTAACAAACTATTCCAACCTTTTTTCGGGCGTCTTTCCCAAGTTCTCCCGCTGTTTCGGGAAGAAAACCGGAAGGTTTCCGCAATTTTCGGGTGGAGAAGCTCTAAGGATTCCGCAACTTCAATGAAAAAACCTAAGTCTTTTGCCAAAGTTTCGGGAGATTTGACGGAAGGCGCTCACCGTTTCGAACGGAAAGAACGAATGCCTCCGCGACTGCGGAAAGTTTCGATGAATGGCTCCGCCGTTCCGAAAAGAATTACCCAACGGCTCCCGCAACTTTCCAAAGAAAATTGCTAAGTCTCCTCATAGCTTTGGAAAGAATTCGTGAATTCCTCCGCGGGTTTCGGGCGGTTCCCTTAAATTGTTCCGCAACCTTTTGGGAGAATGTTTCAAGTTCTTTTCGAGAGGATTTGACCACAGCTCCCGCTGTTTCGGGGAAAGCTTTGAAAGCTTCCGCGGTTGCGGAAGGTTTGAGCGAGGCACTCCTCCGTTTCGGAAGGATTTCCCAAGTGCTCGCGCGTTCTTCCAACAAAAATTCTCTAAGCCTTCCTTTGAGAAGCTTATGCGAGCGGCTTCCGCAGTTACGGGAAAAATCTTGAATTGCTCCGCCGTTTCAGAAGCAGAATCGTTTCGGGAGGAAAATTTGAATTGTTCCACTGAAACAAAAATCAAAAAGTTTCCAAGTTTTACTTTGGAAGGCTTAGACGGGCGGTTTATGAGATTGGCCTCCGCCATTTCGGAAGGATAGCCTGAGAGTTTTCTAAGTTCTTTTGCGGGCGTTTAAGCGAGAGGATTCCGCCACTACGGGGTTTTAGCAAATTGCTCCGTGACTTCGAGAAAAAACTTCATTGAAAGATCTTCTATTTGAGAGTCAAAATCTTTTGGCAGCCTTGGATTTTCTCATGGTGAGACTCTCTGCTTAAAAGCAAAGATAAAAGATGAAAAAAAAAACGTTTAAGGCACCCTTTCTAAAAAAAAAAATAAAAAAAAAATAAAGGAGGGGCCCCATATGTGCAAAATTTTAGGGGGGAGTGTTGCTGCAACAACAGGAACATGGACACATTGAGGGGGGACATGAATATCGTCCGTTTGTAATTTTTGCATTATATATGTTTTTATTTTAATTGCTTTTGTAAATGTATGTATTATTTTAATATTTATTATATTAACTTTTATCTATTGATGGTTTCATGTGATTATAAAGGAAAGACATCCTACGACATATCGTCCGGAGGAAGTGCTTTCAGAACAAGTACCGGAGGAACATGGAGCTATGAATACTGGAGAACAAGTTAATGATCATATTGAAGAAGATGATCATACTGATAACATAGTTGAAGATGATGGTACAAATACTTTGATCAATGATTCATTTAATGTTAGAACGGATGATGATGATGATGATCATGAAAATTATGATCATTTTGATGATATTCATGATTTACCTCTTCTTGAGAAGGCATACAAACCCCTTTATGAGGGCTCTAACACAAATATTCTCTATGCTATATTGTTGATAATGAACTTGAAGGTTATGAATGGTATTTCAAAAATATCAGTCACATGGATGTTAAGGTATGCAATATATTCCATCACATAATATATATGCTCACGCTAAAGGTTATCACCGTTCATCTAATAATTTTATTTTTAATTCATAAGTCAAATTAATACGGATGAAATGTGTTTCATAAATATTATTTGTATATTATATTAACTAGATTTTTATTTTAATTTGTTGTAGCATGATAGCTGAATTTTTGTTACCACCGTCAAATATTTTACCTCGCACATATCAAGATTTATCTGCCATCATGAAAGAAATTGGAATGTAGTATGAAGCAATTCATGCATGCCCCGATGACCATGTTATATATTATAATCATCATGAATTTGCAACAGAATGTACGGAATGTCATATCAGTAGATATCGAACAGATAAAGTAACAAAAAAGGTGCCTCACAAGGTTCTTCGTTATATTCCCATTATTCCACGTTTGCAACGACTGTTCAGGTGCAAAAACATAGCGTAGTTTATGGATTACCATGCACAGAACAGAAGTCAAGATGACATTATTTGAATGCCTGCATATGGGTCTACATTTAGAGATATGGAGGAAAATGGCCTCACTTTAAAGAAGAACCTCGTAATATTAGGATTTATTTGGAAACAAATGGTGTAAATCCATTTGCATACATGACATCCGTTTACTCTGTGTGGCCTATTTATGTTATCAACAATAACATTCCTCCATGGTTGTCAATAAAGAGGGAGCACATATTGTTATTGATGATTGCTCCAGGTATATTGTGTCTACAACTTTGTTTTTTAATGTAGTGGCATCTCATTTGTCGTATTTTGTTGCATAATGTCATATATATATTTTTTATTTTTCTCTTGTGCAATATGGTTTATATATCTAAATGGTTCGTCTCATAATTATATTTTTTATATGTTCAAATCAATCAGGTAAGTACCATGTCAAAGATATGAGTGTATATATTGAACCTCTTATTGACGAGCTACTAAAGTTATGGAATGGCATCACTATGTATGATGTATCTAGACCAATACGACAAAGGCAATTTCAATTCCATGCAATGCTTGTATGGACAATACATGATGCCCCAGGTTTAACCCATTTTTGCGGTTTGTAATTATAAGTTCCACTTTATTTGCATTTAATTTTATGAACTAGTTAATATACTATGCACACATGTTTTTATAAATAATCCATTCATTTTGTATATAATTATAATTGACATAGATATTCCATCTCTTTATGTAGGTCTTCAGACAAAGGGGAAATTTGCATGTCCAGTTTGTGGTCCTAAGATCAAATCTCGTTGTTCAAAAATATTAGGAAAGGAGGTGTTTGATCAATATAGGAACTTCCTCTCTAAGAATCACAGGTATCGAACTACTGAAAAACATATGTTCAATGGAAAGCAAGAGACTGCATTAAAACCACAAAGAATGACACCTCACCTATGGAAGTTGAAATATAATAGAAATTGTCAAGGTACGTATGAATCTTCGTATATGAAATGTTATGTATTTTTTTTTATTGTGTGTTGTTTATTGTAATTGACATTGATTTATGTAATTTCTTTATAAACTACGATTCATGATGGTCGTTCATGTAATCATGAAGGCATTAATGGGATTCCACGAGGAATGAAAATTTATCCTAGAAAATTTAGTAGGTTTCCCTACTATGAGCACCTACAAATTGCTCATATGTTTGATACAATCCATATCAAAAAGAATATGACTGTAACATTATGGTGAATATTGGATGGAAGGAGTGAGAAAGAAAAAATTGTCAAAATTTGCAAAGACATTCAAGAAGGCAACCATGCAATGAAAGACGTCATTCAATTTCATAGCAATGGAGAGAAAAATATTATAAACTCACTTCCATGGATGTTAATGGACCAGCAAAGTAATGTTGTAAAAGAAGTCATGCGAAAAATTAAATTTCCCATCGGATTTTGTGCGAACATGAAGAATATCATAACAAAGAAAGGTGATTTTGTGGGGGTGAAAACGCATGATTGGCATGTCTCCATGAAGGTAATTATTATGGTATGCATTTAATTATTATTATTTTTCTATTCCAGTGAATATGGTTGGTATTTTTGTTTTTCTACTCTTTGTTTAAAAAATGAAACGATTTGTATATTGTTACAGTATGTTCTACTTCTCTCTCTCCCGGACAACTTCGACAACAATGTCAAACCAGTAATATATATTATCAGGAAATACACGAGGTAAGTAGCGATTTTTTGCAAGCGCTTAGTGTTTGTTTAATTCATCGTAGAACTTATATTTGATTTTTTTTCTCTAATTCATGTTATGTAATATAATGTTTTTTTCTTAAATCTCTTGATTAGGTTGTGTCACTTGTAGATGGTTGTCATCTAAAGAATTCCATAAAGAATATATAAAGTATTGGAGGAGAGAAATTCCTTGTCTCATGTGTGAAATGCAGAAGCATCTACCTTCAGTATTTTTCAATGCACAGGAACACTACCTCATACACCAAGTTGAGGATATTGAATTGTGTGGACCTGCGCACTCAAGGTCCATGTGGATGGTTGAGAGGCACTTGAAATTTATGAAGGGTTTGGTTAGACAACGAGCACATGTTGAGGGTTCTATGATGGAGGCATATATGGTATACCAAAACATGTTGTATATTAGTGAATATCTTCCTAAATTAGCGTCAAATCTCAATTTACGTCGCATTTGTGATCCATACTCCAATAACAATTTCGAAGGGGAGTACCCGAAGGGGAAAGGTAGATCGAGGAAGGTGAAAGGTAATATAACACATTTGACTGTTGATTTTTGTGTATATATATCATACACATTCTATTTTTATATTCAATATATTGCATCAATTTATAGTGTAATATACTTTGTTAACTGAATATACATTTGTATTGAATTTTAATTTTATTGTCATCAAACAGTTGGTTGAGAGTGGGATGCAATTCATTTATACAACGCAAACAATATTGACTGGATGAAGGTATGGATTGAACGATGTGAACAATTTGGTCATGGAATATCATGGGAAGGTGTGGCTTCAGTGGTTAAAGCAACACATCACAATGGAGATATCAATCTAACACAAAGGGAAATCGATTTAGCATATGGTTTAAAAGATAAGCAGGTAAGCATATCAATCAACCACACTATTTATTTTTTTTCAAACATATTATAGATGTACACGCTGATTTTTTTCCCTGTATGGCATTATAAACATGCACTTAATCATAAATATTGGATCATTATGTAATATTTTCTTGTATGGATTGTTGTAGGTAAAACACCATAAGGCTATGTGGTGCAATGTCTGTAGATATCGCATCAAAAAGTTGGATGAAACGAATAAAACATCAGATTGTGGGATATCTGCAGTCTTTGAGGTGACCAATGTTTCCTCTAGAAGTGACAGACATCCAGAACTCTCTGAAAATCGATACTATGGGTATATGGAAGACATTCTTCAGTGTGACTTTAACTCCTTCAAGGTATTTTTGTTCGTTGTCAAATGGTACAGGTGTCGATTGAATCAACATGATCCCGATAAAAAAATTATTGAACATGCTAATGGATTTACCATGGTAAATACAAGGTTGTTTGATCCAGGAATAGAGCCCTATGTTCTTCCAACCCAATGTGAACATGTATTTTACTCTGAGGTTCCAAGTAGAGCGGGTTGGTCATTTGCTATGAGACACGATCCAAGGGGAAGGCCGGTAAAGTATAACATAGATGAAGGTAATGAAGAGGTTATCAAAGAAGAAGACAACGTTGAAGATGATCATGATCAACATGAGTTAGATGATCATGTTCTAGAAGAAGATGTCGAAGAATTATTTGAATCAGATGAATATGTATCAGACAATGTCCATGAAGATGATATCGACGATGACATGATGATCGTAACTGGTATTGATGACGATGATGATATGGCCTATTCTTACAATGTTGAATCTGGATTGGATGATACAAATGATGACTTGGATGAAGAAGATGATGAAGTCCATTGAAGTGTACGAGGTATGCAGTAATATATCTACTCTATATATTTTGATTTAATATTGCGATAGAAATATTGAATTTTATTGGTACGTATAATAAATTAACTATTTCTTAGTGTTTTTTCCATTTTCCTGTATGTTATAATTAGAAACATTGCTTGTTATAGAGTATGACAAAAAACACATTTAATTTTGTTGTACATAGATATTTTTGTCGGGTTATGGGGAATTGAGAGTGATGTGAGGGGGGGAGGGTCCATAAGAGCTTCCACCTTCACATGGTTGGTCTTTTTTAATAAAGAATATTAAATTATTCTCGAAACAAAGTGAATCTCAGTAAGGAAATGCACAATTATCATGCTAACCCAAATGGCGTGCTTGATCATGTACTACACAGGTCCAACGTCAAAATTGTTTAAATTTGTGTTGGCTTAGACTGAAATGTGGCATGGTTAGACTAGACGCATGCATCGACAATGTTGGAGGGTTTCCAGACTCAAACATGACTGACACTAACCATTGGAGCATACAAAACCATACCTATAGATTAATTAATCTACTACATGGGGCCAACGTTGAAATTTTTTAAATATGTGCTCGCTTGGACTGAAATTTTCCATGGTTAGACTAAACGCATGAATTGATGGCGTGGGAGGGTTTCCAGACTCAAACATGGATGACACTAACCATTGGAGCTTCAAAACCCATACCTATAGATTAATTAATGTGCTACATGGGGCCAACGTTGAAATATTTTACATATGTGTTGGCTTGGACTGAAATTTGGCATGGTTAGACTAGATGCATGCATTGATGGTGTGGGAGGGTTTCCATACTCAAACATGAATGACACTAACAATTTGAGATCATCATCATCATCATCATCATCATCATCATCTTCATCATCATCATCATCACCACCACCACCATCATAATCATCATCTTCATCACCATCTTCGTCAACATCATCATCGTTGTATGATATCTGACGCAGATACCTAGAAAGGCCAACGAAGTTTGTAGTCGGTGGTTTAGCGAGCTCGTCAGATTCTTTTGAAGTCATAAGTTTAATATATGACGTCTCTTGCTGTCGGTGGTATGGGGAGGTCGTCCGATTCATCGTCATCATCATCATCTTCTTCATCTTCATCATCTTCATCATCATCATCATCATCATCATCATCATCATCTGTTGATTAAGTTGTCATTGATGCCAACAGTGCTTGGTCATTGGTGCCCCTTGAGGAGCCCCTGAGGGTTAAGTAATTGTCAGTGTCTAAGGAGACCTTTTTGATCTTGTCCAAGCCCAAGTTTGAAGCCCTTGGAGCCCTTGGGACAATGAGAAAATCCCTGAACACCCTGTAGAGTGTTTAAGTACCCCAAATTTGTTTTACGGTTCCCCAGTTGTTTCTTGGTTCCCCAGTACCACAACTTATGTCCCAGTATGCTACAAAAGTGTTGAAGAAGTTGCAAGAGTTCAAATGACCCTTTCAGTGGTCATTTGTGTTTATTGAGGTCATGGTACCCCAGGAGAAGGTCTGGCACCCACATAAATGGCGGCATGATGGCCCTTGGACATTATATGATCATCGATGGTTTATTTGGAACTATTTTGGGTCTTGGAATCCATACATATGGTGGTTTGTAAGCCATGAAGCCCTTGGATCCCCTTGTCTTTGATTGTGATGGATGGCTATGATCTTGCATGAAGGTATGGTGAAGAAGCTTTTTAAGAGGTCCTTAAACCCACAAGTGCTCTTTAAGCCCACATGCTTAATGGTGGTTGGTAATAATAGCATATTGTATTCTTATCCTTGAAGAAGCTCATTGAAACCCTTACCCTTGTTAAGGAGCTTATGGAGATCATAAAAGAATGATGATACCCCACCATTCAAAAGCTTGAAACCCCATCGTGTAAATAAAATTATTGGTGAAGTCAGCTTAGCCTTAAAAGATTATTATTTTAATTATTAAAAATAATAAACAATATATTTATGGAGATCATAAAAGAATGATGATACCCCACCATTCAGAAGCTTGCAAACCCTTGCGAGCATCTGCTCAACACACCCTGCGAGCATATTCATGGAGACATGTATGGGTGTGATGACCACCATAATGTGGGATCAAAGACAAACATAAACAAACAATAATTTAATTTATTAAATGACCAAACAAAAATTCATTTGTTGAACAAGTAGAAGGATTAACTTTGTCTTAGGCAGCTAATTAAAAATCTTAATTGTGAATTATCATGAAGGAAGTCGGCCCCATAATTTAAATTAAAAAAAAATTCAAATTAAAATTAATTTAAGTATTAAAAATTAATAAACAATATATTGCAAGGTCGGCTAATATTTTTTTTTGGGGAGAAAAACCAATATAAATACCCTAGTAACTTTCATTTTGAAAGGGAGAAAATTCGATTGAGCTCTGAACATTTTCGGACCTGATCTCTGAGGTATTTTTCGGTTAAAAGAAGGAGAGCACTGATTTTTTCGGTTTACATCAATGCTGAAGTGCTGAAGGTGAAAAGACCTCTGATCTAAAACTCGTGGGGACTGATTTCTTTGGTTTACATCAGTGCTGAAGCAGCATCAGGTTATTGGAATTCTTCTGAGCAATCATTCTGATCAGGGTCATGTTATGAAGCCCTGATTTTTTGGTGAAGGCAACACTGGAAATAAAGCTCTGATTTTTTTTTGGTAAAGGAAACGCTGGAGATGAAACCATAATTTTTTTTGGTGAAGGCAACGCTGGACATAAAGATCTGATTTTGTTTTGGTAAAACGTTGGAGATGAAGCCATAATTTTTTTTTTTCTCGCTCACTCAGTAAGAAGGAAGCTGGAGCAGAACTAGTAGAAGACTGTAGCAGACCCAAGCCTTCACAAAGATATTTTCTGGTTTACAAGACAGGCCGAGTTGAAGTTTGTGAGTTTTGCTGCTACTTCTGAATAGACCCGGTCCTACACTGAATACTATAGCATGTTGACAGTCCGAGCTTGAATCCTTGTAAGATTTTACTGCTGAAAAGATCCGAATCTATACCAGGTGTGACGGTCACTTCCTATTGAGGTATGCATAAAAATATGGTTCAAGAGAAATAGATATACAGTGATATGTTTTCAGTGTTAAATACAGTACAATTCAAGGTATGTTTACATTGATGCATTCAGTATGTGTTGATTGTTGATATACACTTGTATGAGTAAATGATATGGAGTAGTGACATGAGAACAGCAGTAAATGTATTTGAGCAAGTACAGAAAGTATGAAAGGGAATGTCAAATGTGTGAACAGTGTCATATTTTGTACAAATAAACATGTACAGGAATGAGTAAACTGTGTGGACAACATGTGCAAACAACAGTGAATGTGGTAGTTTGTTTTGTGAGGATACTCTTTCATGCCATGCACAGTCTGCTATGCACTTTGATTTGATGACACATGTTTGATAATAACCTATGATGATGTTCAGCATTAGCAAAGCAAAAATACTTCAGTGATTGTTTATGACAGTGATTACAGTAGAAAGTAAAATCAATGATACAGTACAATTTTGCTTCAGACTTGGGATGAGTCTTAACAGCAGGTTGTGAAGGTTTATGAGTTGATTGATTCGACAGCAGTATTGAGCAGACCTTGATGACTTGGCGGTGTTGTAGCAGTATTGAGCAGACTTTGATATGTTGCAACAATGTATTCGGTTAATGATGAGCAGCAGCACTGATGAACAGACTGACATACAGGTTATCACAGGTTGGCAGTTTAAACAAATACAGGATTGATGAAACTGTTTGATGGTTGAGAAGCAGTGGTATTTTGGCAGTGATCATAGAGCAGAGGTTATCAACAGCAGGGTTTGTTGTTTGACAGGTCCACAGGTTTGGCAATCTCTTTCTAAAGGGTGGTAGGGTGGTGCTAGGGCTCACAATCTTGTGAGCTGAGCTGTTGTAGCAGTTTGTCAGTTGTGGATGACGAAGCCTAGGGGTTGTAGCCCCTTCCAGTTGTAGCTGGAGAAGTTGTATTAAATTTGTAACCCCAGTTGTGGCTGGGTCAAATTTTATTATAAAAGGCTTCCATGGTTTTACCCCCAGGACTTGGGTTTCCACGTAAAAATCTTGTGTACTGTGCATCTTGTTTTTATTATTGATGATATATTGCTATGATTGGTGATTAGCAACTTGCTATCGCTTAAAATTTTTATGATTGGCAAATACTGATTCACCCCCCTCTCAGTATTTCAACAATTGGTATCAGAGCGGGTTCCTTCAAGAACAGTCTAATCACTGGAAGGAAATTATGGGCAAGTTTGCCAAGCACAGTAAAAATGGAATACCCATGTTTGATGGGACTGGCTATACCTTTTGGAGTATACGAATGAAATATTTTCTGCTAGCTCAAGGAGTACAGGTATAGCAAATAGTTGAAAATGGATATAAAGTACCAACACCCCCACCAACAGATCCAGATGACTTAGTTCGTTATGATACAAATTCAAAAGCCACGAATCATATTTCAAGTGCATTGGATGAATCGGTCTTCATCAAAGTCATCGATTGTACATCTGCTAAGGAAATGTGGGACAAACTCAAGACCATCTATGAAGGGGACAAAAAGGTAAAAGAAGCCAAACTCCAAACCTACAGAGCACAATTCGAACATCTAAAGATGAAGGATGACGAGAATATTGCAACCTATTTTCTTCGAATTGATGAACTTGTAAATACTATCAGAGGCCTGGGTGAAAGGGTTGAAGAATCAGTTGTTGTTCAAAAGATACTAAGAACGCTTCCCAACAGATTCAATCCTAAAATCTCAGCTTTGGAAGAAAGGACTGACTTGGATACTATGACAGTAGACCAGCTACATGGTACACTTGTGGCTTATGAAATGAGATTAGAAGATGAAGACTCTCCTAGAAAAGAAGCAGCCTTTAAAGTTTCCTCCAAGCAAGCAATGAAAAACAAACAAGCCAAGAAGGACAATTCAGAAATAAAATCCAAATCAAAGACAGCATACCACTTCAACTGCAGTGATGATTCAGATGATGAGGAGATAGCAAACTTCGTAAGAAATCTCAAAAGAGGCACAGGTAGGTACAAAGGTAAGTTACCCCTTAAGTGTTTTTCATGTGGTAAAATAGGTCACTTTGCTTCAAAATGTCCCTATGCAAAAGACTCTGACAGTGATGATAGTTTCAAGAAACACAAGAAATACATGAACTTCAAAGGAAAGAAAAATGGAAGGTTTGCAAAGAAGAAAAGTCTCTACTCTAAAAGAAACCCCAGCTCATTAGATGAAGATTCTGACAATGACTCAGATAGTGATAGTGATTCAGACAGTGACAGTGATAACAAATAAAAAGGGTACTCTTCATGGCTATTGATTCAAAAGACTCAGATGAGATCACCGAAAACAAAGAAGAATCCGATTCAGAAGGTGAAGTAGACCTGGAGGAAGAATTGATAAGTGCTTTGAAAGAGATGAGAAGAGAAAGAAAAAAAAAAAAACTATTTAAAGAGGAGATACAGGAGTTACGGGAAATACCTCAGATATCTGAAGAAGCAGATCAACTCATTCAAAGTCTAACTATTCAATTAGAAGAAGCCAAAAGAATTCAAGATAATCTCAGAAAACAACTAGAAGAAAGTATGAATGAAGGTGAGAAACTAATGGGGGAGATAGTGACTCTAAGAACTCAACTACAAAAGAAAAATGTGAGTCAAGGCTATGACAACAGTTCCAAGATACTTGATCAGATCATCAATAATCAAAAGCCATACCTCGACAGAACAGGTCTTGGTTATAAGAAGCACAATAATGAAGGTTTAAGCTCCAAGACAACTGAGGATAAACTAGAAGCTATCAAAGACTCCGTCATCCAGGAAGTACCCATATATCAGCCAAAACAACAACCAGAACAGGCTCCAGTTGAAAATCAACAAGTTAATTCAACAACACCTCTAAGAAGACCATTTCAACCTAGACAACCAACCTCAGAATGGACTCCAGTTGAAAATCGAATTTTCAGATGGGCAGCACCTTCAAGAAGACCATTTGTTCCCAAGTATGAATATTCATTTTATGGTTATTGTTTTTCTTGCGGAATATTTGGGCATAAAGCAATGAATTGTATAAAAGGAAGATATGTAGAAAACAGAAACAGGTATGAAAATTCTAGATGGCAACGAAACAAGAACAACAGTTTTTCTCCTTTGGATTCTGAAGTCAAATGTCAGAAATGAAACAAATTTGGGCATACAGCCAAGAATTGCAAAATGACAATCCCTCCTACAGGCATTAACCAAGTATCAACCAATCAAACAGGTGACCAGCAAAAGGTATGGATCAGACAGAAGAACAATCTGAATATTCATGAATGTGGGATAGCTCTTCAAGCTCAAGTTCAAACTGGTAGCAAAAAATGGTATGTTAACAGTGGTTTTTCTAGGCATATGACTGGCAACAAAGATGCTTTCATGTTTCTTGAAAAAGATAAAGGATCTCTCTCTTTTGGAAACAACAAATCAGCAAAAGTTGTTGGAAAAGGTACATTAAATCTTGGCAGAAAATATACAGTAGCAGAAAATGTGTTGTTTGTCGACAGTATGAAGCATAATCTGTTGAGTGTCAGCGAGATGTGTGATCAAGGACATGAACTTACATTCAACTCAAAGTCCTGCAAAATAAGAAAAGAAGGATCATGAAAGTTAGTGGCTACTGCTACTAGGACTCCAAACAACATATATGTTCTAGACGAAATCAAGGAAGATAAATGTCAACTAGCAAAAGAAGATGAGAATTGGTTATGGCATAGAAGAATGTGACACGTACATTTTGATAATCTGGTCAAGATCAGCAAGAAGCTAGCCGTAAGGAACATGCCATAGATTACCAATCCTTCTAATACTATCTGCAAGAACTGTCAGCATGGGAAACTTACGAAAGCCAAATTCAAGACAAAAGAATACTCTTCTACAAAACCCTTAGAGCTTGTCCACACTGATCTATGTGGGCCAACCAAGAATAAAGGATTGGATGGTGAAGAATACTTCATGTTTCTCATTGATGACTACTCCAGGATGACATGGGTATGCCTTCTTAACAGGAAATCGGAAGCCTTTGAATGCTTCAAGATCTTTAAAGAACAGGTTGAAAATGAAACAGGTAAACAAATCAAGTGTCTCAGATCCGATAATGGCGGAGAATTCACATCAAATGAATTCTATCAGTACTGTGAAGAAAATGGTATAAAAAGACAATTTTCTGTTGCCAGAACACCTCAGCAGAATGGAGTAGCAGAAAGAAAGAACAGATCAGTGTTAGAAATGTCCAGAACTATGTTGAATGAAGCTAAACTAAGCAAAAATTTTTGGGCTCAAGCAGTACATACAACAGTTCACATTATGAACAGAGGATTGCTCAGAAGCAACACTAATAAAACTTCTTATGAGCTATGGACGGGAAGAACAGCTAATGTTCAACACTTTAGAGTGTTCGGAAGCAGGTGCTACATCAGAAGAGATGATAAGAAGATTAGAAAATTTGAATCTCGTGTAGACGAAGGAATATTTGTTGGGTACTCCTCCACAAGAAAGGCATACAAGTGTTACAACCTGAGATTAGGTAAGATAGTGGAAAGCATCAATGTAAAGATTGATGAATCGAGCTTGCCAAAATGTCAGGAAGACTCAAAAGACCATGAAGAAGAAGATGATGATGATGAAGTAGAAGAAGAAGAAGAAGAAGAACAGAGAAAAATTCAGCCAACAGTTACACAGGATCAACAAGTACAGGATCAACAACAAGAACAACAAAAATCTCCTAAGAATTGGTATCAAAAGAATCATCCACAGGAATTGATTATTGGTGACAAAAATGCCGGCATAGAAACCGAAAAAGATCGAAGACAAGTCTGAAGACCAGAACAAGTACATTTATCACTACTATCTACAGTTGAGCCGAGTAACTTTGCGGAAGCCAGTGCAGATGAACATTGGGTCAAAGCCATTGGAGAAGAACTTGATCAAATCGAGAAAAAATGAAACATGGGAACTAGTTCCCAGACCCAAGGACAAAAATGTGATTGGCACAAAATGGATTTTCAGAAATAAGCTGAATGAAGATGGACAGGTAATCAGAAACAAGGCAAGATTGGTTTGCAAAGGATATGCTCAAATCGAAGGGATAGACTTTGAAGAAACATTTGCTCTAGTAGTCAGAATGGAAGCTATAAGAATGATATTGGCCCATGCTTGTGCTAAAAACATAAAAGTATATCAAATGGATGTCAAATCAACCTTTTTGAATGGAAAACTAGAAGAAGAAGTCTGCATTGAACAGCCAGAAGGATTCCAAATATCAGCAAACAAAGACTATGTGTGCAGATTAAAAAGAGCCCTATATGGGTTAAAGCAAGCTCCTAGAGCTTGGTACTCCAGATTGGACAGTTACTTGCAGAAACAAGGTTTCAAAAGGGGAACTGTAGACAACAACATGTATATCAAAACTGATCATGACAGCATAATTATTGTTGAAGTGTATGTTGATGATATTATCTTTGGTAGTGATGATGATACTCTGAGCCAACAATTTGCCAAGGTTATACAAAACGAATTTGAGATGTCACTACTTGGTGAACTGACCTTCTTCTTGGGACTTCAGATATCACAATGTGAAGAAGGCATCTTCATCTCTCAGACCAAGCACATTAAAGAAATGTTGAAGAGATTCAAGATGGAAGATTGTAAGCCTGTGAGCACTCCTATGACTACTAGCTACAAGTTAAGCAAAGACGATGAATCAAATGCAGTGGATCAAAAATATTACAGGTCAATGATTGGTAGCCTACTGTATGTGACAGCTTCAAGGCCAGATGTGATGCAAGCCGTTGGACAGGTTGCAATATTTCAAGCAGCTCCGAAGGAAACTCATGTTATTGCAGTCAAAAGAATCTTCAGATATCTTAAAGGAACTATGGACTTTGGATTATGGTATTCAAAAGGAAATGAGTTGGACTTATTAGCTTACTCATACGCTGATTGGGCAGGATGTGTGGATGACAGAAGAAGCACAAGTGGTGCAGCATTTTTCTTAGGAAACTGTCTGGTATCATGGTCTAGCAAAAAGCAATCCTCAGTATCCTTATCAACAGTAGAAGCAGAATATATAGCAGCAGCAGCATGTTGTACTCAAATCCTTTGGATGAAACAGAACCTGCAAGACCTACAAGTAACATATGATGAGCCGATTCCAATTCTATGTGACAACACAAGTGCCATCATCATCTCCAAGAATCCGGTCATGCACTCTAAGACAAAGCACATCACTATCAAATATCACTTTCTTCGTGAACAGGTCACAGAAAAGCACATCAAGCTGGAATATATTGAGACAAAGGAACAGATAACAGATATACTCACCAAGCCACTTCCTAAAGGGACATTTGAGTACCTCCGAGAAAAATTGGGGGTCATTCCTTCTTCCCACTAAATTGATTCTTCACACAGAAGTGCCTGGTATTTGGAAGAGCATGTTCTAAGGGGGAGTGTTACTTCAAGGTAGTACCCTTTTCCATTGATGCCAAAGGGGGAGAGAAGTTTGTGAATAGGGGAAGCCTATTCTCAGGGGGAGCCTGAGTGTTGTCATTTGTGAATAGGGGGAGCCTATTCTCAGGGGGAGCCTGAGTGTTGTCATCAATGACAAAGGGGGGGATTGTTGATTAAGTTGTCATTGATGCCAACAGTGCCTGGTCATTGGTGCCCCTTGAGGAGCCCCTGAGGGTTAAGTAATTGTCAGTGTCTAAGGAGACCTTTTTGATCTTGTCCAAGCCCAAGTTTGAAGCCCTTGGAGCCCTTGGGACAATGACAAAAGCCCTGAACACCCTGTAGAGTGTTTAAGTACCCCAAATTTGTTTTACGGTTCCCCAGTTGTTTCTTGGTTCCCCAGTACCACAACTTATGTCCCAGTATGCTACAAAAGTGTTGAAGAAGTTGTAAGAGTTCAAATGACCCTTTCAGTGGTCATTTGTGTTTATTGAGGTCATGGTACCCCAGGAGAAGGTCTGGCACCCACATAAATGGCGGCATGATGGCCCTTAGACATTATATGATCATCGATGGTTTATTTGGAACTGTTTTGGGTCTTGGAATCCATACATATGGTGGTTTGTAAGCCATGAAGCCCTTGGAGCCCCTTGTCTTTGATTGTGATGGATGGCTATGATCTTGCATGAAGGTATGGTGAAGAAGCTTTTTAAGAGGTCCTTAAACCCACAAGTGCTCTTTAAGCCCACATGCTTAATGGTGGTTGGTAATAATAACATATTGTATTCTTATCCTTGAAGAAGCTCATTGAAACCCTTACCCTTGTTAAGGAGCTTATGGAGATCATAAAAGAATGATGATACCCCACCATTCAAAAGCTTGAAACCCCATCGTGTAAATAAAATTATTGGTGAAGTCAGCTTAGCCTTAAAAGATTATTATTTTAATTATTAAAAATAATAAACAATATATTTATGGAGATCATAAAAGAATGATGATACCCCACCATTCAGAAGCTTGCAAACCCTTGCGAGCATCTGCTCAACACACCCTGCGAGCATATTCGTGGAGACATGTATGGGTGTGATGACCACCATAATGTGGGATCAAAGACAAACATAAACAAACAATAATTTAATT